>CM019159.1:9090508-9222238 GCA_009733165.1 Naja naja
AGCCCACTTTGTTTCCAAGTGATGTGGGGAAGAGCTAAAACATGATTTTCACACCCTCTGCCTGCCACAGATTTGCCTTGCACTTCCCAATCGTGGCTTGGTGTCGCTTCTAATAACCAATCCCATACCATCCCTTAAAATTCTGACACGTGGAATTCATACATTCAACTAGTTATATAGCACTCCCTAAGCAAACCATGGCTATATTTTAACATATTTCTCCTGTTATGCCATCAGTACCAGCAGCCTCACGATTTTTCAACATTCGCAAGGCATTTATGACTTCATCCTTTCTTTTATTTGATATTAAAATTAACATATGTTTCAAGGCCACCCTTTAGCATTTCATTAGCATTTACCACGCACGGATCTAAAATACTCCTGCATTGCCTCATTTCAATTTCGTGCCAAAAACATTTCATCATTTTGATCCATGCTTCCATCTGAAACAATGAAGGGCTTATTATTTAGTTCTTTTCCAAACATTCTTTTTTTTTAATTTCCACCAAAATCAATTCGCATTTTTTCTGCCTCTTGGGGTTGTTTTCATTCCCAGCCGGAATTAATCTCAAACTGAGGTACAAAGAGCTTCAAGAATGACTCTGAACCGATCGAACTACTTTGCTTCCTGCAAAGGTTTCGTCATCTTGGCCTGACCTTTATACCTTATGGGAGGGGCAACCACCTCCCAGCCTTACTCCCAAGTCACTCCTTTTGTTTCAGCTGCTCTCGCCTTCCAGCAGCTCTGTGCACATGTGCACTGGGAACAGGTTCCCTTTGTTCCTCTGCCTTGCTGCTGCCAGACTCCGAAGGCTCCGAAGGCAGCACCTCACTCCCAGATGGTCTTGGCCCCATCTCTGCATCGGATGCAAGACCCTCGTCCGAGTCCTCTCCAGACTCCCTGACTGGTCCCCGTTCTTCCCAATGTCCGATTCCATTTGCGTCTGCACCAGCTGCCAGCGAACCACAATACTCAGCTGTCCTCTGACAGAACAAGTTCTTGACTTCCTGTATTAGTTTGAGGACTGCATGATGTGTATGATGCAATGAATGTTGAATGACCTTGCCTTTGGTTGCTTTTACTGTATTTTCCCACTCTGGAGACACATATCAAGGCACATTTTACTTTTTAAAAAGAAGAAGTTGCACCTTTCTATTTGTTAATCAACAAAAAGCTTTCAGTTGTAGCGGCTTGAAGATTAACAAATTAATACCTGCAGGAATTTGTTCGCTTTCCAAAAGCTTTTAACGTTAGCAAATAAATTATTCCTCCAAGTGACTGAAGATGTGTCTGGGTTTTGTTACATCAAAACTAAGACAGCTATATGGCTGAGATTTGTGGCTAATCCAATTGACCCAAAGAGTCAATCCAAAAAGATATCTGTTCTCTCTTTTGGCAGTTCATCAGAGTATCAAATAAGGAAACTGTAATTTTCAGTTCCAAGGAACTGTCATCCCCTGGCACAGAAATCATCTTTGTATGAAGAAAGCTACAATAACCAGAAGTGACTCTGAAGAGCAAGGCCCTTGCAATAGCAAAGCAACAGCACTTAGACTTATATACTGTTTTACAGTGCTTTTACACCCCTCTCAAAGCAGTTTACAGAGTCAGCCTTTGGGCCCCAACAATCTGGACCCTCATTTCACTGATCTCAGAAGGATGGAAGGTTGAGTTAATCTTGAGCTGGTCAGGATCGAACTCCAGGCTGTGGGCAGAGTTAACCTGCACTACTGCATTCTAATCATTGTGCCAGCAGGGCCCTTAAGATGAGGTAGATTCTTGTGCTAATGTTTACAATGCTTCACAAAGCTAGATCAACATTCCTTTTTAAGATGAGCTTATGGGTGTACTTCAAAGCTTCTCCTTGAGGATAACAAATTCAGAACATCCTGAAGTCTAAAATGAAGTGACACTCACCCACGTCAGCGTGTTCAATAAATGCCTTCACAAAATGTTTCATCTCCTCAAACTGAGCTTCTTCAACGTCTGAAGTTCCATCCAGAAGAAATATCACATCCATTGGCTTGGTGCAAATTTCTGAGGAGAGTTTTAAATCTTTTCATTATCAAGGGTGCTAGACTGGACAACCGGCAAGCATAACTTCATAAAAACAACACAAATAGTAACTTGGGAAAATAATTTTTAAAATGTCACCAGAAAGAGGGCTAATGACTAGATGACTGCAAGGAATATAAATCCTTCCATTGCCCACCGTTCTGTCAGAACTGAAGAAGCTTCTTGGTCAAGAAGTGAAACCAGAGGTGGTATTCAGCCAGTTTTGACCAGTTCTGGAGAACCGGTAGTGGAAATTTTGAGTAGTTCGGAGAACCGGCAAATCCCACCTCCCGCCCCCATCTCTTCTCTGCCTCCCATTGAGTCCCAGCTGATTGGCTGGGACTTCTTTGGTTGCCCTGCACAGGAGAACAGAGCTGGAAAGCAGGTTAGTGGGGTGGAGAGGGAATGGGGATTTTTCAGTACCCTTCCCCCAGAAGTGGGGAGGAAATGGGGATTTTGCAATATTTATTTATTTATTTATTATTTATTTATTTATTAATGGGACTTGTATGCCGCCCCATCTCCAAAGACTCAGGGCGGCTCACAGTTAAAAGACAATAACAATAAATAATTAAAAAGAAATTAAACTAAACTAACAAGCCCCAAGACAAAATACAAATTTAAAATCAATGCACGATCTAAAACCATCCCACCCAAGGGTCACAGCCCAGATTGGTTAAACAACCAGGTCTTCAGATCATGGCGGAAAGTGCAGAGGTCAGGGGCCAGGCGGAGCTCCAAGGGGAGCTGATTCCAGAGGTCAGGGACCGCGACAGAATAGGCATGTCGTCGGGGGACCGCCAGCCGGCATTGCCCGACGGGACCCCAAGGAGTCCCTGTCTATGAGCTCGCACAGGGCGGTTAATATTCAATGTCGGCAGGAGTCACTCCCTTAGATAATGAGGACCCATGTCATGTAGGACTTTGTATGTTAAAGTTAGAATATCCTTCCCCACCACGCCTACCAAGCCACATCACACCCACCAAGCCACACCACACTCACCAAGCCCCACCACACCCACCAAGCCACACCACGCTCACCAAGCCACACCACACCCACCAAGCCATGCCCAAAGAACAGGTAATAAATTTTTTTTTGAATTCCACCACTGAATGAAACGTCTTCAAGGAAAAAACACAGAAAGTCCAGTTGCCTCTTGAAAAAGCACTTCCGGGACAGCCATTTTAGCTTCTATCCTTAAGTTTAAAAAACACAGCAACCACAACCAATAAACCAGACATTACCTTTCTTTGAGCAGCAGGTTTCAAATACCAGGTCAGGCCCTTCCCTGATGAGGTTGTTAAAGCCTTCTATGATAATAGGAGCCTGTGGCTGGCTTAATTCCTGGAGTTGCTGGATGTCCGCATTAGGCCTAATGCCAATAGGAATCACATGGATGTCCTTGGGTGGGCGGGTGATGGTATCTGTGGCAGGATTTGCAGTGACCATGTAAACCAAGTGCGGCACTTGCTCACTCCTTCTGTTGGTAGTGAACGACTGTTGGGAGACAAAGTTGAGCGCCTGCCCTGTGTTGGTTGCGTTTCCTCCCTGGAATTTCATCTCCCGCACCTTCTTAATCAGGACCTCCTTGGATTGACGTTCCTGGAAAGAATGCTCCACGGTGATGGTAAAGGAATACTGGAGGATGCTGATATAAACGGTTTCTTCTCCCACTTCCAACTCCTGGATCGTACGGACAAGAAACTCTTTGATGGCGTCAAAATTGCTCTTGCCGACTTTGTGGGAGCCTTCAACTAAAAAGACAACCTCAAGGACCTTTTCGATAGAAATAGACATCTCCGTTGATGGTACCTTTGTCAAGCCGTGAGGGAGGTATGTCCTTGCTTCCACACTGGGGACAGTCGGGATTGGGCGCATGGTGGAGAGGACTGCACTGACTTCAGGCACAAGACCACAGAAGTAATCAATGATTTCATCCTTACGTTGCCTTAACTCAAGGACGTTGTTCATTAGGAAGGCTCTGTTTTCTGGTGACTGCCGTTCGATTAGCCCAATTTGCTCAGTGCTCGCATGAGGCCCAAGGCCGATGGGTATCACAATAATTTTCTTTTTTTTCAAAAGCGGGAAGATCCCCTGGATTCTCTTGGGGTCCCTGCTTGCCATAAACAGCACAGCAATTCGGGCAACGTTTGGACGTGGTGCTTTGCCAAATACGTGGAACAAGACGTACTTCAGCACCTCAGTTGCAGAGGAAACATCCCCGCCTGTATATTTTATATTTTGTACAATCTTCCTCATTTTACTTGACTTTTTAACATCCTTCAGGCCAAGGTAAATGTGCGAACCGGTGCGGTATTCTACAACTGCCAAGCGAATCCTTTTCTGAGTGATGTGAAGTTTTTCCATCATGCTAATTATGAAATTTTTCAGCTCGTCAAAATCACTCTCGGAAAGCTTATTGGAACCATCCATTAAGATGGCCAGGTCCATCATTTTGCTACAGGAGTATTCACGTGTGACTTCTTCTTCCTCCACCTCGTCTTCTTTCTCTTCTTCAGCTGGGCTAGCAGTGGTCAAGAATTTGCCAATCTCTTCTGGATCACATGGGTGGCATGTCAGGTTTCGTACTTCACAATGGCTAACCAAGTAGGAAAAACAAACAGAGAGGAGTCAAACATGTCATTAGTCTTGAGTCCCTTTGAGCCCACAAAAGATCTGCCCCCAGCCCACCTTGAATTCTATTGATTCTTGTCTGCTGCCAATTTACTTTGACTGTCAGTAGTTCAGATTCTTGTAAAGAGCATTAGCACACAATAAACCTATATTCATTTGAACTGTTGGACTCCTGATTTCCTGTGCTTGACTTTAATTTTTTAAATGTTTCGTTGCATTTCAATGATTCTAACCCTTTTAGTGTTAGGAGTCCCTGTGGATTTCACTCTGCTAGTTGTTGCTGACTCTAAGGGGCGATGGCCATCTCCATTTCAAGGACATTAAGCCAGTGCTGTCTGAAGACATTTTTGCCATCATGTGGCTACCATGACATCACAGAATGCTGTTACCTCCACACTGAAGTTCTACCTATTTATCTACTCACATTTACATTTATTTATTTATTATTTATTTATTTATTTATTTAGACTTGTATGCTGCCCCATCTCCGAAGACTCAGGGCAGCTCACAATTAAAACCAAACATAACAATATAACAATAAATTAATTTAAAACAATATTAAATAGTCACAAGTCTAATTTAAGTTAAAACCCCAGTATACCATTTAAAATTTAACCCTCCCCCCCCCGGAGATCAGCCCGGCCCGGCCTGTTCGAATAGCCAGGTTTTCAGGTTGTGGCGGAAGGTGTGAAGGTCAGGGGCCAGGCGGAGCCCCAGGGGTAGTTGATTCCATAGGGCAGGAACTGCCACAGAATAGGCCCATCCCCGAGGCGCCGCCAGTCAGCATTGACTTGCCGACGGCACCCAGAGAAGCCCCTGTCTGTGTGCTCGAACAGGGCGGTTGGTACTCGTTACATGTTTTCAAACTGCTAAGATTGGTAGGAGCTGAGGCAAGGATGGAAGCTCACCCATCACATGGAGCCTGGGTCTCGAACCAGGGGCTGCCAGCTTTCTAGCTGACAAGCCCAGCATCTTAACTACTGAGCCACTGCACTGCCCCTTTAAAATAAAGGCAATTCTGATAATCAATATAGTTTTTCAAGGCTTTGAAAAGCGTGCTTCCAAATTATGGGTCAGTGTTTGAAACAAGCAAACGGCTGAATGTTTTTCATTCCGTGCAACAAAATTGATCAATCTGAGGGTAATAATTTGCAGTCTTTATTGAGAAGCGGATAACAGAGATGGAGAAAAAAACATTGATATGTAATGCTTGAGAGAGAAAAAGGAGGTTCAAGCAAGCATCCCATAACAAGCCTCCCAAAGTATGTTTTTAGAAAGATCCTGAGGATCGCCTGCTCCCTAGAGAAGAATTATTAAAGTGATTGAACTTCTATTTATAAATAGAAGCCAATCACATTCTATTTATAAATTAATAACAGTGGCTTGACTTAGCTATTTTTTAAGAAATCCTGTTTCATGGGAAAAGTGAGTATTCACTTTAAAAATAAACTCCATGGTTTAAAAATTGTAAAACTCTCTACCCTTAAAAAATGTTAATTGTTCTGGTCTGGGCCAGTACAACCACACAGCGTTTGAGAGTAGCTTTGGTTTTGTGAAGTGTGATTATGTGATTAACAATCCTCCAGGATCCCCTAAGACTAATCTGTTTAGAAAAGCTTGCCAAAATCTAACCCATATATAGTTTTGTTAAAATTGAGAGCTATGGAGCACACATGCAATATAATATCCATTTCTTCCCTTCCCTAATTCAACCTGTTTCCTCTCTTAAATTCCACAAAATTCTCTATTTTACCAGGATTGGCAGAGCTGAGGATTCTCCGAGTTCAAAATGATCTTTTTGCCGTCAGATATCCTGCGACCTTCTACTTCACACACCGGACATTCTTCGAGTTTGATACAAGACTCAGAAAGCTCATCAAGAATTTTTCCTGTTTTACAAAATTATTGGAGAATGAGTTTAATTTCTTTATTATAATAATGCAACAATATACCCTGACATTTTAAACATTTAGCCTCTCCCTCAGAAACGAATAAGAATTCCAAAGTTTGCAGGACTGTCAACAGACAGCAAGAGTCGATGTTCTTCCATTGATTATGTTATCTGGTTTGGGTGAATGAAATGTCTGCAAGAAAACAACCAAGCTCAGAGAGCACCAAAAGACAGCAAGAAGAGGTTCTCCTTTCAAGCTGCCACATCTCCCAAATATCATGTTTCCCCCAAAATAAGACTGGGTCTTATTTTCTTTTAGGCCCCAAAATAAACACTAAGGCTTATTATTTATTTATTTATTTATTTATTTGTTTATTTATTTATTTATTTATTTATTTATTCGACTTATATGCCGCCGCCCCTCCCGAAGGACTCGGGGTGGCTCACAGTTAAATACAATACTAACAATAAATTACCTAAAACTATATTAAACAAATTGTAAGCCGA
Organism: Naja naja; assembly: GCA_009733165.1. Taxonomy (NCBI): domain Eukaryota; kingdom Metazoa; phylum Chordata; class Lepidosauria; order Squamata; family Elapidae; genus Naja; species Naja naja. Next base: position 9,097,598 of record CM019159.1, read on the forward strand.
ATTAACATTAAAACCCCAAAATTAAAATAAACTAACCCCAAAGAGTCAGCATTTTCAGGGGGGTGCCTTATTTTTTTTTCCATGTACAGAAGGCTTCTGCTTGCTCGTGGTGGGGCAGGAGGCTGAGTGACACACTGGTACTGCAGCCACGAGGTAAGGTGGGAGGTGGAGCTACCCCATGCACCTCACACCAGCTTACTTCAGGCCAGGCCATCCATGCCCTGATACCTGCCTCGTGGCCATGGCACCAACACACTGCTCACCCTCCTGCTCTGCTGCGGTGGGATGGCAGCCACATAGGCTCCTGCTGCACATGGCTTCCATTGCTGCCACTGCAAGGCAGTTGTCAGGGTATGGATGGGCTGGATATGGTGGGCCTGAGGTAAGCCAGTGCAGGGCAGATGGTGCAGCTCCACCACCACTCATCTCATGGCTGCACCACTGCAAGCAACCAGACGGAATGAGCAGGCAGCCACCTGCACAGGCTCTTAAGTAGGGCTTAATTTGGGGGTAGGGCTTATATTAGGCACACATGTAAAACATGCTAGGTCTTGTTTTTGGTATAGGTCTTATTTTTAGGGAAACAGGGTAATTAGCAATTCTAGTAGTGCCATCCATGTTTCAATTCTTCTACTCTTCAGTTGGTTCTGTGACATTTTTTTTTCAAGTTAGTTCCATAGCAACTTTACTGATTGATTGATCATTCCTTCCTGCTTCTGGAGAAGAAGGACATTGGGAAATGAGGAGTAAAGAAAGGAAAGTCTAGAACTGAGTTAAAGATCAACAATTGAATCCAGCTGCCAAGCAACACACACTCTTCCCCCTTCTATTTATTAACATCTGGATTGTAGGATCACTTCAGAAAGAGAAAAGGATACAGAATTGTTTTCCAATAAAGTACATACTAAAACAGGCTGGAATGTAGAGGCCCATTGACCAAAAAGTTGAATCCATTCCTGTCTGATCAAAAATGTCAAAAGATGATACAAATGGCGACCAAATACGTACCTTTATGAAATACCCCTTTCATTTAAAATGAAAAATGAATTGGTTCCACATGATCCAATATTTGTAAACGATTCTGAATTTCTTTGGAACATAAATATTTTGCTCTGGGGTGCAACTATCTACACAATATGATTCTCCATTCAGAATAAGAAATAATAAGGATGGGCATCACAACTCTTATGAATTTAATTCTACTAACTCACTTCCTGGAATTTTGGTCTTTCAAGATAAGGAGGCAGAAGCCTGTTGATATTTCCTTTGGAAATTAATAGCTGACATCTGTACTATTCTCGCTTACTCACACTGTCCACACACATATAGGCGCATATTATAATTTTGTAAAGATGTTGGGACACAGTTTAATTTCTTACAATAAAGAATAGATGGATAAAGAAGCCCTTTAAACTCATTTGTCTTGTTCCTGGATGTCTGTTTCTGAGTTAAATACAGAGAAAAGAATTACATTTATTTTATTTCTTTAAAAGAAAGAAGAATACTTTGCCAGAATACCAAAACTATCCATAATCTGAACACCTGTTCTATTCTATTCTATTCTATTCTATTCTATTCTATTCTATTCTATTCTATTCTTCTACTCTAGTCCACTCCATTCTTTCTCACTTTCAAGATCCCAAATCCTTTGCATGCATCATCAGAGTAAAATTTACAAGAGCCTTCTAAAGGAAGGTTAAGTAGGAGTATTATGTTTGGGTCTTCTCTACTAGATGAAACCAACTAAGCTAACATCAACGGAGACATGAGATATAAATGAGGGGCTTCATGGGGTAGAGTTCAACCTTGTAACCCCAACCACATTTCCTAAATCTGAATCATGTTGTATCTCCAATCAGTCATGACCAAATGTCATTACCGATCCAAGCATTGGGAAGTTGAAGGACAACAGGAAAACCCATAACTAGCTTCTCCCTACTCGAAAGAGAGAAAATAATCATACTATGTCATTCCGCCGTCGGAGCCTGAATCTGCGGAGGAAGACGAGCCGAAACTGGAGCAGATGGAGATCAAGGGAGGTAATTGATCCTTGAGCACGGAGAGTGGAGAGAAGGCAGGAACAGCACAGACTGACACAGGCTACTCGGGAGGAGAACGCCCTGCCCCTCTTCAAAAGGCATACCTGGGGACTGAGACTTAAGGAGACGCTATGGGGAGGGGCATTTGTTGGGAACAAACTCTGAATTCCTGGAGTGTTGAGTGCCAATGTTTGGACTTTCCTAGATTCCTTGCATTCTTTCTGCATTTTTTGCGTTGCAGCCGTGGTGCTCACAGTGTTGGGTTGTGCTATTTGCAGCCAGAGGCTGGTTAAGGTAGGTGTGTGTGTGTGTGTGTGTGTGTGTGTGTGTGTGTGAGGGAGGGACAGAGAGAGACAGAGAGAGAGACAGAGATCACTTTGGGACTTGCCAGAGACATGGAAGCGTTTGTGGAAATTTGGAACAATAAAGAGGCAGTTTGAACTGCCAGCTGCCTGTTACCTCTGTGTTGTGCCCCGGGTCATCACACATTATTTAGGTAAGAGTGAAACTCTGAGTAAAGTCCTCCTGACCAGACATAGTGCATGGAGTGGAGATGCTTACCAGCAGGGCAGTGTGGATGACATCCTTCAACACACTTCACAGGACATGCTATTGGGTCCATGTGCTGGCACGTCCTGGGACAGGCAGGACCACAGCTGTTGTATCGCCATTCGCATTGATATTCTTCCTCCACTTTGTTCATGTTTTCACAACTTTGTGCTACAATAAACCAGACAGAAAATGATGGAATGCTTGTGCCATGTAATCATTTCTATTTTTTTAAAAAAAATTGAACACCTGTAGATGAGGTGCTCTGTCAGCTTGTCTGTTTTCTTGCAGACGTTTCACTACCCACACTAGGTAACTTCATCAGTGCTAGTATCTGATAGCATCTGAATTAGCACTGATGATGAAACCCAGTTGGGTAATAAAATGTCTGCTTAACCCTATATTATTTCAGACAAATATGGTTGTCCAATCTCTTCTTAAAAACTTCCAGTGTTGGAGCACTCTTGACTTCTAGAGGCAAGTTGTTCCACAGATTAATTGTTCTAACTGTCCGGAAATGTATCCTTAGTTCTGGATTGGATCTCTCCTTGACTGGTTTCCATCCATGGTTTCTTATCTTGGCTTCTGGTGCTTTGGAAAGTAGGTTGTCCCCTATTCTTTGTGGCAGCCTCTCAAATATTGGAAGGCTGCTATTATGTCACCTCTAGTCCTTCTTCTCTCTAGAGTACACATACCTAGTTCCTGCGACTGTTCTTATATCTTTTAGACTCCAATCCTTTCATCATCTTTGATCTCTTTTCTGCGTGGTCTCTCCCTCTCCCTCTCCCTCCCTCCCTCCCTGCCTCTCTCTCTCCCTTCTCCCCTTTCCTGCCCTCTCTCTCCCCCCCCTCCTCTCCCCCCCTCTCTCCTCCTCTCCCTCTGTGTGTGTGAGAGAGAGACAGAGAGAGAGAGACAGAGAGAGAAAGAAAGAGAAAGGAGATAGTCTACATTCTCTCCCCAGCACTTACGGCATAGAGTAGAAGACCTCCATTGGATCACTGCCCCTTTCTGGGCACAGCATGGGCGTAAGCAGCAATGGCATCACAATAACACGCACAGTCCCCAACGGACTCACACACACAGGTGTCGTATGTGCAGATTTCCACATAAGGCTCAGGATCCACCTGTGACGGAAGTAGCACAAGTCAAACTCTTATGCTCCTGAGAAGGTCTCCGCAGCTTCAAGGAAGAAGGGGACTCGCCTGCAAGGAGACTTGTCCTCGCATCCAACTCTAGATTTTAGGGGGTCCCATAAATTAGCTCCTGCCAACAGTCAGCTCTTCAGGGCAAGGAACCTTGATGATCCAAACTCTGTCAAGGATCTCGGAGTACTCATCTCTAATGACCGAAGTGCTAGAGCCCACTGTAACTACATAGCCAAAAAGGCATTAAGAGTTGTTAACCTAACCCTACGTAGCTTTTTCTCTGGCAATATCACACTACTAACTAGAGCATACAAAACATTTGCTAGACCAATACTTGAATACAGCTCACCAGTCTGGAACCCCGCATTACGTATCTGATATTAACACAGTTGAGAAAGTCCAGAAATATTTCACAAGAAGAGTTCTCCACCCTCTACTCGTTGCAGAATACCTTATGCCACCATCACCATCACACTATGAAACAGTCCATATAAATCATAAGGATACAAGCGACCAAGTTGCAGTCACAAGTGGGAGGGGATGGGTGATAAGGAGTGATGAGAAGATTAACAGTAATAGTAGTGCAGGCTTTGTAATAGTTGAACAGCTAGTGATTAATTCGAGTGGCAAATGGTTATCCAGCCACAGGAGCCAGAATGAGAATTATTATCTGGGTAAGAAATGGCTTACCAGTTTTTTGCATTCTTTGAACAGGTCGCTATTCAAGATGCTGCACGATGTCTCCACCATCACCCGTTTTAATACGTTACCGTTGCACAGTGAAGACGCCAGGTCCTGCCCTTGGGAAAGCTGCAGAAAGAGAAGAAACACATTATAACGCCAAGAAATGCAGCAGCCATCAAGTACCTGTCAGTTTAGCATCTTCATAGCAATGAGAGCAAAGGGTGGTGCGGTGGCCTAGCGGTGGAGTTCTCGCCTCACAATCAGGAGGCTGTGAGTTCAGTCCTAGGTACAGGCGGATATTTCTCTCTCTGGGCACGATGAGAATATATCTGCTGAACATAACTCCGGATTGGTGACAGGAAGGGCATCCGGCCAGTAAACACTCAGCTCCATTCCGTTGCCCAGACTCCACCCTGCAAGGGTTATGGGGTCATTAAAATGAGATGATAATAGCAATGAGAGCTAATCGTCCTTTCTCGGAAATCATAGATACACATCTAAATGTGTGGGAATGCATCAAAAGATCTGGTTTTCATTTCTTAGGAAAATAAAATAAAATCTGATTCTCACACAATCTGAAGCCAAGAGTTTTTCTCCTCCTGCATTTTGAAGACACTGCAGCTTGCATTTTGCCTTGGATAAATCTGGGCCTTGGTGGTGCAGGCTGCTAAATGCCTAGCACTTAGTTCCAGCTGCCTGCAATTAGCGCAGGCTCGAATCCCACCAGGCTCAAGGTTGACTCAGCCTTCCATCCTCTTGGGGTAGGTAAATTGAGGACCCAAAGATTGTTGGGGGCAATAAGCTGACTTTGTAAAAATGCCGCTTAGTAATAAGCAGGCATATACAATGGAAGGAAGGCTATTGCTGAGCGCATTGGGTTGTGCTTCAAAAATTGTAAGCCTCCCTGAGTCTTTGGAGAAGGGTGGCATATAAATGTAATTTAAAAAAAATAACCTAATTTAAGTTGCAAAGTCTTTGGTTTCCTCTGGATTTTCTGTAGCACCCTAATTCTATATCCTTGAAAACCATGATAGTGAGCAGAGTTTCCATTTCACTTACTCCAAGATATTAGGATGATTATATTATTTGGTGTTACGAATGGTATAGAGGTGACTTACTAACCCCTCAAGGAACCAAATCTCCAAGGCTGAAAGGCTCTTCATTGAAAAACAAAGGTGTTTATTCATATTCTGGCCTTCCAAATGGTCCAGGGCAGGGATCTTCAAATTTGACCACTTAAAAGACTTGTGGACTTCAACTCCCAGAATTCCTCAGCCAACCATGCATCTCAGAAAGTTGCTGGGTCTTGGAGACCCCCTGGTCTAGGGTAGCCTTTCTCAACCTTGCCCATCTAGAGAAGTGTGGACCTCAGGAATTCTGAGAAGTGAAGTCCACACGTCCTAACGTTTCCAAAGATGGAGAAAGAGTGACTTAACCTCCATTCCAAACCACACAGAAATTAGGTAGTTTTCCAGATTACTTCTAACCATCCAGGAGAAGGAGGTCTCTGTCATGGCCCCATCAGGGCCTGAGTCCGCGGAGGAGGACGAGCCGGAGCTGGGGCCAAAGGAGTTCAAGGGGGCAGCCTCGTGAGCTTCAGAGGAACATGGGGAAGAGCAGGATGAGGCAGCCTCAGGTTTCCCTCAGGTTTCAGACGGTTTGCCAGCAAGAAAGAACGGGGTCAGGACGACCAAGAGGGGGCAGGCAATGGAGATGAGAGCAATGGAGCTCAGGCGATGAGCAAGGACCGCCCCCTCCTGATCCAGAGAATGGAGAGTGGAGAGGAGGTGGGAACAGCGCAGGCTGACCCAACAACTTGGGAGGAGAGCATCCCACCCCACTTCACAAGGCACACCTGGGGACTGAGGCTCAAGGAGACACTGTGGGGAGGGGTGCATGTCGGGAACAAATGCTGAAATTCATGGAGTTTTGTGTGCCGTTGCCGATGTCTGGAATTCTTGCCTAATTCCTTTGCTTCGTGGAACTCATTGCCTTGCCTTGCTGGATTTCTTGCCTGGAAGTCATTGTGCTAACAGCATTTTGCTGAATTACTTGCAGCCAGAGGCTGCTGGAGGTGTGTGTGTGTGAGAGAGAGGAGAGAGGGAGGGGAGAGAGAGAGAGGGAGGGAGAGAGGGAGACTTGCCATAAACGTGGGAGCATTTGGGGGAAAAGTTGGAGCAATAAAGGGGAGTTTTGAACTATTAGCTGCCTGTGTTGCCTCCATGTCTTGCCCCAGGTCATCACATTCTCTTTCTTTATCATTAGCCACATTAGAGTTGGAACATCCAGGACAGTGATGGCTAACCTTTTCAGCACCGAGTGCCCAAAGTGCACATGCACGCATGCATCACCAAAATGCAATGTGCACACATCCCCCTGCATGCACCCCACCCCCTGTGCATGCGCACACATCCCCATGCATGCATCTGCCCCTCTGCATGTGCTGTCCGGTTTTCTGTCCCCCCAGCACATGTGCCCCACCTCCATGCAGGGTAGGCCCAAGACCAGAAGGCAGGTGGGAAGTGCACATGCATGCATATTGGAGATGATCTAGGATGATGGCTCGCGTGCCCAGAGAGAGGGCTCTAGGTTTGCCATCACAGATCTAGGATAACCTTCTGGTTTTCCTACCCTGACATTAAAACATTCTGAAACACAAACAGATACCACCACCCTCAAAGGTGCAACACCTTTCTTTTTTTTACAAATACCTTTCTGACGTCAGCACACTGGGGGTGAACTTTCCAAGAATTCCCAAAATCACTCGGATCAACTCTTCCTGCTCTACTAGCTGCCTCGCTCGCTCAGATCGGCGCTTGGGGACGCCAGAATCCACACACACACAGAACAGACTTTATCCTTTCAAGGAACAAGCCAAAGAAATGTCATCTTCATTCTCCTTCAACAGGAAGACTATGAAATAAGACTATTCATTAATGGGTGGCAGTGTTCCAATATCTGAGGGGCTGCCACAGAGAATAGTTGACCCACTATTCTCTAAAGAGGGGTTGGCAACCGGCGGCTCTGGAGCCACATGGGGCTCTTTCATCCCTCTGCTGCAGCTCCCTGTCACCGGTCGGCTCCACAATTGATAGGGCTTTCGGTTAGGGCAGGTAGAGGAAAAAGGGTGCTGTTCTAGGAGGAGACTCTATGGTGGGGGAACCGGACTTCCGGTCAGCTCCAGGATTGAACGGTGGGCTTCTGGTTAGGACTTTGTGGCTCTTTGAGTGTTTCAGGTTGCCGACCCCTGCTCTAAAGCACCTGAGGGCAGGAGAAGAAACAATGGATGGAAACTAATCAAGGAGAGAAGCAACCTAGAACTAAGGAGAAATTTCCTGACAGTGAGAACAATTAATCCGTGGAAAGACTTGCCTCCAGAAATTATGGGGGCTCCATCAATGGAGGTTTTTAAGAAGAGACTAGACAGCCAGTCCAGTATAGCAATAGCAACAGCACTTAAGATTTATATACCACTTCACAGTGCTTTACAGCCCTCCCTAAGCGGTTTACAGAGTCAGCCTCTTGCTCCCAACAATCTGGATCCTCATTTTACTGACTTTGGAAGGACGGAAGGCTGCGTCAACCTTGAGCCGGTCGGGATCGAACTCCTGGCAGTCAGCAAAATTAGCTTACAATACTGCATTCTATCACTACCACGGTTCTATAGGGCCTCCTGCTTGACCAGGGAAGGGGTTGGACTAGAAGATCTCCCTTCCGAATCTGGTATTCGGTTAAATAATCGCTCATTGGGAACGTAGCTGTGATATGTTTCTTAACATTTTTGCCATACGCTAAATAAATAATTATGTCTGAATTCTTGATTCTTCTACCAGTAGTAGCAAAATGATTGTGACATGATGGCAGTGTTCCATCAGGGGCTGCCACAAAGAAGAGGGAGGGAGTCAGGCTATTCTCCAAAGCACCTGAAGGCAGGTCAAGAAGCAACGGGTAGAAACTCATCAAGGAGAAAAGCAAGCTAGAACTAAGGAGAAATTTCCCTGACAGTGAGAACAATTAACCAGTGGAACAACCTGCCTCCAGAAGTTGTGGATGCTCCAACACTGGAAGTTTGTTAAAAGATGTTGGATAACCCTTTGTCTGAAGTGGTGTAGAGTTTCCTGCCTGAGCAGGGGGTTGGACTAGAAGACCTCCAAGGTCCCTTCCAATTCTGTTGTTCTAAGTAAACAAGTGATTACTAATCTGGAACCAGCCCAACTGCCATAACAACTTCCACTTCCAGACAACACTGTCTGCTTGTGTTGTGGTTAGCCGGCAGCAGGTGCGGACGGCTGAGGAGAGTGAGGACTCAGATGAGGGGCCAGGACCATTAGGGAGTGGACTGCTGCCTTCAGAGATTGTGGGGGCTGGCAGCAGTGAGGAGGAGGTTCCCAAGGAGCCTGTGCTAAGTGCGCATGTGCACAGGATTGCTCGCAGGAAAGAGCAGCTGCAACAGCACGGGCGACTCTGGAGTAAGGCTGCTAGGTAATAGTCCCTCCTTCAAGAAGATAAAAGCCAGCTGTGAAACGAACGTACTTTGCAGAAGGCAAAGACGTTTTGAAACTCCAGCCTCGTGGACATTCCAGTATCCTGAATTTGTATTAGAAGATTCTTATATTGCAAATTATTTCTTGTCTGTTCTCTTTTGGCAAGTCTCGCACAGTTTGGCTAGGCTTGTGCTTATCACAGCTAATTATTTCGTAAAAGCATTACAAGGTTTCTGCTCCTTTTGGATTGTGTTTGATTTGTTGGAAAAGGGCGTGGGTCAGAACAACCTGACTGAGAATCTTCATCAACCTACAAGCTACTACTAAGTAATAAATCAGAAGCGACTTACTTTGTAGTTTGCTTTCAAGGTGACAGTAACTCCCATGTTTTGATCCCAAGTCAGGGAGATTCTCCCTCGTCCCAGTATCAGAATATAGTAGCGGCCAGACTTCAAAATTTCCACGTTGCCGCTTCTCTCGGAGGTGTGAGGACATTAATCTTCACGAGAGAGAAAAAAATAAAGAACTTTCAATAACGGGATTCCATGTCAGCTTCTAAATAAGGTTGTTAACTCGTAAAACATTCCTATGCCTGTTTTAGTAGTTGCCATAAAAAAACAGGAGGAAGAAAATCTGGGAGAGAGTGCAGCAGTTTGAAAGCGAAAGTACATTCCAACTCTTATCTTTAAAAGATTGTAACCAAAATACCGGAGTTTTTGCCCGCAAATATATTTAATTGGACAACGTGAATGATGACACAGCCCATGAATGTGTTCAGTTGGAGAATCTGATTTATGACACACTCAGGGGGGAGGGGGAAACAGGGTCACAGGGGACTGTAAATGACGTATGCCAGAGTTGGCTTCATACAGGGCAGTGCCAGTATGTCGCCTCTAATAAATCCTTTGAAGTTTTTGAAGTTTGGCTTGAGAATCATGATTTAATTAGAGCGATTGCTGGAATCCTGCCAAGGGTTTGCTTTCTACTTTAATGAAAAACAGAATATTCCATGGGGCAAGAAACATCGGCTGGTGTTAATTCCATTGTGAAGAAAAAGTTCAGGTATTTCTTGACTTACAACCACTTGCTTGGTGACTGTTTGAAGTTACAATAGCATGAGAAGCATGACATGTGATTGTTTTTCCCACTTTTGACATTGCAGTCTGCAGAATCCCCAGTTTCACATGATCAAAATTCGGACGCTTGGTGTCATGCCCTTGTTGGAATCTGATTCTGAGTGGGAGATTGAGGAGCTGACAGGGAGTGGGAGTGTGGCTCTGGTAGCTGTGGAAGAAATGGGGGAAGGGCACAGTCCGGCTGGGCATTCAGAGGAAGACCCATGGCCAACCCGTCTTCATCCTAGGGCACGCAGGGAGGAATGGAGAAGGGAGCAACATGGCTTATGGGAGAGAAAAGGGCCCTAATCCCTTTCATTAGTTGCAGCTGGGAGAACAGGATATAAGAAGGATGTTTGCACACAGCACCTTGCTGGAAGCAAAGTGTGCATTATCTCTGTTGCAGCTTATCTGGGTTTTGGCGTCCTCCCAACTATGGGTGCTTCGTTATCTTTTGGAAGTCTACAATTTATTATCCTGGCCTGCCGTGTTAATTACTTCAGCATGGTTTGTGTTGGGTTTTTTTTTTATTTGTACTTTATCTGTACTTTGGGTTCAGACTGCATTTATTCCCTTAGTAGACTGTTTTTGGAAGAGTTTGATATCCACCTGAGGATAATTGGACATTGGGGGCCAAGTTGGAGGCATTAAAGGGGACTTTACCTACTTTTGTGACTTTGTTGCTTTTGTGCCACGCCCCGGGTCATCACACTTGGCAACTGACTCACCTTTATGACAGTTGCAGTGTCTTGAGGTCACGTGATCTCCTGATGAGGAATGTCAACGGGGAAGCCGGATTCACTCAACAACTGTGTCACTAACTGAATGACTGCGGCAATTCACTTAACAACGGTGGCAAGAAAAAGTTGTAAAATGGGGGCAAAACGCACTTAACTACCATCTCACTTAGCAACATAAATTTTGGGCTCAGTTGTGGTCATAAGTTGAGGACCACCTATACTCCCACTGTTTATCATTTGAATTCCTTTGCTATTGTTATTGGTACTTATTTCTCATCCGAGCAGTTATTTTAACTACTCCTGAAGTAGACTTCTTTTGCGCTTCAGCTTTGAATCTGCTCAGCAGAGTCCCACAAAAATGGGGCAAAATTCACTTTAACAAGAAATGGAGCTTTTAGGCTCAATCATGGTCGTACGTCGAGGACTATCTGATTACAAGCGCCATTTTGAATGAAGTGCTTCAAATGCCATGGTTCTCGTCCCTCAGCAGGTTTGAGCAGAAAATTCGTGAAGACCCAACAGCTGGAAATATTTTGCTCCAAGGATTTGATCCGTTTTCAACAGAAGTTCCCTCTTGGAACCCTCTCAAAAGAAGTCTTCAAAATCCCCACTTCAACACAAGAATCAGGAGTGGGCTTCAAAAATTTTAGCAACCGGTTCTCTGCCCAGTTGCTGGTGGCGTGGCCATGGTGGGCGTGGCCTAGTCGGCCTACTGCATCATGGCAGGGGAGGCATTTTGCCCTCCCCGGGCTCTGGAGGCTTTCCTCGAGTCTCTGAGATGACGAAAATGGCCTATCCGGGCTCCAGAGGCCCTTTGGAGGCTGGAAACAGGCCCACTTTCGGCCTTCCGAAACTTCCAGGAGGCCCGTTTTTCACCCTCCCTGGGCTGCAGAGGCTTTCCTTGAGCCTCCAGGAGGGCGAAAACAGCCTCCCCGTGCTCTGGAGGCTCTCTGGAGGCTGGAAACAGGCCCATTTCCAGCCTTCCAGACCCTCCAGGAGGCCCATTTTTCATCCTCCCCAGCCTCCACGCAGGCCCTGTACTTACCTGGGATCCAAAATGGGCTGCGTGGAGACTCCTGGGAGGTGAGGGGCAGGGTGGGTGGGGCCAGCCAGGGGTGGGATTTGCTAGTTCACCGAACCGGCCATAAAACGGCCATAAAATTAGCTATGGGTTTGCCCAAACCAGAGAGAACTGGTAGCAGCCCATCCCTGTTCATGATCCTGTGGAAACAATGAGGGAGTGGGTGAACTTACTTCTCCATCATGCAGCTCGATCTCTCCACCATCAAACAAAACTGTAATCCTTCGAGTGCACGTCTCCCCGCTAAAGCCGCACCCTTCCTTGGCCACCAGTATCCGAAAAGACCCAGACTTGGGGTCGTCACAGTTGTCCTTGAAAAGAAAGAAGGAGCGACAGCAGACTTTGGAAAGAGGCCTTACGGGACTCCGTCTTCAAAACGTTCCTCTCTCCAGAGGTTGCAATGAAAGTCCGAGGCACAGTTCCCAAACTGTGTTCCACGGAACCAGAGGGTTTCCACCACAGAATCGTAGGGATTCCACTAAAAGAAAATCTCAACAAATGGATTTTAAAATAAAACTGCGCAAGGCCAGCCATCTTGCACAAAAATAAAGGTGTTGTGGTTATATTTCAAATGTTTTCTTGTGACTTCCAAATGTACTATGTTATGCAAAATGCTCAGGCAATAGGAGTAGATGAAAGAAGTTGTGGGTTGAAAGTACCTAGTAAAAATCAGGGCAGACTGGCCGCCTGGCTGTCTGAATACATACATACATACATACATAGGATTCTGTGGGGGTAAAAATGTCTTCAGAACAGTTCCATGACTGAAAAAGTTTGGGACTTGCTGGTCTAAAAGGATAACAGAATAACAGAGTTGAAAGGGACCTTGGAGGTCTTCTAGTCCAGAGGTCTCCAACCTTGGCAACTTTAAGACTTGTGGACTTTTTTTTTTAATTTGCATTTATATGCTGCCCTTCTCCGGAGACTCAGGGCAGCTTACAATCTTTGGAGCACAACCCAATGCGCTCAGCAATAGCCTTCATTCCATTGTATATGCCTGCTTATTACTAAGCGGCATTTTTACAAAGTCAGCTTATTGCCCCCAACAATCTTGGGTCCTCAATTTACCTACCCCGAGAGGATGGAAGGCTGAGTCAACTTGAGCCTGGTGGGATTCGAGCCTGCACTAATTGCGGGTAGCTGGAGCTAAGTGCTAGACGTTTAACAGCCTGCACCACCAAGGCTCTTATTCCCAGACTTCAACTCCCAGAGTTCCTCAGCCAGCAAAGCTGCCCCTCTCAAACTCTGTTGTTGCTGGTAGAAGCACCATGGGCTGGTCCTTTGTTGTTTCCAGGGTGGCCCCGTGGGCCAGATCTAAGCACCCCATGGGCCGGATTCGGCCCATGGGCCTTGAATTTGAGACTCCTGCCTTAGAGTATCATGTTCCAAGTCTTACCTGAACAAGCACGTACTGACAATTCCCAGGAAACATGTACTTCAGTCCATCGAAGGTCAAATAATGAGCGGCCCCGATCACCGAGCATTGTCCATCACAGACATTTTCTGTACATTCCCATTTTCGAGCACGGCAGGTGCTGCAAAAGACCAGAAGCTGTTACTCTTTTGGAGCTCACCAAAACTCTGTTTTGTATTTTGATGTGTCATGCCCCAGTTGGAATCTGATTCTGAGGGGGATGTCGAGCAGCTGACAAGGAGTGGGTGTGTGCCTGTGGAAGAAACTGGGGTAGGGCACAGTCCAGCTGGGCATTCAGAGGAAGACCCAGGGCCACCCCCTCTTCATCCTAGGGCAAGCAGGGAGGAACGTAGAAGGGAGCAAAAATGGTTTACGGGGGAGAAAAGGGCCCTGATTCCCTTCATTAGCTGCAGCTGGGAAACCAGGATTTAAAAGGGGCATTTGAGCACAACACCTTGCTGGAAGCAAAGCACGAATTATTTTTGTTTGTCAAGTTTTATCTGGGTTCTGGCATCCTCCCAACTGTGTATGTTTTGTTATTGTTTGAAGTCTGCAATTCCTTATCCTGCCCTGTCTCGTTAATTGCTGCATTTGTGTTGTTTTTTATTTATAATTTATATGTACTTTGTGTTCGGACTGAATTTCTTCCCTTTAAAAACTGTTCTTGTACTTGGGGAGTTTTTTTTCTCCAGCCGATGATAACTGGACATTGGGGGCCAAGTTGGAGGTATTAAAGGGACTTTACCTACTTTTGTGACTTTGTTGCTTTTGTGCCATGCCCCGGGTCATCACAGATGTTTTGAATGAAAGTGATGTCTCTGCTTTGGAGAAAACGCAATGACCTGAAACTTTGCAACTTCTGGTCTGGGCGGCATGTATCCTTACTCAATGGACCCCATTTTTTCAGCTTCAAAGGTCAAATTTGTCCCCCAAGGATCACCTCTAGTTTTGCTGTGACTTGGCCATTCCAAAAAGCACCAGAGAAATGAACCTCTGGAAACAGCCAGTGTCGCATATACCGTGTTTCCCCGAAAATAAGACCTACCCCGAAAATAAGACCTACCCCGAAAATAAGACCTACCCTGAAAATAAGACCTACCCCAAAAATAAGACCTACCCCAAAAATAAGACCTAGTGTGTTTTTGGGAGCCAAAAAAAATATAAGACAGTGTCTTATGTTAGGGGAAACACGGTATGCGATTTGTTCGTGGTTTCGTACATGAATAAATGTACATTGTTCTACATGAATATGGTGTTTTTTTTCATTAAAAAAATATACATATATATAAGACCTACCCCGAAAATAAGACCGAGTGTGTTTTTGGGAGCCAAAAAAAATATAAGACAGTGTCTTATTTTCGGGGAAACATGGTATATGTGCAAATTGGTAATAAAAGGAGAAAAACCTTTGAATGGAATAATTGCACATGGAAAAAATTTCAAATGTGACAGATGTAAGAATATGTGTATAATTATTATAGAAATTGAATAAGAATATGGATAATATTGTTAATGTATGAGATTATTTAAAGAAAAAGGTAATAAGTAATAATATGATTTGAATTTGGATATAAAAGTTGGTATGTAATTATGGTCACGTTTGCATGGAAATGTAAAACTTGGGAACACTTTGTTCATCTAATGAGATGTTTTATAAAAGATTAAAAAATAAAAAAAATATTTAAAAAAAGATGTTCCTGGCCCACCTCATTCACTTTTCTGACAGCATTTTCCTCAAAATCTCTAGCAGGGTTTTATTTTAATTTAGAGCTGCGGTGGCACAGAGGTTACAATGCGGTATTGCAGGCAAACTCTGCCCACAGCCTGGAGTTCAATCCTAACCAGGCTCAAGGTTGACTCAGCCTTCCGTCCTTCCGAGGTCAGTAAAATGAGGACCCAAAATTGTTGAGAGAAATAGGCTGACTCTGTAAATTGCTTAGAGAGAGCTGGAAAGGACTGTGAAGCGGTATATAAATCTAAGGGCTAGCACTATTGCCATGCTGAGGAAAGACAGTCTAGCGGAAGTTGACCTTCCTTGGATTTCTCAAGATTCAGAACCTCTACATCCACCCCCAAAAGATTTGTAGATCTTGTCTATGATATCTCATAGAGCTTTGGAGGCAAAAAGTCCTCTACTTCCTTCCTCATGGCACTGTGGAGGCGATTTATCACTTATAGCTTTTATGTACACTGACAGCTTATGCACTGAAGACAAATTCCTTGTGTGTACAATCACAATTGGCCAATAAAGAATTCTGTTCTATTCTATTCTATTCTATTCTATTCTATTCTATTCTATTCTACTCTACTCTATTCTATTTCATTCCATCCTATTCCATATTTTCTATTCTATTCCATTCCATATTTTGTATTCTATTCTATTCTATTCTATTCTATTCTATTCTATTCTATTCTATTTTATTCCATTCCATATTCCTATTCTATTCTATTCTATTCTATTCTATTCTATTCTATTTTATTCCATTCCATATTTCCTATTCTATTCTATTCTATTCTATTCTATTCTATTCTATTCTATCCTATTCCCTGCATTTTGTAGGCAGGGAGTTAAGGAGAGTCAGGACAAAACAGTTACCCACTGACCAGGGCTCCCCCTGGTGGCACAGGGGTGAAAGTGCAGTATTGCAGGCAAACTTTGCCCACAACCTGGAGTTCGATCCTGACGGGACTCAAGGTTGACTCAGCCTTTCATCCTTCCAAGGTCAGTAAAATGAGGACCCAGGTTGCTGGGGGCAAGATGCAAAGATTCTCTTTTGTAAACCACCCAGAGAGTGCTGAAAAGAGGTATCAGGAATTACTTAAGTCTAATGCTATTGCTACTACTACAGCACTGCAAGAGTTACTCTGCTTTAAAAAAAAACACAGGACTCAGGACAAGTCCAGAGAGACTTTACTCAAACTGAAGGAGAACTAATGGAAAACAAGGCAGGTTGATTCTCTGCTCAACAAATGTAACTTTCATTCCTTTTTTCTAAGGATGATGGAGGATAACACAATGTTTATCAATGCTTGTTATAAATAGCCTATGTTTCCTGTCCATTTCTTTACATTTGTTGCCTATGGCTCCTGAAAAAAGATGAACATTTATTGGCAGTGCCTCAAAATGATGGGTCTTTTTTTTAAAGATCCAATGGGAGATCAACGTCAAAGAGATTAGTTTCTTACCACGTGTTGCAGTCTTGTGTCACTGTTTTTCCTGGAGCATATTCCTGTCCATTGTAGAAACAAGGGCAATTCTCAGGGACCATGCATTTGTTTCCATGTCGCACCTAGAATGGAAATAGATGGATATTTAACTTTTATAGCCAATAAAACTTATAAGGTAAAGGTAAAGGTTCCCCTCGCACACACATGCTAGTCATTTCTGGCTCTAGGGGGCGGTGTTCACCTCCACTACAAAGCTGAAGAGCCAGCGCTGTCTGAAGACATCTCTATGGTCATGTGGCCGGCATGACTAAACGCCAAAGATGCACGGAACGCTGTTACCTTCCCACCAAAGAGGTGGGTAGGACATATTTTCAAACTGCTTCCCACCAAAGAGGTGGGTGGGACATGCTTTCAAACTGCTAGGTTGGCAGAAGCTGGGACAAGTAACGGGAGCTCACTCCATTACACGGCGTTAGGGATTCAAACTGCCAACCATTTTCTGATCAACAAGCTCAGGGTCTTAGCCACTGAGCCACCGCGGCCATATAAATTTATATTTATATGGCCACACAAAAACTCATGGGAACGAGCATCATCTAGAAGCAAACTGAGATCACAAGTGATTCTTGTTCTAAGCATTTTTTAACCTGACTGCTTTCAGTTTTGAAGACAAATAAGTTGGAAGAGTTTTTAGAGAGGGCTCTAAAGCTCTATGAAGTGATATATAAATCTAAGTGCTATTGCTATTGTAGAAATAAAGTCCCACTCTTCTGGAGACAACAATCAAACAAACCACTTGATGGCCCCCACGTCACCCTGTGGTCCACAGTCAGGACCACTGACAAAACCATGTTTTCAGGGCCTTCTGAAAGAGCATTAAGATGGGACCCACTCCTATCTACAATGAAATGATGTTCCATAGGGAGGGAGCCACCACAGACAAGGCCCTTCTTCTTGGTCCCACTAGATCAGTGGTGGCAAACCTGTTCGTTGTGGTGTGCCAAAAGTGTGCCAGCACCCTCAATGCAATGTGCCCTACCACCCCCTGTGCCTGTGCACACAACACCCCCGCCCCTTACCTGCACTGTGCATGCATGCACCTCCCAGCTGATTATCGGCCTGTTTGAGGCCATTTTCATCCTCCCAGAGGCTCAAGGGAAGCCTCTGTAGCCTCGGGAGGCTGAAAAATGGGCCTTCTGGAAATACCAGAAGTGCCCATTTTCAGCCTTCAGGGGGCCTCTGAAGCTGCTTCTGGAGCCTCGGGAGGCTGAAAACAGGCCCATTTCAGCACTTCCGGTATTTCCGGAAGGCCCGTTTTTCAGCCTCCCGAGGCTGCAGAGGCTTCGCTTGAGCCTCCAGGAGGGCAAAAACTGCCTCAAACGGACCGAAAATCAGCTGGGAGGCACTAAGTTTGACTGGGGCTCACATGCCTACACAAATGGCTCTGCGTGCTACCTGTGGCACGCAGGTTCACCATCATGGCACTAGAAGGATCTTCTTAGGTGAGGAGACCATAACATTCCCTGCATCCCAAAGGTGCTTTTTTCAAGAGGCAACTGGTCTTTCTGGTTTTTCTTTGAAGACATTTCGCTCCTCATCCAAGAAGTTCCTTTGGTTCTGAAGAAGCTTCTTGGATGAGAAGCGAAACGTCTTCAAAAGAAAAGACAAGGAAGTCCAGTTTCCTCCTGAAAACAGGAACTTTGAGACAACCATGACCTGGATGACTAAGAATCTCCATAGATATTCCCTGCATCCTTGCCCTGCTGGGTTGGGTAGATGTCTCACAAAGCTAAGCAACTCAGCCTGGTGGCTTATATTCTTTTTAAAAAGTTACTATTGTGTCATTGTAATATGAAGAGTTGAGGACAACCATTTCCCTCCTCAGCTATTCATCAAAGCTCCCCTTATGACATTGCTATGCTGGCATGTGCACTAAAGCCACCATTGGCTTAACTTCTTGAATTAAGTGCGTGCAGTTTACTGAATTCACATTTGTAAAAACGAAATGAAATTAAGAAATTAAATTAATCCAACAAAGCATTTTTTAATAATGAATTACATTTAAACTATTTGTCCGCTGAACGAATTGCCACTGGCCAGCTCAATGGAACACAGTAAATCATACATATTAATAGACAACCGTCAATAGCTAGAGTTGAAATTAAAGAGGCCAGATTATGGATGGACATCAAAAGTGGAAAGTAATCTGTTATTTCATACAAATGTCTTTGAAAATTACTGTTAAAACTGGAATAAGGCAAATATAAAACAATGGTCTTTTTAAAGTAACTGTGTCGTGATTTTAGTGGTTCTCCATAAAAATAAATGAAGAATGTATTGTTTATCTTAACTAAAGTTATTTTTTTGCAGAAGTGATATGCCATTGCCTTCTTCCTAGGTTGAGAGAAAAGGACTGGCCCAAGGTCACTTAGCTAACTTCATGCTGTAGAAAGTTAGCACCCACCCCTCTCCTAGAAGAATGAAATATTTTTGAGAAATATTAAGAAGGCAGAATATTATATTTCCCTGGGTGAGAAGTGGAGAAACATGCTCTTGGAAAGCAGCCCTCACCTTCCTTAATAGCCTACAGCAGATGTCAGCACTTAAGAGATAAAGAGATAGATAGCTCTATTCATAAACAAATACCCTCACCAACAAAGGTAGGATTAGCCCTCAGCCACAATAAGAATTGCCCAAAGCCAATTGCATCATCTCAGTTGCACCACCCCCAGCAGTCCAAACTTCAACCAAACTTGGGAGCTCAGACAACCTATAGCGCCAGCTATGACCCCTACATAACCCCTATAACAGCCAATAGAATATATGTTCTTGCACAGGAACAGAAAGTTCAAGTGCAAAGCCCAAGAGAAGGTATAAATGCCACCCACTCTCAACTCCATGTGGTCAGCTGCCCAGAACCATGTGCTTGGTGGTTCTGCTTCATCATTAAACCATCTTTCCAATCAGCCTCCATGTTTCCAGTGTCTTTCTCCCAGATTGGAACTGAACCAGATGGATATTTCTTCCAACAATGCCTAAGGTTCGACTAGAACTCCCAGTCTCCCAGTTTCTAGACTAGTGCCTTAAATACAATAAACCGACTCTCCTTCTTCCAACCTTTTCCAAGTCATAAAATCACACCATTCCACAATGACTTTGCTAGGTGGCAGCATTTAGCTGATCTTGGAAGCTAAATTATGTTAGCCTCAATTGGTTGGAAGACTATCAAAACTGCCAGGGTCATAGCCTGGTCAAAATATGTTGAAAAAAACCATATCTGTATGATGTCATGCTCAAGACTGTTCATTCAAAATCCCCTTGACCTTAATTTCATAATTAGATTTCTTTTAAAGAAGCGGTTCCATTTTTTTTCAGTAACTGTTCCATTAATTAGAAAAACATTGAATCTACCGATGATTTGTTTTCAGTAACATTGAACACTGCAAGAGCATCTGGTCATGGTTGGAGGATTACTTGACAGATCAATTGACCAATTATTGTTTGACCAAGAGCAATTCAAAACTCTGAATCAAGAACTCTATATTTATTTTTTATTTTATTTTATTGGACTTATATGCCACCCCATCTCCAAGACTCGGGCTCACAGTTAAAACATACAAATACAATAAATAATTAAAAAGAAATTAAATCACTATAAGGTCCAATAAAACCAAATTAAAAATTAAAACTGTCCCATGCCCCCAGTAAGGTAATCACAGCCCGACTTGGTCAAATAGCCAGGTCTTCAAATTGCAGCGGAAGGTGCGGAGGTCAGGGGCCAGGCGGAGGTCCAGAGGCAGTTGATTCCATAAATATAAATGAGAACTGGTTAAAAAAAATATGAATTGTGACCTGCAGCCTGAAGCAACTAATTTTAATTCTCTTCTAACACTCTGGATATTCTGAGCCTTCTCTAAAAAAATTTCCCTTCGTTTTTGACACACAGGGTACCAAAAGCTGCAATAATTCCTAGGTTTTAAAAGCAGAGAAGTCCTTAGCAAACTCTGGAAGTTGAACAGAGTTGAAAAAGCTGAACAATATTGCCCTCTAGTGGCAGTAAAATTCTATTCCTACTTTCAGATCCCATCAGATAATTTTGCAACCGCCAAATCATGAAGGCATACAGTCGTGTAGCTGCAGTTGCCATCTTGACTTCTTTAACCCTATAGAGGTACATGCAGACAAACCACAGGATCTTTGAGAGGACTGGGGTTACTCCGAGCTGTATTCACATAAATAAAGTAAAGATTTCCCCTATCCAGTTGGATTGGACTCTAGTGGGTGTTGTTCACCTCCGTTTCTTAGTCAGCATTGTCCAAAGACATTTTCTGTGATTATGTGGCCAGCATGACCATACACCAAGGCACAGAGAACACTGTTACCTTCCCACAAAGTGGTACCTATTAATCTACTTGCATTTGCATGCTTTCAAACTGCTGGACAGGCAGGAGCTAAGGCAAGAATGGGAGCTCACCCCATTGTGAAAACTCGGGTCTCAAAGCCTGGCTGTCAGTTTCCAGGTGAAGCACAGTGTCTTTAACCACTGAGCCATTGCACCCCTTGTGTTCAACTACCAGTTCGGCAAACTAGATGTAAATTTAACATCTGGTTCGCTTGAACCAGCCCAAACTGGCTGAAACTCCACCACCACCACCTGCCCTCAGATCCCTGCTAGATAGGAGGAACATATAAAGGCTAGAAGAATAAGTAGGTTGCTTTGCTGGTTCCTGAACATGTTGTGATGACCCAGGGTGGGATACAAAACAAACACAGTCATAGAAAACAAGGTGAAGCCCCTTTTATCCCTTCACTTTGCTTCCAAGCTCCGAATATCTTTGATGGAAGACAAAAAATCTCCCACACAAACAGTTACAAGAAGAAGGAAAAAAGCAACACAAACCAGGCAAGATAAGGGCTGGAGGATGTCCACAGATAACACACACTGGAAAGGATGCCAAACTCAGAGAGGAACTATAAACTAGAGATATTTACATGCTTTGTTTCCAGCGTTTGCCAGTACATAGGTCCACAATCTTATTCAGTTATCACAGCTGTAGCCCATGAAGAGGATCAAGGCCCTCTCCTCCTGAGTAGACCATGTCTCTCCCTTATCCTCTCCTCCCTGTGTACCCTAGAATGGGTAGGGGATGGGCCTAGGCCCTCCTCTGACCGCTCAGCCGGCCTCTGCCTTTCCCCGGCCTCCTCCACAACCTCCAGAGCCACACTTCCACTCCTTGTCAGCTGTTGCTCCTCTCCCTCAGAGTCAGTCTCTCCCAGGGGCATGACACATGTTTTCTTGAAGAACCTCAACTTTCTTACCCATCCAGTCGGGCAAAGGCAACCCGAGATGCATCCGTGACTGATGCAGCCCTTTTCATAATTCTGACAGCTCTCCATACATTCCACTCCTTTCACACTTGGGTCATTTGCCGGACAGACAAACATGGTCATCGGATGCTTGCAGGAGACACTCCGCTTTTCTTTAAGGAAAGAAAGAAGGGCACAGTCAGTCCAAGAAAAATCCTTGCAAAGATATAGAAGGGTCCAACAATGTTACAGCAAGACAACTGCAGTGGCAAATACGCAATTGCACTGCTGATACCCTGTTTTCCTGAAAATACAACCTACCCTGAAAGTAAGTCCTAGCTTGATTTTTACACATGCATCCAATATAAGCCCTACCCCCAAAAATAAACCCTAATTAAGATCCCGCCCACTCCAGAGTGTATGGGTAAAAATTAAGCTAGGGTGGGGATGGGGGGTGGAGCTGCCCTACTACTTACCTTTGGACAATTGTAGCCAGGCCTCACACACCCCAACACCTGCCTTGCTGTCTCATTTCTTCTGCAGCCAGCAAAGCTGGCAAGGCTTTCCTGAAGGCCTCTGTAGCTGATAACAAAGCTCCGGATCGATCCAGAGCTCTGTTATCGGCTGCAGAGGCCTTCAGGGAAGCCTTGCCGGCCACAGAAGAAGAAGTTCCTGAAGGTCTCTGACAACGAAAAGGAGGCCAGAGGTGACGCGTGCAAGTGAGGTTAGTCAGTGGATAACATCCCCTGAAAATAAGACCTGGTGCCTTTTTTGTTGGCAAATATATATATATGTATGTATGTATGTATGTATGTGTGTGTGTGTGTGTGTGTATGTATGTGTATGTGTATGTGTATGTGTATGTGTGTATGTATATATATATATATATATATATATATATATATATATATATATGTAGGTCTTGTCCCGTCACAACAATAGAACTCAGAAGGTCATCACACAGCCCATTACCCAGGTCGTTAAACACAAAAGGCTGAGAGACACACAGCCAGCACCTCAGCCACACAGGGTCTCAGGAAAAAGCCATCCAATCTGCATACATCAACTCCATCAACCAATCAAGAAGTAACAACACAGCCAACTCTGGAGTTTAAAAGGAAAACAGCCACTATCACGCACTTCTCCCAGAAGAACGAAGCTGAAGACACCAGCCTGAAGATGACGGATGAGATTTCGAACGTTGCAAGGTATTCTCAATCTTACACAGGACAAGACCCGAATACACCAAGACCTACATATATACATACATACATGTATATATATATATATATATATATATATATATATATATATATAAAGTCAGGGTCTTATTTTCAGGGAAACATGGTAGTAAAATTGCTAAACAATGTGTGTTGAAAAAATATTAAATGGTTAAAGGTAAAGATAAAATCAGATGCAGAAATGGAAATGACTAATGAATGAATAGAATTGGAATTGGAAGAGTCCCAGAGAAAACACAGTACAATTTAATAGGATTTTTTTTCTTTTAACGACCCTGTAATCCCTTGCATTGGAGTGGGGACAGGCAACTGAATGGAGCTAGGCATTTACTGGCCAGATGCCCTCCTGATGCCTACTTGGGGTTCACAGCAGATATTTTCTCTTTGAGTCCAGAGGGAGAGAAATATCTGCGGCTACCTAGGATCGAAAGCAGGGCCTCCTGATTGTGAGGCCATTACACATCTAGGCCACTACACCACTCAGGACAATTTAATAGGGCATTCAAATTAATGAGTGTATTAAGAAATGTCAGGTTTCCAAGTGATGAAATCCATTTAAAAGAAAAGAACAAAGTCCACCTTCCAAATAGATTTCTTTTATTTAGGAAAGCATCAGAAATATGAAAAACTCTATTTTATTACAGCGGGTGAAAGTGATAGGAATAAAGACATCAACAAGAAAAAAAATCAATTTATCCTTCAATTCATTTATTAGATTTTTCTTTGCCCTGGGTGGCTTATAATATTTAAAATAAAGAACTTAAAGGAATGTGATTACTTGGACAAAACAATAGTAACATTGTAAGATAGACACACGTGTGTATGTGTGTGTGTGTGGATAGATAGATAGATAGATAGATAGATAGATAGATAGATAGATAGATTAGATAAGATATATAGATATAGATTCCCCTCGCACATGTGTGCTAGTCGTTTCCGGCTCTAGGGGGCGGTGCTCATCTCCATTTCAAAGCCAAAGAGCCAGCACTGTCCGAAGACATCTTCGTGGTCATCTGGCCAGCATGACTAAATGCTGAAGGCGGACAGAACGCTGTTACCTTCCCACCAAAGGGGTCCCTATTTTTCTACTTGCATTTTCACATGCTTTCGAACTGCTAGGTTGGCAGAAGCTGGGACAAGTAATGGGAGCTCACTCCGTTATGCAGCGCTAGGGATTCAAACCACCGAACTGCAGATCTTTTTGATCGACAAGCTCAATGTCTTAGCCACTGAGCCACCAGGTCCCTATATATACACATACACACACACACACACACACAGCCTGGGGACATCATCTATGGGACCAGGAGCTGTAGTGTGAACAAGACCCTTTGGCTATTAAATTTGTAAATTTGATTAAAATTGGTGCCAAAGATCTCCCATAATTTTGAAGGGCTCACAGACTGACCTTCTAATTGTGCTTCTAGGGTTTTAGACTTGGCCACTTACACTGCGTAGAGAAACAGACTTGAAATGATGTGCCCAGTGTTAATGCTATTATTGTAATATTGCTTGATATATTAACACCCACAGGGAAAAAAGTTTCATTGGACTAGTTATTGAGACAGTTAAAAAATAGGAAGAACAAATAAAAATCCAAGTTTGATAGATTGATGTTAGAGAGGTACATGAGAAGTACATAAAAAGTACATGAGACAGCTGGATAGTCTTAAAAATTACCCATCTATTGTAATATATCAATATGTTTTAGAATATAAAATTCCTCATTGCCAGTAACACATTAAATATCATTTAAATAAAATCCAGCTGCTTTCACGCCCAAAATCTTGTGCTTGCTTAACAGAATAGGCCAACGGTTCTGATATCAAATTAAATAGAACAGGGGTCAATGCGCCTAAGATATTTTGACTAATCAGAGGGTTATGCTATTTATAATAACCCTCAAAAAAGGTTCATAACTGATTTTAATCCAATTAAAATAAAAGCAGGGAAATGATTTTGCCAAAAACTTGTTTTCAAACATTCCACTGTAGCATATCAAGGGCTTTTTCCACATTTAGCCAAAGCACCATTGCTGTGACCCCCTTGGGGAGGGTTATTTTTAAATTTTTAATTCATTTTATAAATATTTGGGCTTATAATTCTGATTTAATTGTTTTTTAATGTATTTATTGTTCTTTGCTTTTTAGTTGTAAGCCGCCCCGAGTCTTCGGAGATGGGGCGGCATATAAGTTCAAATAATAAATAAATAAATAATAAATTTCAGTTTTACTTATAGGATATTAATGATTCATCTAATATTATCTGAGACTTGTCAGCCTTTTCACAAGACAAGGCTGTTGAGCCAGATAATTAAACATCACCTGTAATCTGTACCGCAAGATTGCTGTCAACATTTTTGCTGTCAACATCTAAGAAGGTTGGGAAATAGTTTACACTCAGCAGAATCTTCACCGATCTTCAAACTCATAGTTATATAAGCTTCATAAAAAGAAGATAATGAAGGAGTCCCGGTGGATTTTACTTTGCTAGTTACTGCCAACTCTGGGGGGCAGTGGTCATCTCCGCTTCAAAGCCAACTGAGCCAGTGCTGAACAAAGACATATCCACCGTCATGTGGCCAGCATGATGTTACAGAGTGCTGTTAACTTCACACCAAAGGGGTACCTATTTATCTACTTTCATTTGCATGCTTTTGAACTGCTAGGCTAGCAGGAGATGGAGTGAGGATGGGAACTCAACCCATCCTGTGGTGCTTGGGTCTCGAACATGGGCTGCCAGCTTTCCAGACTATAATTCCAGCATCTTACCTGCTGAGCCACTGTGCCACCCATTAAAAGAAGATAGTTTCATCATAAGGCTCTAAAGAAAGCTAAGAATCCACAAAAGTTTTACGCTCCTAATAAATCCATTATCACTAGGGGCCTTTTCCTGTTTTCACAAATTGAGCACTGGCTATTATTTCCTGTAGAGATAAGGGTGCAGCTAGACAAACAGTATGGTCATATATAAACTTCAAGGGAGCTGCAATACAGATAGATAGATAGATAGATAGATAGATAGATAGATAGATAGATGGATGGATGGATGGATGGATGGATGGATGGATGGATGGATAGATAGATAGATAGATAGGGAAAGAGAGAGAGAGAGAGATGAAGATATATATAAGAAGATATATATATGAAGATATATATATATGAATGAATTTCCTCCTTAGTAACTTTTGATGCATTACTATAAAGATAGAATAGAACAGAATAGAATAGAATAGAATAGTTGGAAGGGACCTTAGAGGTCTTCTAGTCCAGCCCCCAGGCCCAAGCAGGAGAACCTATACAATCTTAGATGTGTGAAAGAATATAAGTTTCTATTTTTTTTAATTTTTATTTTAAACTTCAAGGCAATGGTCTCCTTTCCGAAGTTCATCTAAGGACATTTTTTTGTTTAAGCCACCATGAACCAAAGGAAGAAACCATTATTTCTATACATGAAAGAAAAGTAAAATCAACTCAGCAGAAGCAATCATTGAAAACAAAAGATAAGGAAAGAGTCACAAAAAAAAAAAAGCAGGCAAAATGGAATGAAGGATTGCTGAGTGCAGGAAGAGGAAGAAATATATTTATCACAAATAGCAAAAAAAAGGAAAGGAGGAGGAAGAGGAATTATTATTATTATTATTATTATTATTATTATTATTATTATTATTAGCAGGAGAAAATTAAAACTAGGAAAAAGGCTAAAAGGAAGCCAAAGCAAAAATTGCAATCAAAAACATTTCAAAAAGTAGACAAATAGTAGTGTTTTTTTTAAATTTCAAGGATTAGTGGTAATAGACAGGAATTTTTTACAAAAAACCCTAATTCATTCAACTTAAACGTTCATATAGACTGAAGTTTAATTTTATTGAAGTCCTGGATCCAGCGTTTGGAATGAAAATTGATTCACACCAAAGCTTCTCCAAGACCCATTCCTCCTTCCATGCAAACTAAGAAGCCAATAACAGAAGGGCAGAGACAAAAAACAAAAATAGATGGCACCTGCCAAAAAGCAGACTTACCTCTGGCAGAGCGATGAGTTTGGAAGAGAACATCTGGAACGAAACTTCCTGGAAGTCTTTGTGAGCTGCAGTGCATGATGCCATTTTCACAATAGCTGGAAAGAGAAAGAAGCAGAAGGCTTTTAAAATAATGGCCATGGCTTCCTTAACCATCATGGGCTTTCCTGGTTGACCCCTGGGGTCAGTGACCTTCAGTCCTCAAGCATGCAAGCTGTCAGTTCTAGAGGACAAAACGTATTTTGCAGAAATGCTGGGAAAATGC
The DNA here is from genome assembly GCA_009733165.1 of Naja naja. Classification (NCBI taxonomy): domain Eukaryota; kingdom Metazoa; phylum Chordata; class Lepidosauria; order Squamata; family Elapidae; genus Naja; species Naja naja. The sequence goes on from CM019159.1 coordinate 9,124,848, forward strand.
TGGCATTGGACAGCAGAACATGTTCTGAGTAGTAAGACAACAGACTAATGGAGGAACCACCAAGAACACTCCCCACCAACCTAGACAGGGGAAGCCACTAGCATATAAACAGAGAGCAAGCCCTGCTCCCTTCTAGAAACTGATGATGTTACTTAGTTTGGTAATGAAACGCCTGCAAGACAACAACCACGCTCAGAGAGCAGCAAACCACACTTCAAGCTTGAGAGTTAAATATTCTCTTCTAGTGAACACGGAACAGAGTATAATAGAGTGGGAAGAGTCCAACCCCTGCTACAGCAGGAGATCCTATACAATTGGAGGCAAATGACTGTCCAGTCTCTTCTTAAAAGCCTCCAGTGATGAAGTACCCACAACTTCTGAAGGCCAAGCCATTCCACTGGTTGATTGCTTTCAACGTTAGGGGATTTTTCCTTAGTTCCAGATTGCTTCTCTCCTTGATTAGTTTCCATCCATCATTTCTCATCTTGCTTTCTGGTGCTTTGGAAAATAGGTTGACCCCCTCATCCTTCAAATATTGAAACGGTGCTATATGTCACCCCTAGTCCTTCTTTTCATTCATTAGTCATCCTTATCATCATTTAATGACCCCATAATCCCTTGCGGGGTGGAGTCTGGGCAACTGAATGGAGCTAGCAGAGCGTTTACTGGCCAGATGCCTTTACTGTCACCAAGGCGGAAGTTTTTTTTTCAGCAGATGTAATCTCATTGTGCCCAGAGAGTGAAATATCTGCCTCTACCTAAGATTGAACTCATAGCCTCCTGATTGTGAGGCAAGAGCTTCACCTCCAGGCCACCGCGCCACTCTACGACATTCATTCATTAGTGGCGGTTACATCATCTGATCTGGCACATTCCCTAAGTTTTGAGTCATGCCGTTATATCAATTTTCCCCCATTGGTCCATGTCAAAATCGGGTCTAGGAAACTTTGCTTGGGAGAACTTTATCCACAGGCATCTTAATGAATTGCTGCTGGAGGGAGCTGCCTGCACTCCACTGGGGAGTGATGTAAAGCTAATTGCAATTAAGTAATGTGAGGGTGACGAAACACTGCATCCTTCTTCGTCTGACATTTTTGGATTCCGCTGGTTCTCATCCGACGGCATGAATCAATGCAGCAAGAAGGAAGGGCTCATGGGTGGGCTTCAAAAATTTTAGCGAAGAGTTCTCTGCCCGGTGGCTGGGTGGGCGTGGCCATAGTGGGCGTGGCCTAGTCAGCCTCCTGCACCACGGTGTGTGGGGGGGGTGTTTTTGCCCTCCCCGGGCTCCAGAGGCTTTCCTTGAGACTCCAAGAGGGCAAAAATGGCCTCCTCGAACTCCGGAGGCTCTCTGGAAGCCGGAAACAGGCCCATTTCCGGCCTTCCCAAACTTCCGGGAGGCCCGTTTTTTGCCCTCCCTGAGCCTCCGTACGTGCCCTGCTCTTACCTGAATTCAAAATGGGCTGCGTGGGGACTCCTGGGAGGGGTGGGGTGGGCGGGGCAGGGCAGGTCCAGCCAGGAGTGGGATTTGGGGGTTCTCTGAACTGCACAGAATCTTAGCTAGGGGCTCTCCCGAACCCCTGCGAACCCCCAGCAGCCCCACCCCTGGAAGGGCTGCTATGAACAAGTGCAAAGAGGACCATGTTGGGGCTCCAGAACTGATTCCCTTTTCACTCTTGGCCATTCTGGAGATGGCTTGTCCTGCAGTCAAGCTTCCATTTCTTAAATCTACGGAGGAAAATATCAAGGCCTTCTATTTGGAGACTGTGCTTTGAAAGATATTTTACTTGTCGTAGAACTGCTGATCACTTTAAGGGAGAGATCCTACAGATTGGTTCAATAGAGGCAAGTCAAAATATAGCTCTTGGGCTACAAGCTCTTGGCTTCGAAGGGACCTTGGAAGTCTTCTAGTCCACTGTTCAAACCGGAGAACCTATACTATTCTGGACAAATGGCTGTCCGATCTCTTTGGAAAAACCTCCAGTGGTGGAGCTTTTTTCAAAAACCAGATGGACTTTGTTCTTTCTTTGAAGACGTCTCACTTCTCATCCAATAAGCTTCTTTGGTTCTGACTGAATGGGGGAGGATGGAAGGGTTTATAGTCTTTGCAATCATCTGGTCGTTAGCACTCTCTCTGAGAGTTGTGGAGGCCAGCTGGAGATTAATCTGTGCACTCCGGGTCAGCTGAATAATAATGCAAGAGAGTGAGGGGAACCTTTGGGACAACCATGAGCTGGATGACTAATAATCTCCATAAACCTCCAGTGTTGGAGCATTCACAACTTCTGGAGGCAAGTTGTTCCACTGATTAATTGTTCTCACTGTCAGGAAATTTCTCCTCAGTTCTAGGTTGCTTCTCTCCTTGATTAGTTTCCACCCATGGCTTCCTGTCCTGCGTTCAGGTGCTTTGGGGAATAGGCTGACCCCCCTCTTCTTTGCAACGGCCCCTGAAACATTGGGAGGCTGCTATCATGTCACTCCTAGTCCTTCCCTTTGCTAGATTAGACATACCCAGTTCCAGCAACCACTCATCATATATTTTGAGAATCAATATATAATCAAAATTGGATGAAAGGCAGGGGTGGGCTCTTGGGGGTCTGTAGGGGTTTGGGAGAGCCCCTAGCTAAGATTCTGTGCAGTTTAAAGAAACCCCCAAATCCCACTCTTGGCTGGGCCCCCACCACACCGCCACTCCCAGCAGGGGTGGGATGCAAATACTGTAAGGAGTGACTGGGCAGTGGATAATGCAGTCAGCGATGTAATACATGGGCGGTAAGGACTGACTGGGCGGGGAGGGGAGGGGTGGGCGGAGAGGGGCTGAGCCAGCCAGGGGCACAATTTGCTGGTTCTCCAAACTGCACAGAATTGTAACAACCAGTTCTATTGAACCGGTCCAAACCGATAGAATCCCACCCCTGCCTCCCAGGAGTCCCCACGTGGCTCATTTTGGATGCAGGTAAGTGCAAGAAATGGGCCCATTTCCAACTTGCAGATGGCCTCCGGAGCCCAGGGAGCTCATTTTCACCCTCCCGGAGACTCAAGGAAAGCCTCCGGAGTCTGGGGAGGACAAAAACGCCCCCCACACCATGGTGCAGGAGGCTGACATGCCCATCCAGCAACCAGGCAGAGAACCCTTGGCTAAAATCAAGGGAACCCTTGAAAAATCAAGGGAATCATGGGAACCCTAACCCTAACCCTAACCCACTACTGATGAAGGGGATTAAGATTCGATACTGCTCCATGTGAATTCATGTGAGATGAAACCCAGGTTCCAACACTTACCACATTGTATGGTGATCAGAGAAGACATCATCTGGCTGGAAGATCTCCCCATCGTAGTAGCAAGAGCACTGAGATCTGGGCACACAATCCCCCTGCTGATCGAGGTACGTCCCAGTGGGGCAAAAGCAACCCTCGGTACAAAATTCATGGCAATCTGTGTCAGGATAGGCAAGAGACCGGCAGGTCTGGTTGCACGGACTTCCACACTGTTGGTAAAGTTGGCCTTCTGGACAACTCATGGCTGTAAAACAATTATATATATATTTAAAAAATGGGTCAGAGGATGTTTAGAGTGGCTACTCAATCGATTCATCAAAATCTCCTCTGGTGAACTTATTCTGTGATTCCCAGATGAAAAGAATGTACAATTAACTTTTTTGAAAGGAGAAATTCTTTAAATGCTTGGAAGAATGAAGTATTTTGGTAAGAGGGGCATTGCTTTAAGGAGAAAGATTCACATGATACAAGTATACTTACGACCAGGGGTAGGCTACTACGGGTTCACACAGGTTCCGGCGATCCTCTAGCTAAGATTCTGCACAGTTCAGTGAACCTGCAAATCCCACCCCTGACTGGCCCCACTGACTCTGCCCTGTCCCTTCCAGGAGTGTCCATGCAGCCCAGTTTGGATGCCAGATAAGTGTGGAGGCTCAGGGAGGGTGAAAAATGGGCCTCCTGGAAGTTCAGGAAGGCCACAAATGGGCTTGTTTCTGGCCTCCGGAGGGCCAGAAATCAAATGATTTCCTGCTTTCTAGCTAAGTTAAATCCCCCAGCACAGCTGATAATCGGAACAGCTGATGGTCAAGGGCAAAAAAGGAAAAATAGCAAAAATTAGGCAAAGGCACAAGGCAGGCAAGTTGGATGGTGTGCATGCCAGGTAAGGAGTGAATGGTCAAGAAGGGGAGGGGCCAGCTAGTGGCACGATTCTCCAAACTGCACAGAATCATAACAACCGGTACTATAGAACCAGTTGGACCAGGTAGAATCCCACCCCTGGTTTTTGGGCTACAATTCATGGCTATTTTCCCCCTGCCACTCACATCTTTCTGACATTGTTCAAAACCAATTAAGATGGACAACAACGTCCATCTGAGATATAAAAAAACCACTAGCGGAACTTACTGTTAGTATGTCTACAATTTACAGTCTTATCAACTCAGTCTTAACTCTAGAGGGCAGCAACTGCAATTGTATGCTCTTTTCACAAAACAGCTGCCCCAAAACTCAACAGCATCAAGATAGAAGTTTTGAGGAGAAAGGAGTTTACGTTCACTGGGATTTCATATTCACATTTATTGGCTTTAAAAACATACTTCCTAGCATGTGCAGGGAGATAAAATGGAACGGTAAAAGAAAACTGAATATCTTCTTCCTCTGTTTACTTGTTGTTTCCATTGTTCTATGAGGCCCTAGAAAGAGTGCAGAGAAGAGCAATCAAGATGATAAGAGGTTGGAAGCAGGTGTCGGCTGCTGGGGGTTCGGGAGAGCCCCTAGCTAAGATTCTGTGCAGTTCGAAGAACCCCCAAATCCCACTCCTGGCTGGCCCTGCTCCGCTCACCCCTCCCAGGAGTCCCCACACGTCCTGTTTTGGATGCAGGTAAGTGCAGGGCGCGCGCGGAGGCTCAGGGAGGGCGAAAAATGGGCCTACCAGAAGTTCGGGAAGGCCGGAAATGGGCTCATTTCCAGCTTCCAGAGAGCCTCCGGAGCCCGGGGAGGGCAAACCCCACCCCCGCCATGGTGCAGGAGGCCGACTAGGCCACGCCCACTCAGCAAAACTGGCAGAGAACCAGTTGCTACAATTTTTGAAGCCCACCCCTGGTTGGAAGCCTAAATATAATATCGTTGAATAGCTAAAGGAACTATGTAAGAGAAGGCTTAGGGGTGACTTCATAGCTGCCTTCCAGCATTTGAGGTGCTATCACAGAGAAGAGAGAATTGACTTATTCTCCAAAACACTTGGATGGAAGCCATGGATGGAAGCTTCTCCAAGGGAGATCCAACCTGTGTATCGGATAGTGAGAATGATTCATCACTAGAATGGATTGCCTCGTAGAGTTGTTGACGCTCCATCGCTGAAGGTTTTTTAAGAAGAGATTGGAGAAACATTTGTGCACAATGCCATAGGGCCTCCTTCTTAAGCAGAAGCTTGGACTTGTAGCCTCCCAAGTTCCCTCCCAACTCTGTTTCTGGGAGTTGGGCATCTGCTAAACAAAGCAGCAACCCACTTCATCATCTGAGAATGCCTGTACTGGAGCCAGAGGCATCCTTGAAATGAGAGAGGATGCTTTCGGAATGCCAGCACCCCACTTTTCTTGGATAATTAAAATAATTGGCTTGAATGTTAGCATTCAGATGGGGGCGGGGAACATATGGAGCCCACAGAGGAATGACGCCAGTTGAAGAACCCAATCCCGCATTAGTTGATTCCAATGATGAAGCCTGTAAGAAAACATTAGAGAGGTGGATTGTAAGTCCCCCCCAGATCTGGTCACTGAAAGTGAGTGGGCAGCCATATAAAGTCTCTTAAATGAATAAGTAAGGAACCACAAAAGGTCAACCTTCTGGTTTTATTCCATTGGCTACAGGAGGAAAATCTCCTTCTCTTCAAGAAAGTTGTCAATGTTTGAAGATAGATAGATAGATAGATAGATAGATAGATAGATAGATAGACAGACAGACAGACAGACAGACAGACAGACACAGACAGACAGACAGACAGACAGACAGACAGATAGGTAAAGAGATAGATAGATAGATAGATAGATAGATAGATAGATAGATAGATAGATATAGAGATATAGAGATAAATAGATAGAGATATAGAGATATAGAGATATAGATAGGCAGGTAGGTAGGTAGATAGATAGATAGATAGATAGATAGATAGATAGATAGATAGATAGGGATAGTTAGACAGATAGACATAGATAGATAGATAGATAGATAGATAGATAGATAGATAGATAGATAGAGATAGTTAGACAGAGATAGACAGAGATAGAGATAGATAGATAGATAGATAGATAGATAGATAGATAGATAGATAGACAGATAGACAGAGATAGATAGATAGACAGATAGATAGAGATAGTTAGACAGAGATAGACAGAGATAGACAGATAGATAGATAGATAGATAAGTAGACAGAGATAGAGATAGATAGATAGTAGATAGATAGAAGATCGATAGATAGACAGATAGACAGAGATAGATAGATAGATAGATAGATAGATAGATAGAGTTAGATAGACAGAGATAGATAGATAGATAGATAGATAGATAGATAGACAGATAGACAGAGATAGATAGATAGATAGATAGATAGATAGATAGATAGATAGGATAGTTAGACAGAGATAGACAGAGATAGATAGATAGATAGATAGATAGATAGATAGATATAGTTAGACAGAGATAGATAGATAGATAGATAGATAGATATAGTTAGACAGAGATAGACAGAGATAGACAGACAGACAGACAGACAGACAGACAGATAGATAGATAGATAGGGATAGTTAGACAGAGATAGACAGAGATAGAGATAGATAGATAGATAGATAGATGATAGATAAATAGAGAGAGAGAGAGAGAGAGAGAGATGGTAGATACACACACACACACACACACACACACACACAATTCAAATCTCCATCTACTCATCCATTGGAGAGGGCAACATTTTCCCCGCTCTGGTGGGAGATACTGGCAGTCTCAAAACTGAAGTTTTGATGGGTGCTATGGTGAGGAAAGAGTATCTTTACTTAAAGGAGACCTGATGAGCTTCACCGTGGAGAGAAGCAGCATCACCAGAAGATGAATTATGAAGAAGCCAGAGTTAAATTACAGCAATTGCCATCCAAGTATCTTTGATCCACCCCTGTTTTTCTTCCCTTCTCTTACCGCTGAACGTGGTGTAGTGTTATGAAGTTCAGAATAACAATAATAAAAAAACATTCAATAAAAGCATAAATAATAGAAGAGAACAGAGAGCACATTACTGGTAGCATCACACTCTGCTTCCAGGCTTATAGATTTTGAAAGAAGTCCATTAAAAAAAAAACAGCCACCCCCTAAAAGCTCAGTATAAAACGAGAAAGCTTTATTATGGTTTAATACCTCTCGGTAAAACATGATCCACTCAGGCAATTCTGCCAGGAACTGATGCCTTGGTGGCTCAGGCTGTTAAATGCCTGCACTTAAGATCCAGCTGTCTACAATTACTGTAGGCTCGAATCCCACCAGGCTCAAGGTTGACTCAGCCTTCCATCCTCTCGGGGTAGGTAAAGTGAGGTCCCAAGATTGTTGGGGGCAATAAGCTGACTTTGTAAAAATGCCGCTTAGTAATAAGCAGGCATATACAATGGAATGAAGGCTATTGCTGAGCACACTGGGTTGTATCCCAAAAAAATTGTAAGCCGCCCTGAGTCTTCAGAGAAGGGCGGCATATAAATGTAATTTTTAAAAAATCATTCAGCCTAACTAAGGGGGTCAGTTGGTACCCCAACTTTCAATCTCAGAGGCTCCCCAGAGCCCCTTCCTCACAGTTGGGCTCAGGGTCAGTGATGATCAACATGTCATGCTCTGAGATGGATGGATGGATGGATGGATGGATGGAGAGGGAGGGAGGGAGGGGTAGATAGGATGGAGGATGAAGGGATAAATGGACAAGTAGACAGACAGACAGACAGATGTTTATCTGAGATGGATGGATTAGAGGGAAGAGGGAGGGAGGGATGGGTGGAAGGGTGGAAGGGAGGGAGGGATAGGATGGAGGAATGTGGAGATGGAAGGGTGGATGGGTGGGAGGGAGAGACGGAGGTGATAGAATGGAGAATGGAAATATAGATGGACAGATAGACAGACAGACAGATGCCTATCTGGGATGGATGGATGGATGGATAGATGGATGGATGGATGGATGGATGGATGGATGGATGGATGGATAGTCTCTTTGATCCAAATCTTGTCTTCCACCTGAAGTGAATGAGAAACATTTCAGTGCTACACATTCACACAACTTCACCGTACATTAAAATAGAATGGAATGGAATGGAATGGAGTGGAGTGGAGTGGAGTGGAGTAGTGTAGAGTATAGAGTAGAGTAGAGTAGAAGAGTAGAGTAGAGTAGAGTAGAATAGAATAGAATATAGAATAGAGTGGAGTGGAGTGGAGTGGAGTGGAGTGGAGTGGAATGGAATGGAATGAAGTGGAGTGGAGTGGAGTGGAGTGGAGTGGAGTAGAATGGAGTAAAATGGAGTAGAATGGAATGGAATGGAATGGAATATAGAATATAGAATATAGAATATAGAATATAGAATGGAGCGGAGCAGAGCAGAGCAGAGCAGAGCAGAGTAGAGAAGAGAACAGAATTCTTTATTGGCCAAGTGTGATTGGACACACAAGGAATTTGTCTTGGTGCATGTGTTCTCAGTGTACATAGTAATGCAGACCCAGACCTGACTTTAGGGAGTGTAAGTTTGGACAAGAAGAGCCACCTACCACAAAATTCTGGCTTCCTCCAGTCGATGACCACTCCTTTCCGGGCGCAAGCCATGGCGTAGGCCGAGATCGCTGTGCACAAGCAGTCTTTCCCATCCGCACAGGAGCAGACGTCATAGCGGCAGTTCTTGAGGTAGGGGGAAGAGCTGACCTCGTGGTGGCAAGGCTCGAACAGGGGTGACAGCAGGAGCGAGCAGGAACTCTCGGCATACCGGGCTACAAGGGAAACAGGTTCAACCGAGGACCAGAAGAGGAAGAATGAATGGCAAATCGTCACAATAACGTGCTGTTTGGGCGTGGAGGGCTTAGCGGTAGTCCTCGACTTACGACCACCACTTATGGAGCCCAACATTGATGTTGCCAAGTGAGAAATTTGTTAAGCAAAGTTTTACCCCATTTTACGAACTTTTCTGGCCACGTTGGTTAAGTGAGCCGCTGCAATTCTTAAATTAATAACACTGTCCAGACAGTATATGGTTAATTAGGAATTGGGAGCTGACCCCTTAAGGGAATGCCTCATGGGAAATGTAGTTAATGCATCATGCGAAATGTAGTTCATGTCATGTGGTCACATCTGTAATCCTGATTGGTCACTGAATTGACCCTTGGTTGAGTTGGGAGAGTTTCCATTATTCTTGCTTGGACCCCAGCAGCATTGTGCTGCTTTGCTCCATCGTTATGGGATGAAGATAACTGTATTTTCACACTATGAAGTCAACGATGCAAAGATTCAGACATTAGATGAATCTCAACATAACTGTGAGTTATACCTTGAGGATGCCTTGTGATCCAATAAAGAAATTTTGTATGGAAGACTTTGTAGAGTTTTAACTGCTTATTTTAGGCATCTTTTAGAAGATAAATATTGCCTAAGACAAGACAGTTGGTATTCACTTGCTCTGCAACTCTTCCCTCCTCACCACCCCCATTTGCTAGAGAAAGACTCACTCCCATATTCCCTGCTGACATCTCTCTTGGCTTCCTACTACATCTTTCAATACTGGGTATTCTTAACTGTTCAAAAAAGGAAGCCACCTGGCACAGGGACCCTTCTTTACCTATGTACCTTCCTGTGATGGGGCAGAGAATTGCAGGCAGAGAAATAGAATCAGGAAATCTCTTGCTAAGTATTTTTAATTGTGTGCATTGGGGAGAGGTAAGGAATATCCTTTCATCTTTTTGCTGTGTATGTAGCCTTGGGTAAGCCTGCCAAAGCAACATTCCTAAGATGGGCACAGCCAGAAAAAAAGGAAGGGCCAAAGAGAATAATAAAACTGATTTCAAACCAAGATGTTGAATATTATTCCTTATGCGTTTAATTATGTCCTAACTTTGCTAAAAGCTAAAACCCAGCACAAAGCCAGAACCCTGATTTAATGCATGGAAGGGAGTGGACTCTTGTCCCTAAAAGCTTCCTTAAGAGAATTGTGTCTGCCTTTAATGTGGACAAAAGTCTTCGCTGGATTAAAATAACATACTGATATTTTTTATTATCACAGCCCACAAGGGCTCTGGCATAAGCACACTGAGATGTCCCGGGGCATGGCACAAAGGCAACACAGTCAGATAATCCATAGGAGTCCCTTTATTAGCTCCAACATTGCCCCCAATGTCCTGGTTACCTTCTGGCTGGAGCAAAACTCTCCCAGGAACAGCCTTTGGCTGCAGAGAATCAAAACCAAAACATGGTCAACAAAAACTGTAATCATAAGTCCAATCAAGCCTTGGTGGCTCAGGCTGTTAAATGCCTGCATTTAAGTTCCAGCTGCCTACAATTACTGTAGGCTCGAATCCCACTAGGCTCAAGGTTGACTCAGCCTTCCATCCTCTCGGGGTAGGTAAATTGAGGACCCAAGATTGTTGGGGGCAATAAGCTGACTTTGAAAAAATGCCACTTAGTAATAAGCAGGCATATACAATGGAATGAAGGCTATTGCTGAGCACACTGGGTTGTATCCCAAAAATTGTAAGCCGCCCTGAGTCTTCGAGAAGGGCGGCATATAAATGTAATTTAAAAAAAAATTAGGTAATTAGTCCAGAAGGGCAGGAGCAAGAATTCCAGACATGAAGGCAATAACTCAACATGGTTGGGAAGACACCAGGAACACAGATAACCAAAGTCAACACAAGGTAAAGTCATGTTTGATCACAGCAGCTGCTGCACTCAGCATGCATCTCTTTTAAAGTCTCATTCCCAGGTGTGGCTAATGAAGGGAATCAGGGCCCTTTCCTCCCCCATAAGCCATGCAACCCACGTTGCTCTCTTCTCCATTCCTCCCTGCATGCCCTAGGATGAAGAGGCCTGGGTCTTCCTCTGAACTCCCTCTCCCTTGTTCTACCTCTTCCCTGCTCTGCCCAGCCAGACTTTCCCCTTCCCCAGTTTCCTCCATAGCCAATGAAGCCACACTCCCACTCCCTGTCAGCTGTTTGTCTTCCTCCTCGGATTCAGTCTCCGTCAGCAGCATGACACACACCTATCCAGGCGTGGGATTCTACCGGTTCGGACCAGTTCAGGCGAACCGGTAGTTCCGGTGATCATTTGGCCCCGCCCACCCACCCCTGTCCTAGTCTGTCCTTTATTTCCATGTTTTGCAGCTCAGCTGATTCATGCGGCATAGCCGATTAACACGCCTCAGCTGTTTTACTCACCGGGGCTGCAGTAGAAAGTAAGTATTAGGTCTGAAAATGGGCAGTTTTCAAATGTTGTGCGCACATGCTCACCAAACCGGTTGTTACACCGGTTAAATCCCACCACTGCACCTACCTAAACGGGGATTCTGTTTACAGGAATTGCTGTCTTGTTTTTTCAAATCTTCACAGTCACCCTTCAGCTTCCAAGAATTTCCAAAGTCCTCCACGAGGGTTTCCACCAGCCCAGAAGGGGTGAGGAAATCATCTCCTTGATTGCCGTTGTAGTTGCCACACAGACCACACATTTGTTCGGTGTATTCCGAAGACAACTAGACAAAAACAAAAATATATAGCTTATTTTTCTTGCAGAGGTTGAGAAACAACAAGACAAATAGCGTACAACTAGAAAACTAACGAAAATAAAATAGCATACACAAGTGGAAACATCCACTAAACATGTCTGGAGTCAATAATTGTCTTTATTTGATATGCAGGTAACCCTCAATTTACGTCCACAGCTGAGCCCAAAATTTCTGTTGCTAAGTGAGACATTTAAATGAGTTTTGTCCCGTTTTATGATTGTTTTTGCCACTGTTGTTAAGAGAATCCTTGCCATTGTTAAGTTAGTAACCCGGTTGTTAAGTGAATCTGGCTCCCCTGTTGACTTTCCTTTCTCAGAAGGTCGCAAAAGGAGATCACGTGACCCCAGGACACTGCAACCATCGTAAGTTTGAGTCAGTTGCCAAGCATCCAAATTTTGATCACGTGATCCTGGGGATGCTGCGACGGTCATAAGTGCGAAAAATGGTCCTAGGTCACTTGTTTCCAGTGCTGGTGTTAACTTTGAAACACCACTAAATGAACTGTTGTATATTGAGGACTACCTGTACTTACAGACTGCTTCTTACGTCAAAACATCTGCTAAGAGGCTCACAATAAAACAAATGCATATTCAGGGGTGGGCTGCTGGGTGCTCACAGGGGTTCGGGAGAGCCCCTAGCTAAGATTCTGTGCAGTTCGAAGAACCCCCAAATCCCACTCCTGGCTGGCCCTGCCTACCCCTCCACTCCCCAGCCCTCCCCTCCCAGGAATCCTCACGCGGCCCGTTTTGGATGCAGGTAAGTGCAGGGCGTACATAGAGGCTCAGGGAGGGCGAAAAACAAGCCTCCTGGAAGTTTGGGAAGGCCGGAAATGGGCCCGTTTCTGGCTTCCAGAGAGCCTCCAGAGCCCAGGGAGGCCATTTTCACTCTCCTGGAGGCTCAAGGAAAACTTCCGGAGTCCGGGGAGGGCAAAAACCCACACCATGGTGCAGGAGGCCACGCCCACCATGGCCACGCCCATCCAGCAACCAGGCAGAGAACCCGTTGCTAAAATTTTTGAAGCCCATAATAAAAGGACATTTAACACAGTAATGATTAATTTTGGCTTTTGGGGGCAAAAAAGGAAAAACATTCCTTTCCTTTCCAGGGGCCTGGAAGAAAAAGTGAATTTTCTACAGCTACCTAGAACAGTGATTGTTTTGATGAGAGAGGAGAGAGAGAAGACCACTGTGAAGCACAAACAACACCACAAAGAAGTCTTCCCATGGTTAGTTGTGCAATTCGACAACCTTCCCTCATGCTCCTCCCCAATCATTCTTCTATTCTATTGTTTGGACCCAACAAGCAGTATTATTGCATTGTTTGAAAGCTAAAACTACACATACCACCTCATTATTTACTCCTAAAACATTATAGTTACTGAAAATACGATAGTAGAAACACAAGTTTTTCCTGTCTGCTATGCTATGGTGGCAGGCAGGGTATCATAAATTCAGGATCATATTCTTTTAGGGTAAACACAATAAAAAAAAAACTTATGGAAGGATTCATATTTTGCCCTCAGCTGTTGACCAACCTTTAACATATAAAGAACGGTTGCTGGAACTGGATATGTCTAGTTTAATGAAAAGAAGGACTAGGGGAGACATGATAGCAATCTTCCAATATTTGAGGGGCTGCCACAAAGAAGAGGGAGTCAAGCTATTCCCCAAAGCACTTGAAGGCAGGACAAGAAGCCATAGGTGGAAACCAAACTCCACTCCACTCCACTCCACTCCACTCCACTCCACTCCACTCCACTCCACTCCACTCCATTCCATTCCATTCCATTCCATTCCATTCTATTCTATTCTATTCTATTCTATTCTATTCTATTCTATTCTATTCTTCCCAGGCTGGGTACTTCCCAACAGTGTGAACATCAGCGCAGGAAGAAATTTTGGGGAGCGTTCTCTATCCTCAAATGAAGCAACTTGTTCTTCAAGACTTCAACGGCTGGCATTTAGTTCCATGACCCTGGGCTCTCACGATTCCAAAGACAGATCAAAAACGCAATCCTATACATAATTATCAGGGCACAACTTCCACTGAACACAACGGTCTCACTGCTGAGGAAACATGCAAAGGACTGCACTATTTGGTTCATTCCTTAGGCTTATATGTTATTTTATCTGTAAGCAACGTCTACTCAATTTAGACAAATTGACCTCTAAGTAGACAAAAGTGCATAAATATGGACCGCAGCCACTCTGGCCAAATTTAAAGACTTTCAAAAAAAATTTTCTACAAGATAGTTAATATTTTTATATTAGTACTAAATATATTGCAGTTACCAGCTGTGAGAAAAGAGAGACAGGGCCTATTAAATGATGATGCAACAGGGCAAAATAAAGGATTTCTGGGATTTTTAGAAACTTCTATATTTTTAATTTTTTTTAAATTGACATTTCAGTGTATTTGTTGAAAATGGTGTTTGACTATTTAAAGTTTAGAAGGGCACAGAGGGAAAAGATCCCATTGTTCAGGAATGTAGCAGGAAACTCAGATTATGCAACATTTCTCATAAAATGTCTGTTGTGTTCATTGGGAATGACTCACTTCCCCCAATTGTCCAGAATATTTGGCACTACCTCCTCTAGTGCGTGGGTTCCAAATTATTTTTAATGCTCAAGGCAACCAACCACTGATGTTTAAGGAACAGAAGCATAGGGGAAAATTAGAAGGTGAATTGGAAATACAGCTAGTTCTTGATGTCTATGGATATTCTCAGTCATCCAGGTCATAGTTATTCCAAGGTGCTTTTTTTTTTAAAGAGGCAACTGGACTTCCTTGTTTTTCTTGGCAGACATTTAGTTTTCCATCAAAGAACCTTCTTCAGTTCTGACTGGATGGTGGGGGAATGGAAGGATTTATACTCCTTGCAGACAGCTGGTCATTTGCGTTCTTTTAGAGAGTCCTTGAGGCCACCTGGAGGTTTATCTGTGTCCTCAGGGTCTCACCTGAGTGGTGCAAATGGGTGTGGAGCCTTCTCAGGGCTGCTGAAAGGGCTGTGTTGTAGATTGGAAGAGAGGGTGTCCTATTGCTCCCCCTCTGTGGAGAGAAGGCTGTTCAGTTTTGACATAGATGGTGTATTTGACCCCTCTTTCAAACCAGAGGTTGTCTCTGTCCAAAATGTGGATTTTGCTGTCTTCAAAAGAGTGGCCCTTCGTCTTTTAAATGCAGGTGGGTTTTTGTCTTCAGCTGTCTGCAAAGAGTATAAATCCTTCCATTTCCCTCCATCCAGTCAGAGCTGAAGAAGATTCTTGGATGAGAAGCGAAACATCTTCAAAGAAAAAAACAGAAAGTCCAGTTGCCTCTTGAAAAAGCACCTTTGGGACAGGTAGTCTTTGACTCAGGACTACAATCGAGCCCAAAATTTCTGTTGCTAAACGAGACTATTGTTAAGTGAAATACAGGACAATTGGCAAAGCCCCAATTTTGATCACATGACCCTAGGGATGCTGTAACAGTCACAAGTGCGAAGATCTTAAGTCACTTTTTTTCACTACCATCATAACTTTGAACAGTTGCTGAATGAATTGTCATAAGTGGAGGCCTACCTGCAGAGGTGGTCTTCAGCAGGTTCTGACCAGTTCTGGAGAACCAGTAGCAGAATTTTGAGTAGTTCGGAGAACCGGCAAATCCCACCTCTGCCTGGCCCCGCCCCCAAATATTCTCTGCCTCCCATTGAGTCCCAGCTGATCGGCTGGGTCTTCTTTGGTTGCCCTGCACAGGAGAACAGAGCTGGAAAGCAGGTTAGTGGGGTGGGGAGGGAATGGGGATTTTGCAGTATCTTTCCCCTGCCACACCTACCAAGCCATGCCCACCAAGCCACGCTCACAGAACCGGTAGTAAAACAATTTGAATCCCACCACCGGCTACCTGGATAATAGTTTTTTTTTCTGGATCTGGGTTTGACTTCTGTCAAAAGGCAGCATAAGGTTTACTCCTGATAGGCCAGTTTAAACCCCATCTGCAAACAGTCTATTATTTGGGGGAAATGATCACACATCTTCAAATGAGAAAATCATGCATTGCAAGGATTTTGATGCCCTCTATGTTTTGCCCTTGCCTCCTCCTAAACTTCAAATTATTTATTTAGTTCTGAAAAAAAATGGACCAAATGTAGTACAGATCTTTCCCGATTTGGCCAATTTGTTTCTAATTCTGTAACTTGTCTTTGGGTTGGATTGCTGATGGCAATTTGAATCTGAGAAAATCCTTCCTTGCTTTTAAAAAGGAGTCCTCGCAAGTCCCTGATCAAGGTAAAAAAAATCTAACTAAACATTCTATTTTAATTTAATAACAAAATCAAGGAAAAAGTGATCACAACAGAAAACAAAATTGACCTTTAAGAGTGAATTGCACTGGCTGGACCAGGAAATGATGTAAACAAGAATCTTTTTATTTGCCTTCATTCGTAAGAAACTTTTGCTCCTAATTTCATGAGAAGAAAATATAAGAAGGGGAGAGGGGGGGAAAGGAGCAATGTAGAATTTCACTATTATTTGGTTTTCTTTAAAGAGACAAATCTACATGCAGCAAGCAAAATGTACTTCAGGGAAAGCAGTTGGCTGTTGAACTTTGAGCGATGCTAAAAATACTTTGCTTGAGATTCTCCAAGTCTTATGTCCTGGGTAAATCTTATATGATGAATTGTTAGAACTCATTCACTGGATTGTTTTCTTGCAGGAAAAGATGTGTTACTTTTATTTAAAGTTATAATTATGCACCTTATAGGAGTACCTGTCTTACAAAGATCAGTTGCAGGAATTAGGTATGTCTAGTTTAATGAAAAGAAGGACTAGGGGGTGACATGAGAGCAGTATTCTAATATCTGATAGAGGTGCCCCCAAGAAGAAGTCCAAAGCACAATAAGGCAAGTCAAGAAGCCATGGATGGAAACTAATCAAGGAGAGAAGCAACCATGAACTAAGGAGAAATTTCCTGACAGTGAGAACAATTAATCAGTGGAAAACCTGGCTTCCAGAAGTTGTGAATGCTCCAACACTGGAAGTTTTAAGGAAAAATTAGTCAACCATTTGTCTGAAATGGTATAGGATTCCTGCTTGTGCAAGGGGTTGGACTAGAAGACATTCTGTTATTGTTTTATAAGTGCATATAATATAATACAGC
This sequence comes from Naja naja, assembly GCA_009733165.1. Lineage (NCBI taxonomy): Eukaryota > Metazoa > Chordata > Lepidosauria > Squamata > Elapidae > Naja > Naja naja. The sequence goes on from CM019159.1 coordinate 9,141,755, forward strand.
ATTACACCATCTTGCCAGTTATTCTTTCACCTCATTCCTCATCCACAATCCCATGTTTTTACAGCAACTGAAAACAATGTTTGCAGAGTCAGAAATGCTGTCCATGTGAAACTCTTCACTACAGTATAAGAAATTCTAAACCCAACTTTCTAATGTTTGTATAATATACTACAGCTAATCAAACTTCCGGGAGTTGCCCAAACATAAGGCAAGGTGTGATCGATTTATTGGGCTTCTGTACAACATACTAACATTTCTGTACCAGCACTACCATGTTTTTATCAGGGATTCTACTGGTCAATCTTGTCCAGGTATAAAAATTAAGCCATTACAGACATTTTATTAGTCCTTGGTTAGAAAACCAGCAAAAATAAATAAATCCAGGTATGGTACAAGAAAGCACTTTGGTGGCATTGCCAAAAAAAAAACCCCAAAACCCTACATAAATGGTTTCATGAACAAATTCAACAATGAGTCTTTGTCTTTTCAAACAAGGAAATAAACATTTGACATATTCCCAACTCTTGAGATATTTCAGCATAGGAACTTGTTTTATGCATCCAATTTATGGCTGCAGATGAGAAAAAAGGCAATTCAATCAGCATGACCTTATTCCATGCAGTGCCACCTTTCAAATCAATTTGTTTCCTGTCTCCATAGGAGCTGAGGATTAACACAAAATTGTTTCTTTTTTTTTGTACCCAAAGAACTTTTGTCTTCAATAATAAACAAAACAGTACAAAACGAGGGTGTTTCTTTTTACGATGAAAGATATGAATTTTCATCTTATTCATACATAAAAAGCCAATGCAGTGCCTAGACTTCATCAACATAGGGATCATATCAAGATCATGTGAAATGTTAGTTCTGGTCAATTTTGGTCCCCATATTATAAAAAAAGATGTAGAAACCCTGGAAAGAGTGCAGAGAAGAGCAACCAACATAATTAGGGGCCTAGAGGCTAAAACATGTGATGAATGGTTGCAGGAACTGGGCATATCTAACCTAATGAAGGGAAGAGATTATAGCAATCATCAGAGATGATAGCAATGTTGCAATATTTGAGTAGCTGCCCCAAAGAAGAAGGGGGTCAACCTATTATCCAAAGCATCCGAGGACAGGAAACAATGGATGGAAACTAATCAAGGAGAAAAACAACCTAGAAAGGAGAAATTTCATGATAGTGAGAACAATTAACCAGTGGAACAACTTGCCACTAGAAGTTGTGAATGCTCCAACACTGGAAGTTTTTAAGAAGAAATTGGACGCCCATTTGTCTGAAGTGGTGCAGCATTTCCTGCCTAAGCAGGGGGTTGGACTAGAAGACCTCCAAGGTCCCTTCCAACTCTGCTGTTTCATTATAAACATGGAACAGATAGAAGCCAATACACCTTGCCTGCTAATCCAAGAATCAAGCTCAAAGGCTAATTTTGTTACTGTCCCTGTTTTATTTTCGGGTTAAAAGCTTTAATCTACCTTGTAGAGAGGAAATGGGATTTCACAGTTTGTGTGTGTGTGTGTGTGTGTGTGTACCCAGAAGTAGGTTCCACTGAAATCAGTGGGAATTACACCCAAGTCAGGGATGTCCTGCTTGGGCGGGGAGTTGGCGTAGATGTTCTGACCGAAACCCTTTTCCAATAAAACAAACACCAAAGGGAACAGAAACCTTTTAATGATTCCTACGAATCCCCAGTTAAAAGGCTGCTGCAAACTAATTAACTTTGATAAGCACGAGCCTCACCAAAACTCTGCAAGGCTGCCAAGAATAACAGATAAGGTTACCTAGAGATATTTGACAACAAAAGAGTCTTCAAATACCACCTTAAAATACTGCAATGTCCACGAGGCTCGAGTTTCACAATGTCTTTGCTTCCTGCAAAGAACGTCCGATTCACCGCTGGCTTTTATCGTCTTGAAGGAGGGGCCATTACATTGCAGCCTTACTTCCGAGTCGCCCGTGCTGCTGCAGCTGCTCTTTCCTGTGAGCAGCCCTGCACGCACGCGCACTTGGCACAGGCTCCTCGGGAGCCTCCTCATTGCTGCTACCAGCCCCCACAATCTCTGAAGATAGCAGTCCACTCCCTAATGGTCCTGGCCCCTCATCTGAGTCCTCGCTCTCCTCAGCTGTCCACACCTGCGGCCAGCTAACCACAACAAGGCCTTTTAAAAAGATACTGGATATCCAATTGTCTGAAATGGTATGGGATTTCCTGCTTGAGCAGGGGGTTGGGCTAGAAGTCCTCAAAGGTCCCTTCCAACTCTGCTGATGGTGATCTTCATGTTGGAACTCTTTGGGGCCTTTGGCTGGGCCACATCCAACTCACCCCAGGACAACTCGCGGGGCAATTCAACCATTCAAAGTTAATTATTTAAAATACTTAAAACATCATTTTAATTTTTTGTCGTTCCCATTTTATTTTATCCCTCCTTTGGCATCCTTTCTTCAATGATTCTATTCCACCATTTCTTCAATATTAGTGTACCTCTTGTCCTGGCATGAGTTGGCCGCAGCAAGTTGGCCGCAGCAAGTTGGCCACAGCAAGTTGGCCATTGCCATGTTGGCTGGGGTGAGTTGTGATTGACCAGGGCTGTTGAACTCATGGGCCATGGGCCGGATGCATCATGCACTGGCCACTCCCACCCCCATTTTAGCGAAGGGGGAAAAAAGGCATGATGCATCATGTGACTTGATGCCGTGAGTTTGACACTCCTAGACCCACATGAGAGCTACTAGATGGCAGTCAAGACAGGATTCAACCTCTTTGCTGCCAGCTAAATCTGTGGTCCTCCTAGCCAGATCTTGAATCACAGAGATCTGGACATATGTGACTTGATTACGCTTCCCCTTCTGACTCTTTGCTGGACACAGGGATAAAAAGCATTGTGCCAGTGATAAAGAAGACTCAGAATATTACTCAATTTGGAACATTTGGTATCAATGGGTAGACAGTAAAACATGAAAAATATAGATCAAAATTGGCATATTGGTACATAGGTAGGAGCAACGAGAAACTGTTGAAATTAAGAAACTGCCAGAAAATTGAGATCTATGTAAATATTCATATTTAATTTATAATATATATGTAGTTATACTTATATTGTATACTGAAGAATATATAACATATCTTCTCTTATGGCTATGGAATAGAGAGCACAGTACATAGACTATAATTATGTAGATTTATCTCTGATTTTTCTCTTTTTAGATACATATATGTACTTAGTGTTACTATGACATTTTTCTCTTTTGAACCAATGACCTATATACATGGATCACTTTTTATCAATATTATTAAGGCACTGTGAATTAGTATTACCAATACTATGAATAACTGTCAAGTATTAATTGTATGTATTGTATTTATTGTACTGTCAAAAAAATGATGCTGAAAGATATTGACGCATCTTCTACTATAGCAATTTTTGTAAATTTTTTAGTATTTCTGTAAACTTTTTAATATTTTGAATTTCAATAAAGTATTTTTTTTAAAAAAAACCAGTGTGCCAGCTATCCACCCACCCACAGACATTGCCCTTGTGTATTCAGGGTTATCCGGTCAACTAATTGCATCCTCTCTCTCTAATCAAAGAAAATTCCAGGGAAATGATTCAACTCCATCCCAGCCAAAGGCCCCAAAGATGTGCCTTCAAGTCTGAGACAGTCTCTTACAGAGAACTATTTGGGAAATAAACAGTTTTGCAGCGTGAATGCAGTGTCTAAATGCCAAGCGTTGGGCAATGGTCAGATTTTCCAACAAGCCACAGCCATGTGGCTTTTCTCCTTTAAAAAAAAATGAAAACATGAGGAAGAAAAGCGAAAGTCAACCATACCTTCATTGTAAGGGTCCCCAGCCCATCCCAGTCGAGATGCACGTTCTCCTTGTAACTGAGGTGAACAGCTGGCAGCACCGTGGTCTGGATGTGGAGCGTCTGGAAGAAAGAAGGGCATGGCCTTAAGGGAATCTCCTTAGCAAGCGTCAGCAACTCAGCAAGTTGCCCTTTCGGACAATCATCCCTTCTGTCCCTTCTACGAAAAGGCAGCCAGGACTGACCCACTGGCATTGACCTCAAGTTGATCACTGGAAGCTTCCCAGCGGGAGGGAAGCCCCTATTGCATTTTACTCTCGCACCTTGACCAAAGCAGAGAGGAATTACAGCCAATTGGACAAGGAAGCATTGGCAATTGTTGCAGCTATCAAGAAATTTCATGAGTATTTATATGGGAGAACATTTACCATTGTCACAGATCACAAACCTTTGTTAGGCATTGTGGCAGGAGACAAACCTACACCCACTATCCTGTCACTAAGAATGCTGAGGTGGACTGAATTTCTTGCTGTTTATTCATACAAACTTATCCACAAGCCTGGCAAGGACATTGGACATGCTGATGCCTTGAGTCATTGCCCACTTCCTTGTCACAAGGAGGACTCTGAACCTGAGGCACACACCTTTTTCCTAGAAACTGTTGCCAAGCTTCCAGTACACGCTGCTGAAATTGCCAGAGAGACTGTCAAAGACACTTTATTGGCTCCTATTATAGGCTGGATTAAGAAAGGTTGGCCTCTTCAAGATCTACCTCACCTTGCCCAACCTTTTAAGTCCAGGCAAACTGAATTATCTGTATTAAGAGGATGTATTTTGTGGGGTAACAGGGTGGTTATTCCTGCAAAACTGCAAAGAGAGGTTTTGGAAATGTTACATGAGGGTCATCCTGGTATTGTAAGGATGAAGGGATTGGCCAGGAGTTATGTATGGTGGCCAGGTATTGACAAAATGGTTGAAAACTGTGTTGCATCTTGTCCCAACTGTCAGGTAGTCAGGCCTGCCCCGCCTCTCACCCCCAAACAGGAATGGGAATGTCCTAGGGGCCCATGGTCTAGGATTCACATTGATTTTGCTGGCCCTACCAGAGGGCACACATTCCTTATTATAGTAGATGCATATTCCAAATGGCTAGAGGTCATCCCTATGGCATCCACCACAACTGATGCTGTCATCAAGCAGCTTAAAAAACTTTTTGTAACCCACGGGTTACCTGATGTTCTTGTCTCTGACAATGGCCCTCAGTTTACATCCAACCCTTTTGAATCCTACCTAGCACAACAGGGTATCAGATATGCCCTGACTGCCCCTGGGCACCCTTCGGCTAACGGCCGGGCTGAACAAATGGTACGTTTTACCAAGGAAAAGCTTCAGCAATTGGGTCCTGGGGACATCACTGCAAAAGTTGAAAAACTTCTTAGTGTTCAGCACATCACTCCTAACCCATCAACTAACTTATCCCCAGCAGAGTTGTTGATGGGTAGGAAACTTAGGTCTCCCCTTGACCGCCTTCATCCCACTTACGCACCCAACGCACTGCTTGATTCCACTAGCAAAGTTCGCGTTCAGTGTGGGTGATTCTGTTTATGCTAAGAACCTTATGGATGAACCTTCATGGATTCCTGCTGAAATAACTCAAATCACAGGCCCTCGTTCTTACAGGGTACAAACAGAGGATGGAGTCCTCTGGAGCAGGCACATTGATCAGCTTAGATCCAGGTTACCTCAGGAACATCGCAATTGTTCCTCTCTAGTTCCCATACCTAATGCCTTTTCTAGGGGAGGGGAGGAACATGAGGATAATCAGCAAACAAGAATCAACCCCATGTGTAACGAGCCATTAAGACAGGAACCATCCCAAAACCTGTCACAATGCCAAAATCCATCCTTACAAGTGGAAGATTGCACATCACTACCTGACTTGGGTGCTGACATTGGGCTGGAGATGGGTTGGGAGGAGGGACCAGATTCTAACAATCAAACAGGGTCTTCTTTCACAGGAAGTCCAACTAGGGAAATGTCAACAGACACATTTCCTCTCTCACTGGGTGAGAACGTTAAAACTTCTGAACCACGAAGGTCTCAATACACGTAAGAGCCCCACCTATTTAAAAGAATACATTAGATAGGTTGGGGTTTGAGTATGGACTGAACCTAGTGGGGAGGGGTGTTATGTATGCAGGTTTGAATGTCATTGGTTTAATTTGAACTGTTCTTGTAAAATGTCAAATATGATTGGTTTAAAAAGTGCGGGAAAAACCCTGCACTCTGATTGGCTGGCAACTGCGGCTGCTGGCTATAAGTAGCAGCCGCAGCCCAGCCAAATCGGGTCTGTTATGAGCTGTAGTCACTAATAAACTCTTCACTGAAGCACTCCGCGTCTGACTCTTCATGCAAATCTAACATCTACATATTTCCCTTGCTTTACATTCAGGAAAAAAAGTGGGGAGGGGGCTCAGTTTGGCAGTTCTTTCTGTAAGAACAGATAGGGGTTTTTTCTTCCTTCTTCTTCTCCTGTTTCAATCAACTGTAATTGTTAATGTCCCTTCCTCAACCCTCTTTAACCAACCAGGCAAAATCAGCCTCTGAAAACCATCACAGCAGAAATTAAGCCAACTGATGCTGCTCCTCCCTTTTTAAAGAAACAAAGATGATCCTGCAGAAACTTTGTCTTTCTAAGGAGCATAAAGTGAGCACGTGGGATATTAAACTCTTCAGGCTTCAGAGCCCTTCCCTGGAAGGAGCTTTTCAATGCTCAGGGCAAACAAAACTGAGACCTTCTGAGTGAAACTTAGTCAATTATTTCTCCAGCAAGCAACTGTCTTCCTACTTTTCTCATTTTTTTTTTAATTTTAATTTTACTAGCGTATACGCAGTGACCTCAGGGGCAGTTTATACAGACAGACAGTTTGCTCCAGTGGTTAAGTCCAGTGCTGGGTTAGAAACTGGGAGATCATGAGTTCTAGTCCCACCTTAGGCATGAAAGCCAGCTGGATGACTTTGGGCCAATCACCAGGAGACTGAGAGTTCTAGTCCCGCTTTAGTCATGAAAACTGGCTGGGTGACTTTGGGCCAATCACCAGGAGACTGAGAGTTCTAGTCCCGCCTTAGGCATGAAAACTGGTGGGGTGACTTTGGGCCAATCACCAGGGGACTGAGAGTTTTAGTGTTGCCTGAGGCATGAAAGCCAGCTGGGTGACTTTGGGCCAATCACCAGGTGATTGAGAATTCTAGTCCCGCCTTAGGCATGAAAACTGGCTGGGTGACTTTGGGCCAATCACCAGGGGACTGAGAGTTCTAGTGTTGCCAAAGGCATGAAAGCCAGCTGGGTGACTTTGGGCCAATCACCAGGTGATTGAGAATTCTAGTCCTGCCTTAGGCATGAAAACTGGCTGAGTGACTTTGGGCCAATCACCAGGAGACTGAGAGTTCTAGTCCCGCCTTTGGCATGAAAGCCTGCTGGGTGACTTTGATCCAATCACCAGGAGACTGAGAGTTCTAGTCCCGCCTTCAAACAAAAACCAGTGGGTAACTTTGCGCCAGTCATTCTCAGATCAACCCATCTCACAGGGTTATTGCAGTGGGTAGAATAGGAGGATGGAACTTTTATGCATGTTCGTTGCCTTGAGTGGCTTATAAAATAATAAAGGCAGGATACAAAATCTAATGAATAAAATATCAGGCTTCCACATATACAGCCCTCCCAGTCTTGACTAAAGCCTGCCCAGTTATTTGCTAACCAGGAGATAGGTGTAGATATTTTTAAAGACATGATAGCAGTGTTCCAATATTTGAGTGCCTGCCACAAAGAAGAGGGGGTGAACCTTTCTCCAAAGCACCAGAAAGCAGGATGAGAAACCATGGATGGAAACTAATCAAGAAGAGAAGCAACCTGGAGCTATGGAGGAATTTCCTGACAGAACAATTAATCAGTGGAACAACTTGCCTCCAGAAGTTGTGAATGCTCCAACACTGGAAGTTTTTAAGAAGATGTTGGTCAACCATTTGTGTGAAAGACCTTCAAGGACCCTTTCAACTCTGTTATTATTGTACAAGGTCTCTTCCAACTGTTATTCGGTTAAAAAAAATACCCACAAGCTCCACAATTAAGGGCTCTGTTTGGCCCTAACATAGCAAGTAACTTTGCTCTAGTTCAAAGAAAAGTTCTCCCAGCAGAGCACATGATAATTTGCATGATCCCTAGCCACAACCCGTGATGGTTCAATCAGTTTGAAACTGAAGCAATCTGCGAAAAGACACCTCAAGCTCTTAGAGAGCCCTGTTACGTCAAAACGCACACAATTCTTTTGTAATCCCCTCTTCCTTTCTGGTAAGGAAATGTAGGCGGACCTGTTGACTAAATCCCTCACTCACAACTCCCTTCCAGTTAAATAACAAAGGAACCAGTGGGGGTGCGCTTGGGTGTATTTTTGTTATTTCCCCAGAAGAAGCAGATGGAAAAGTAAGGAAAACATTTAGGCTGCCCTTTAGGACAGAATATGACCTAACTTAAATTCCACCTGAAAGCAGAATAGAGTAGAGTGGAGTAGAGTAGAGTAGAGTGGAGTAGAGTGGAATGGAATGGAACAGAATAGGAATAGGAATAGGAATAATAGAAATAATAGAAATAGAAATAATAGAAATAATAGAAATAGAAATATAGAAATAGAAATAGAATAGAAATAATGGAATGGAATGGAAAGGAAAGGAAAGAAATGGAATGGAATGGAACATAACGGAATAGGAATAGGAATAATAGAAATAGAAATAGAAATAGAAATAGAAATAGAATAGAATAGAATAGAATAGAAATATGGAATGGAATGGAATGGAATGGAATGGAAATGGAAGAATAGAATAGAAAGAATAGAAATAGAATAGAATAGAATAGAATAGAATAGAATAGAATAGAATAGAATAGAATAGAAAATGGAATGGAATAGAAGAGAATAGAATAGAATAATAGAATAGAATAGAATAGAATAGAATAGAATAGAATAGAATAGAATAGAATAGAATAGAATAGAATAGAATAGAATAGAATAGAATAGAATAGAATAGAATAGAATAGAATGAATAGAATAGAATAGAATAGAATAGACTTTACAGGACAGCTAGTCCAACCCACCACTCAAGCAGTGACCCTATACTATTTCATACAGTCTCTCCATGAAAGCTTCCAGTGATGAAGCACCCAGAATATCCGAAGGCAAGCTGTTCCATTGGTTAATTATTCTCACTGACAAAAAAATCTCTCCTTATTTCTAGAGTTGAATCTCTCCTTGATCAATTTCCGCCCATTGTTCCTTGTCTGGCCTCATAGCCCATAGTTCTTCACAGCAATTAGTGGTGATTGGAATGTGATTTTCAAATGCTCAAGGCAAATGGCCGTTTTCTTAAAGGCTGGTTTTTTTTTTTTCAGAGATCCAATTTCCCCTGTTTTTGCTTTTGCCCTGCCTCTCTTGAAACCTAGCCCTTTTCCCTAAGCTGAAGATGCATCCATTTCACTTTCTGCTGCAGGTTTCCAGTTGTGCCAGAGATCCTGGTGGACATAAATAAGGGAACAGACCAGCCCATCTTGGAAAGCAAAATTTAAAGTCTCCAAAAGTGCCGAAAACTTCTTGAACTTCCTTTTCCCATTGAAGAACAGGGCTTGAAAATAAGCTCTCAGATCAGGGATGTCCAACCTTGGTGACTTTATGACTTGTGGACTTCAACTCCCAGAATTCCCCAGCCTCCATCAATTTCCTCGCCTCTATCTCACCTCTTCTGCAAACATGAATCTCACTATCTTGAAGTCCACAAGTCATATAAAAGGGCCATCATTCCCCACCCCTGCTGTAAGACAACATGAGCTGGAGGTCTTCCTCCTGGAAATGGAGAAGATGGCATTAAGCAAGAAAGCGACGTACTTTGTAGGAAGGGAATCTGAATGTCCTGTCCATTCACGGACACACCACCGCCATGTTTCAATTTGATAGTGAGGTTCTCGTCCTGGAGTTGCACGGAGACTGAGCGGGTACACACCGCATCATGGTCATCAGCACACTAGGGAGACATCAAAAAGGAAATTTCAGCTTAATTATGACTTGAGTAGATCAGTGGCAAAAGGAGAGTAGGAATGGAATGGAGTAGAATGGAGTAGAATAGAATAGAATAGAATAGAATAGAATAGAATAGAATAGAACAGAATAGAATAGAATAAATGGAGTGGAGTGGAGTGGAGTGGAGTGGAGTGGAGTAGAGTAGAGTAGAGTAGAGTAGAGTAGAGTAGAGTAGTTATACAGTAATAGAACAATAACGTTGCTGTTTTAATTGGAATGCAATGGAGTGGAGTGGAATGGAATGGAATAGAGTAGTTATACAGAAATAGAACAATAAAGTTGCTGTTTTAATTGGAATGGAATGGAATGGAGTAGAGTAGAGTAGAGTAGCGTAGCGTAGAGTAGAGTAGAGTTGAGTAGAGTAGAGTAGAGTAGAGTTCAGTAGAGTAGTTATACAGAAATAGAATAATAAAATTGTTGTTTTAATTGGAATGCAATGGAGTGGAGTGGAGTGGAATGCAATGGAGTAGAGTAGTTATACAGAAATAGAATAATAAAGTTGCTGTTTTAATTGGAATGGAATGGAATGGAATGGAGTAGAGTAGAGTAGAGTAATTATACAGAAATAGAATAATAAAATTGCTGTTTTAATTGGAATGGAATGGAATGGAGTAGAGTAGAGTAGAGTAATTATACAGAAATAGAATAATAAAATTGCTGTTTTAATTGGAATGGAATGGAATGGAATGGAATGGAATGGAATGGAATGGAATGGAATAGAATAGAATAGAATTCTTCATTGGCCAAATGTGATTGGGCACACAAGGAAATTGTCTCCTGTGCTTAAGCTCTCAGTGTACCAACAAACAACAAAGTGACAGGTCACAGACAGACCATAAATCACAGTTATAGTCATAAGATACCAATAGGGAAGATAGTGGGAAAGACGAAGATGAGGAAAAATGAGAAATGAGAAAGGTAAGAAGATGAGAAGGACAATAGCAATACAGTCCTAAATGTCTTTAGGCCTAAGACAGTGCTGTGGGAATTAGGTGTTCCCTTGACCATCCTTGACTTGGCCATTTGTCATGTGATATTCATATTGGTTATGTATAAAGAACCACTTTGCACCAGAGGCAGAGGCAGATTTCAACCACTGATGGAAATGGCCATAACAGCCATTCACTTTCCAGAGAAAATAGTGGTTCTGTGATTTTATCAATCCTGTGAATCAATTATAATTCCTGGGATGTGGCATGGGAAATCCAAACAGATCCATGCATCCCACCAAAATAAAACGATCAGCCTCACTGGCAATCTTACTCTGTGCTTCTATATCCTTGGGATATACAAAACATTGGCTTTTTGATAGCAGCATTCCTCAAGAAATGTGACGTTGACAACTTCCTTATTTAACTTAGATGGCTACTTGCTCTTTCATACTTTAATGCTGAATATCCTGGTCTGCCTATCTGCCTGCCTGCCCCTCCGTCTCTCTCCCCACCTCTCTCCCTCTCTGTCTCTCCCCCCACCCCCATCTCTGTGTCTCTCTGTGTGTCTTTGTCTCTTTGTCTCTCTCTTTCTCTCTCTCTCTCTCTCACACATATCTATCTTAAAATCTATATCACTATGAAGATCTATATGATGGAACGTGAGATGGAAGTGGATCCTCAGGAGGGAGGGGCTGCATTCCAGAGGAGTAAGAGGCAACTCAACCCAGATATCTTGTGTGAGAGAAAGAGGGTGAAGACAGATCCTTCTTAACAGTTCTCAGATATATAGGGTAGATGTCAAACCTGTTATGTATGTAGGTTTGAATGTTATTGGTTTAGTTTGAATTGTTCTTGTAAAATGTCAAATAGGATTGGTTTAAATAGTGCGGGAAGAAACCCTGCACTCTGATTGGCTGGCAACTACGGCTGCTGGCTATAAAAAGCAGCCATAGTCCAGCCAAGTTGGGTCCATTCGAGCTGTAGTCACTTAATAAACTCTTCACTGAAGCTCTTCGCGTCTGGCTCTTCATGCAAACTTAACAAAACCCGCTTCTCAAGCAGGAAACTCTATACAATTTCAGACAAATGGTGATTCTCTATTGGTGATCTCTGTTCCCAATGTGATTAGACAAACTGAACTTTCAATTTATCCTCTTATTTTGAATTTTAAGTTCCCCTGGGAGCCTTGACAGACAACGTGGCATGGTGAGGGGGAAGAATGTGGAAAGATTAAGCATAACTTGAATGAATACTTCAGTGTAACAGATGTTTGAATGAAATAGTTCATTTGCAGATGTGAATACGGCAGCATTCCAACAGGATGTTTCCCAGATGTTTATATTTATTGTCATACTGGATGATTAGTTCTCTTAGCTGCTGTCTAATGTTTATTCACAAGCTACTATACTTATACTAGGGATGTGGTGGATCAGTGGCTGAGCTTGTCAATCAGAAAGGTAGGCAGTTCGGTGGTTCGAATCCCTAGCGCCGCGTAACGGAGTGAGCTCCCGTTACTTGTCCCAGCTTCTGCCAACCTGGCTGTTTGAAAGCAGGTAAAAAATGCAAGTAGAAAAATAGGGATCACTTTGGTGGGAAGGTAACAGCATTCCGTGCACCTTCAAAGGTGTTTATTCATGCCGGCCACATGACCACGAAGACGTCTTCGGACAGCGCTGGCTCTTTGGCTTTGTAACAGAGATGAGCATCACCCCCTAGAGCCGGAAGCAACTAGCAGGTATGTGCAAGGGGAACCTTTATCTTACTCTATACTTACCCTGCTCATAACTTTGTTTCATGGTAAGGCAAAAGAGCCGCTAAGTGAATCTAATCTTAATTGATCAGTGGAACAGCTTTGCCTCCAGAAGTTGTAGGTGGTCCAACACTGGAGGTTTTTAAAAAGAGACGGGACAGCCACTTCTCTGAAATGGTACAGGGTTTCCTGCATGAGTAGGGGCCCTCCAAGGTCCTTTCCAACTCAGATAATTCTATTAATCTCAATGCTATCCTGCTTGCCAATGTATTTCCTTAAGTAGTTCATAGGCAGCGATTCACAACTTCTGCTTTCCTATGTGAAATCTATTGTTGTGAGAGCCGTTGCTCTTTCTGGAACTTCCGTTGCTGCTTTCCCACATTCCCGGATTCTGCAAACAATATTTTCTCTTCCCAGAAGTTCTGAACCCGTTTCTGAAAGTCGATGTTGTTTTTCCCCTTTCAGCGGGCCTCTTGTCAAAGAAGGAACAGAAAAATTGTGGGTTGTGGGCTCTCCTTCCTTCCTGATTCTGTACGTCAACAAACACGCAAAACAGTTTTTCTCATGGCCCCACCGCTCCTACCATATTTTGACACGTTGTCAGGTTTGTGGTCTTCGACTTGGGGACTTGCTGATATTCTGCCATCAAAGGGGAGGATGGGGGAACATGGAGGGGGAGGGTGAACAAATGGGCAACCAACCTGCATGTGTACGTGATGGGAAATTGGGGAGGGGGGAAATGACAGCTTGACGAAGAGCAAGAGAGCTCGGAACCAGTTTGTGCTCACACCCAAGAGAAAGAATGAGAACTGCCCTAAACATCTCAGCGTTCTCAAAACACCTAGGTGGATTCTTATTGGCTAAAGACAGAGTGATCATGGAGGGAGGTGTGATGACCCAGGGCGTGGCACAAAAGCAACAAAGTCACAAAAGTAGGTAACGTCCCTTTAATTCCTCCAACTTGGTGGCTCAGGCTGTTAAATGCCTGCTCTTAAGATCCAGCTGCCTGCAATTAGCTGCAGGCTCGAATCCCACCAGGCTCAAGGTTGACTCAGCCTTCCATCCTCTCGGGGTAGGTAAATTGAGGACCCAAGATTGTTGGGGGCAATAAGCTGACTTTGTAAAAATGCCGCTTAGTAATAAGCAGGCATATACAATGGAATGAAGGCTATTGCTGAGCACACTGGGTTGTATCCCAAAATTGTAAGTCAGCCTGAGTCTTCGGAGAAGGGCGGCATATAAATGTAATTAAAATAAAAATAAAATAAATAAATAAACTTGGCCCCCAATGTCTATTTATTTATTTATTTATTTATTTATTTATTCATTTATTTATTTATTTATTCGACTTGTATGCTGCCCCCTCTCCGAAAGGACTCGGGGCGGCTCACAGCTAAAAATACAACAATAAATAAATTACCTAAAAACATATTAAACAATTACAATTATCATCAGCTGGAGAAAAAACTCTCCCAAGAACAGTTTTTAAAGGGAAGAAATTCAGTCCGAACCCAAAGTACAGATAGATTATAAATAGAAACCAACACAAACCACGCTGCAGCGATTAACGAGACAGGGCAGGATAAGCAATTGCAGACTTCAAAAGATAACGAAACACACACAGTTGGGAGGACCCCAGACCCCAGATAAGACTTGACAAACAAAGATAATGCACGCTTTGCTTCCAGCAAGGTGCTGTGCGCAAACACCCTTTATATCCTGTTTTCCCAGCTGAAGCTAATGAAGGGAATCAGGGCCTTTTTCTCCCCCGTAACCCATGTTGCTCCCTTTTCAATTCCTCCCTGCGTGCCCTATGAAGAGCGGGTGGCCCTGGGTCTTCCTCTGAATGCCCATCTGGTCTGTGCCCTTCCCCAGTTTCCTCCACAGCCACTGGAGCCACACTCCCACTCCCTGTCAGCTGTTCAACCTCCCCCTCAGAATCAGATTCCAACAGGGGCATGACAGGAGGGCTAGGATATGGAGAAACTTCCTATATCTTTTGAGCGTGGGAAATTTAGTTCTCATCTGACTCTACTGCAACCAACATATTTTAGTAAAAGAACCTATCATTTCAATCAAATGGAGTCGAGGGTCTTTTTTTTCCTAAGAGATCAGACTGGGGCAGGTCTGACACACACATTCCATGTTTACTACTGGATGAAAGCCACACTTAACCTTTGCATGAGACTAGGACACAAATGAGATGTGTTTTGATTTAAATGAAGCATACATATAACTTCCTTCAATACTCTTAAAATGAGGATCTTCAGATATTTAATAGTTTTCCTTCTTGCCTTAAACCTTACAATGACTAACTTTGGGAAGGATTTGTGGGTGGGAACAGGGAGGAGTGGAAGTATGATTGTGCACCTCTGAACTAACTTTTGTGGGGAGAGAGGATGGAGACCTATTCTGTGGGGTCCTTGGTGCTCTTCGATCTTGGTGGTTTTCTTGCAGACATTTCATTACCAAGCTAGGTAACATCATCAGTGCCAACCCTGAGCTACAAATATTCTCTTCTATCTATCCCGGTACCCACATTTTTTTCCCACCACCATTTTCTCTTTCAATAAAGATGTTCTTACCTGAACTGTCTCAATGAAGACAGAAAAGGAGTTCCCCGCACAATCTCCAGCAAACAAGTAATGGCAGACTCCACTGAAGGTGAAATGTTTGTTATCAAAGCTTTTGAAATGGGATTGGCCGGTAACAGAGCACTCTCCTGGAAAAGAAAACGCAAAGGCTTACTTGCAAATAGCAATAACACTTAGACTTATATACCACTTCACAATGTTTACAGCCCCTTCTAACCAGTTTACAGAGTCAGCCTGTTGCCCCAACAATCTGGGTCCTCCTTTGATCGACCTCGGAAGGATGGAAGGCGGAGTCAATCTTCAGCCTGGTGAGATCCGAACTGCCAAATTACAGGCAGCCGGCAGTCAGCAGAAGTAGCCTGCAGTACTGCACTTTAACCACTGCGCCACCACGGCTGTAATGGAAATAAACATCAATTCACTCACGGAATGTTCCAGAACCAACATACCTGGACACGGCTCATTGTTGCAGACCCACGCTCCATGCCTGCAAATACTAGGAAATAAAACATTTCTCCGTTAGGAATAGGGACACAGTGAATCATGTTCCTTATTATAAACATTAATCGCATTAACAGTTCTCAATTACAGGTAGTCCTCAACTTACAGGAGTTCGTTTTGAAATTACAAGGGCACTGAAAAAAGGTGTCTTTATGACCATTTTTCACACTTATGACCGTTTCAGCACACACACACACACACACACACACACAGTCACGGGATTTACATTCAGATGTTTGGAGACTGGTTCATATTTACAACGGTCGCAATGTCCCAAGGGTCAGGGGATCCACTTTTGGGATCTTCTGACCAGGAAAGCCAAGGGGGGGGAGCCAGATTCAGTTAACGACCATGTTACTGATTTAACAACTGCAGTGATTCAGTTTTTGGTTAGGCGTAGAGTCAGAGAGTCGTTGGAATGTACTAACTCTTGCCATCCTGACTGCAGGGGTTTCTCCCCCAAAATTCAATAGGTAAATGAATGTATAAATATGTACCTATGTCTGCAATGTATGGCTGTGAAAGTTGGACCACAAGGAAGGCTGAGTGCCAAAGAATGGAGGCCTTTGAACTCTGGTGCTGGAGGAGGAGACTCCTGTGAGTCCCTTGGACTGCAAGGCCATCCAACCGATCAGTCCTGGAGGAGATCGACCCTGACTGCTCTTTAGAAGGCCAGATCCTGAAGATAAAACTCAAATACTTTGACCACCTCGTGAGAAGGAAGGACTCCCTGGAGAAGAACCTGTTCTGACCAAGGCTTCCTGAGACCATTATTAAGCACACGCTTGTTTTATTTCAACGCTGGGAATTATTTTCATTCCCAGCCAGTAATGAGTCCCAAATAGTCCTTCGAGATAAGCACCCACCTTCATCTCCTTTGAATTGCTGCCAACAACTAAAGTGCCAAATTAAAGAGCCAACTGAAGAACAAAATCCACACACAGAGCTTCAAGGATTAATCCGAACAGAGTGAACGACTTTGCTTCCTGCAAAGGTTTCTCTACCTTTGCCCCTCCTTTACACCTTAAAGGAGGGGCAATCACCAAAGCCTGTCGCCCCTTTTGTCTCAGCTGCTCTTGCCTTCTAGCAGCTCTGTGCACACGCGCACTGGGAACAGGCTCCCCTTGTTCCTCTGCCTCGCTGCTGCCAGACTCCAGAGGCTCTGGAGTCAGCACACAACTCCCAGATGGTCGTGGCCCCATCTCTGCATCGGACGCAGGATCCTTGTCCGAGTCCTCCCCAGACTCCCGGACTGGTCCCTGTTCTTCCCCACTGTCCAATGTCACTACCATCTGCACAGGCTGCCGGTGAACTACAACAGAACCTAATGCTGGGAACGGTTGAGGGCAAAAGAAGAAGAGGACGACAGAGAAGGAGGCGGCTGGATGGAGTCACTGAAGCAATAGGGGTGAGCTTAAATGGACTCCAGAGGATGGTAGAGGACAGGAAGGCCTGGAGGAATGTTGCCCATGGGGTTGCGATGCGTCGGACACGACTTTGCAACTAACAACATCTGCAAGAAAACTTATTAAGCTCAGAAAGCTCTAAGGATGCTGCAGGATTAGTCCCTTCTCCCCTCCCTCCAGCACAGATCTGGTTTGCTCCATTTTGTTTCTATGGATGAAAAAAAACATTGAGAAACCCAATTGCTAAACCCCCACAAGATGTGGGAAGGTCCGTTGTGACCAGAGGGTGTCAGAATATCACTATAGAATTAAAGATATTAAAGAAATTAATATATATTAAAGAAATATATATTAAAGAAATATCCCTGTGGTTCAGTTCCAAGCCAGGAGAAAGGCCCTGGAGACAAAATGGAGGAGGCTGGAAGCTGATTGGAAAGATGGTTTAATGATGAAGCAGAACCACCAAGCACATGTGATTCTGGGTAGCTTGCCACATGGAGTTTAGGGTGGGAGGGGTATTTATACCTTCTCTTGGGCTTTGCACTTGAGCTTCCTGTTCCTGTGTCTTCTATTGTCTGTTGTCAGACTCCCATGGGGCCATGTACAAATCCTAGGAGTTTGTCTGAGCTAAGTTTGGTTGACGTTTCTGAGGGTGATGCAATGAAGGGGCGCTGGGCAATTCCTATTATGGCTGAGGGCTAATCCTACCTTTGTTGGATCTTGGGTGAGGGTATTTGCTTATGCATAAAGCTATCTATCTCTTTATCTCTTTAGTGCTGACATCTGCTGAGGGCTATTAAGGAAGGTGGGGGCTGCTTTCTTCCTCCAGGGAAATATAATATTTTGCCTTTTTAATATTTCCTAAAAATTTTCATTCTTCTGGGAGATGGGTGGATGCTAACTTTCTACAATACAATAAGGCTACTGTTGGTCTTTACATTTCAGTGCTTTAAGTTTCACAGATCAAAGGATGGTTTGGTTTTGGCCTCGTTCCCTTGCTTGAGAATATTGACATGCTTATGAAAGAGGCCCCTTTCTTGATCCCTGTAAGCTGCTCTAAGCTTAGCACCGGCCTCAGTGTCTGCTCCAGGGCTTGTACAGAATGGAGGAGTTGGGGAAGGTCCTCTCAAAAACCAGCCCCCGAAATGAAATTAAAAGTTGAATATGTTTAATTAATAACTTCTACCTGTTGTTTATTTGTACTGTATTGCATTGCATTCAGCTGCATTGCATTCAGCTGCATTACATTCAATTGCACTGCATTGCATTCATTAGATTAGATTAGATTAGATTAGATTAGATTAGATTAGATTAGAATAAACAGAGTTGGAAGGGACCTTGTAGGTCATCTAATCCAACACCCACCCACCCCACCAATTACACTGTGTTGCATTGCATTGCATTGCATTGCATTGCATTGCATTGCATTGCATTTAATTGCATTGTGTTGCATTGCATTTAATTGCATTGTGTTGCATTGCATTTAATTGCATTGCCTTAACCCTTGCATTGTGTTGCATTGCATTTAATTGCATTGCCTTAACCCTTGCATTGTGTTGCATTGCATTTAATTGCATTGCCTTAACCCAAAGTGTTTGGATCACTCTGATTTCAATTATCTGCATTTCATTACAGCACCAGTTAAACAACGGGGCAGCGGGCAGGAATACCCCAATGTTTTAATCAGGAACTATTTAAGGAAGAAACCCCACCCCCAACCAAGGCACCAAGACAATCAGGGCAAGCTATGATGGATAAACAGCCCCCTCCTTTGCACGAATGGTGCCATCTAAACTGGTCATGAAACCCTGGCAAGAAAGACAACCAGGCTCAGAGAACGCCAAGATGCCAACAGACAAGAAATCCTGTCTTCCTAAAACATGGGCATTTCACATCTCCAACTCAACGCCCTCCCCCTTAACTCTCAATGCCTTGGCAACCCACAATCGTTGTGATTTCTGCCAACCTGAAAATGCAAGCGGACAAAGAGCTATTCATATTGCCCCTCCTTTCCCTCCAGCTGACCAAACTGCTAGCCCACCTCCTTCCCTCATATCTTCTCAGCTCTGCAATAGAAGTTTCCCTCTCCTGCAGCTCACATCAGTGGGAAGTTGACTAGAAGCAACGGTGTCAATGCGAGTCACGCTCAGTCTCACTTGCTAAGGGGTGTGAATGATGCAAACTGCATGATGACACCAGGGCACGGTGATGTCGTTCCTGTTTGTGCAAGGCAGCTATGTGTGTTTTTGTTGTAGAAAGGAAAACAAAAGGTGAATGTTACTCATGTAGTTTGGAAACAGGGGATGAAATAGATCCGTGTTTCTCAACTTTGGCAAGATTATTATTATTATTATTATTATTATTATTATTATTATTATTTATTCGACTTGTATGCCGCCCTACTCCCTAAGGACTCAGGGCGGCGAACATTAAAACAGAAGAAGTTTACAATAAAAAAGAATTAAACAAATAAACAAGCCGAATACAATTAAAAATTAAAAATTTAAAAGCATCAAACCCCCAGGGTCATTCCAGGCCGGCCTGTTGAAACAACCAAGTCTTCAGGTCCCGGCGGAAGGAGCGAAGGTCAGGGGCCAAACAGAGATCCACGGGGAGCTGGTTCCAAAGGGCAGGCGCTCCCACAGAGAAGGCCCTAGCCCTGGGGACCGCCAGCCGACAATGCCTGACCGACGGCACCCCAAGGAGGCCCCTCCTATGAGAGCGAACAGGGCGATCGGAAAATGATGCTGGCAGGAGGCGTTCCTGCAAGTACCCTGGACCCAAGCCATTAAGGGCTTTATAAGTTGTTACTAACTCCTTGAAGGCGACCCGGGAGGCAACCGGCAACCAATGCAAGCCGCGCAGGAGGGGTGTAACATGGGAGTATCAGGATATCCCCATCACAGCCCGCGCGGCCGCATGAAGATGTTGCAGAACCCGATTGAAAAGATATATAACGTTATGTAGCTTTTCTTCTCTTCTTTTCTTTTATTCTATCTTTTGCTTCAAAGGGAATAATTATTACTATGTTAACCACTGAGGTGACACTTTCAAAGTAGTAAATGAGGGGGTAAGCCTAGGGTTTTTTTATTCTTTTTGTGTTAAAGCTTGTATTGATTTAGAACTATGGAAAGAATATGAGATGAAAGGGCAAATCTGACAGATAAAAGAAATATGTAAATGATAAAAGAGCATTAACAATGTGAAGATAGTTTAAGGATAGACATGGATAAACTTCATTTTTATATAGTGGGCAAACACATTGTTATTTTTAAAAGAAATATAAATGTTTAAGAATTATTTTTAATAATTTGAAATGAAATGGGGGGGTTAGACAGATTGAGATTAATATTGGAGACTAGGATTAATTTGTTTGGCCCTTTGTTTGCAAAAAAAATGGAACGGAAGTAAAAACGGGATAAAATAGGAAGTTAAATGTTAAAAATGAATATATAACTGTTGTCATATTTGCATGTAAAAGTGATGACCCGGAAATATGCTGTCTACTGAAAAGAGCCTTATTTGAATTGTTAAAAATTGAATAAAACTTGTTTGTTTTTTTTTAAAAAAAGATGAAGATGTCTGGACTTCAACTCCCAGAATTCCCCCAGCCAGCATATGCATCTTCAAGAAACAATGAAATAGATGAATGGACAGATAGTCCTTCTCTCTTTATTTCTGACATTGTGACATTCTGGCTCCAAACTAAAGTTCCAGGTGGTTAAGAGCAGGTCGAGAATGCTGTCACTCTCCTGCCCCCACCCCCAAGTGAGCTTCCTGGGTGCACTTTGGGGCGCCATCTTGCCCAGAACACTGTCCCTGACATGGTCTTGCCTTATGGTTTATAGGGTCCTCTTCGTATTTCATCCAAGGATCATGCTTACCACGAGTTGCAGTCCTGATAAACTGAAGAGCCAGGAGGGAATTTCTTGCCAGCATTTATGCAGGAGCAATTTTGGGCATCGACACAAACATCACCATCTAGGAGCTTTCCCTCTGGAAAGGAAAGGGAAGGAAAGGGAAAGAGAAAGGGAAGGGAATGGGAAGGGAAAGGAAGAGGAGAAGGGAGGGAGGGAGGGAGGGAGGAGGGAGGAGGAAGGAAGGAAGGAAGGAAGGAAGGAAGGAAGGAAGGAAGGAAGGAAGGGGAGGCAAGAATGAAGAAAATGAAAAGAGTGAAGGAGGGAAGGAAGGAAAGAAGATTGGTTTCAATTTTAATTCGGCAGACAAACTATATTTTGCAAAACCGGCCCAAGACCATCTAAAAGACAAGCCCAGGAAAGCAACTAACTCCATTGGATATGCCTGGATTCTTCAAGGCCCAAAAACTCACCACCCACCACCCCACTTCCTCACTGTAGTTTAGGACATAAAGCCGCAACATAGAAAACCATGGAAAGTCATTTTTAGATTTTTGGGTCTGTGTGGGTGTGAATTTTGTGAAAGGCAGAGGCCGGCCTGCCCCTAGGCTGCTGCTTCTCCTTGGCTGCATAACGACGCAGGACCGTAAATTTCACTCTCATCCACGCGTTCGGTTCATCCAAGGTCACGGGAAGCTTGGATGGTGCCAAAACGCCTCAGAGCAAATACCTCAGTGCCATGCGCTCAGTGCCTGTAGCCACCAGGCCGTGTTTTTTTTTTCCAAACTCAGCAGAGGCATCCATGAGGCACAGCACCAAACAATCTCCCCCGCCAACCTCAGTTTCAACCCTCTCTAGAAAACGTCCCAAAGGTGCTTTTTGTCAGAAGGCAACTGGACTTCCTTGCTTTTTCTTCTTTTGAAGACGTTTCGCTTCTCATCCAAGAACCTTCTTCAGCTCTGACCGGATGGTGGGGGAATGGAAGGATTGATACACCTTGCAGACAGAAGGTCGTTTGCATCCTTTTAGAGGGTATTTGAGGCCACTTGGAGGTTTGTCTGTGTCCTCAGAGGCTCCTGAGTGGTGCAAATGGTTTCTGTAGTCTGCAATTTACTTTATTTATTTATTTTGGAAATCCGTTCATACTCCCAGACCATTCGAAGGGTGCTCCTCCCAAATTGTATAGCTAAATTGTGTAGCTAAAAGTCCGTGGAGATTCTCAGTCATCCAGGTCAAGGTTGTCCCAAAGGTGCTTTTTTTTCAGGTGGCCACTGGACTTTCTTGGTTTTTTTTCCCCCCTCCTTTGAAGACGTTTCGCTTCTCCTCCAAGAATCTTCTTCAGCTCTGACAGGATGGTGGGGAATAGAAGGATTTATGTTCCTTGCAAACAGCTGGTCATTTGCATCCTTTTAGAGGGTCGTTGAGGCCACTTGGAGGTTTATCTGTGTCCTCAGGGTCACCTGAGTGGTGCTCCTGGTTCCTGTAGTCTGCAATTTTACCTCTGGAAATCCATTCCTACTCCCACACCATTTAAAGGGTGTTCCTCCCAAATTGTATAGCTAAAAGTCTGTGGAGATTCTCAGTCATCCTAGCTGTCCTGAAGGTGCTTTTTTCAGGAGGCCACTGGGCTTTCTTGGTTTTTTGTTCTCCTTTGAAAACGTTTCGCTTCTCATCCAAGAATCTTCTTCAACGTCTTCAAAGGGGGGAAAAAAACCCAAGAAAGTCTAGTGGCCTCCTGAAATTTGGGAGAACCAAAACCTGGAGGACTGAGAATCTTTACAGACTCTTTAGAAAAAGCTGCCTGCAGAACATCAGCCACAGAAAAAGACGACCAGACATTCCTTCTCCTGACTCTTTACGGCGTGGCGTATTTTTCTCCGTTCCTCCATTTGCAGTGGAAATCCCTCAGAAATAATCCCGAATCCTATGCACAACCAGTTAATGCTGGAATGTGACTAATCCCCCTTCCTTTTTTTTTTTTTAAAGTTAAAGAGTGGTCCTTTGAGAGAGAACGTGCAGGCAGGGGGATAAATAAATACTTGTAAACGTTCAAACGGGACAGTGGTTTCCTTCTCTTAAATGAGGAAAACGGGAAACGCTGAGGCCCAGAAGATTTCTGCTGTACACAAACACTTGTAAATAGATTTACCGGGGCAGCTGCAACCGTCGACGCACTGCTCCGGACACACTTCGTTGATATTCAGGCTCTGGCAGGTCTTGGCACAAGGGGACGTGCATTCGTGGTACTCCAAGCCACTTGGACATCTTGGTCCTGCAAAGGTGGAAGAGGGAGAAATGAACTTTGTGTCAATGTGGAATTGAGGAGAAACTTCCTAACGGTGAGAACAATCCACCAGTGGAACAGCTCACCTCCAGAAGTTGTGGGTGGTCCATCACTGGAGGTCTTTAAAAAGAGAATTTTATTATTATTATTATTATTATTATTATTATTATTATTATTATTATTATTATTATTATTTGAACAGGCTGGGCTGTACTGACTTCCTGGGGTTTTTAAATTATTTTTAACTATTTTTAATGATTTTTAATTGTTTTTTGTTTTTTTTTTACATTTATATGCCAGACTCAGTGCTCAGCACAATAGCCTTCATTCCATTGTATATGCCTGCTTATTACTAAGCGCATTTGTCAGCTAATTGCCCCCAACAATCTTGGGTCCTCAATTTACCTACCCCGAGAGGATGGAAGGCTGAGTCAACCTTGAGCCTGGTGGGATTCGAGCCTACAGTAGTTGTAGACAGCTGGATCTTAAGAGCAGGCATTTTAATTGGGCTTGTTAAATTTGATTCTTTTTTAAATATTTATTGTTGATTGTGTTTTAGTCAGAGTCACTCAGTCCTTGGAGAGGGGCGGCATATAAGTCCAATTAAATAATAATAATTATTATTATTATTATTATTATTATTATTATTATTATTATTATTATATTTGATATATGCCCCATCTCCGGGAGGACTCAGGGCGGCTCACATAAAGATATATATACAATACATAAAACATCATTCAAAATCATATCTAATCCAAATATATTATAAAATATTAAAATGCCCCATTTTAAAATCCCCAATCCCTCTCAATCCAGGCCGGGCTGTGAAAACAACCAGGTCTTTAGATCGTATGGAAGGAACGAGGGGCCAACTGCAGCCCCAGGGGCAGCTGGTTCCACAGGGTGGGCGCCCCCACAGAGAAGGCCTTCCCCCGGGGGACCACCAACCGACATTGTCTGGCCAATGGCACCCCCAGGAGGGCCTGCCTGTGGGAGCGTACTGGGCAATTGGACCTCGATGCTGGTAGGAGGCACTCCTGCAGGTACCCCGGACCCAAGCCATGAAGGACTTTATAGGTTAGCACCAGCACCTTGAATCTTATACAGAGGGCAACCGCAACCAATGCAGACCGCCAGGAGGAGGTGTCACATGGGAAAATCGGCCGCCCTATCACTGCCCGCTGCTGCATTTTGCACCAGCTGAAGCTCCGTGATAGTCTGCAAGGGCAGCCCCAAATAGAGAGCATTGCAGTAGTCAAGACGGGAAGCAATGAGCGCATGGGTGACTGTGAGGGAATCTCGGTCCAAGTAGGGCTAGTGGCACCAGGCGAACCTGGGCAAATGCCCCCCTGGCGACGGCTTCCACATGCTCCTCTATATTGAGCCGTGCATCCAGGAGGACACCCAAATTGCGCGCCCTATCCATGGAGGGCAACACCTCTCCCCTCATGACCAAAGATGGAATTTCTTGGATCTGAGATGCCGGTAAATGGACAACTCCTGGTCTGAAATGGGATAGGGCCATGATGGCGAACCTATGGCACATGTGCCAGAGGTGGCACATAGAGCCCTCTAGGCGGGCATGCAAGCCATCGCCCCAGCTCAGTTCTGTCGTGCATGTGTGCGCGCCTCCTGCCAGCCAGCTGGTCTTTGGGGTCTCTGCTGCACATGCACAAGGGGCAGGGCACATGCATGGGGGTGCGCATGTGTGGGGGACACGCATGCACGCAAGGGTGGGGCGCATGCATTGCATTTTGGGCGTTTGCGCGGTGTGCTTTGGGCACTTGGTAACGAAAAGGTTAGCCATCACTGGTATAGGGTCTCCTGCTTGAGAAAGGGGGCTGGGCTAGAAGTCCTCCAAGGTTCCTTCTAATTCTATTCTGATTATGAACTTACAATTAAGACATCTCGAATCAGATAGAAGGAGGAGAACCTATCACACCCAAATCCTCTGTCCTGTGCTTTTGATTTGCACATTGATGGCTTCTCAGAAGGGAAATTGAGTCCGTGTGAATTAACCAATAAGAAGCGAGTCTGGATTTAACAGATAACAGATAATCAGAGTTGGAAGGGACCTTGAAGGTCATCTAGTCCAACCCCCCACCCAAGCAGGAGACTCTACACCATTTCTGACAGATGGCAGTCCAATCACTTCTTGAAAGTCTCAAGTGATGAAGCTCCCACAACTTCCAAGGGCAACTTCTGTTCCATGGGTTGATTGTTCTCCCTGTCAGAAAGTTTCTCCTATTTCCAGGTTAAATCTCTCCTTGTTCAGTTTCCATCCATTATGCCTTGTCTGGCCTTCGGGTGCTTTAGAAAACAGCTTGACCCCTTCCTCTCTGTGGCAGCCCCTCAAATATTGGAAGACTGCTATCCTGTCTCCCCTGGTCCTTCTCTTCACTAGACTAGCTGCCCAGTTCCTGTAACTGTTCTTCATATGTTTTAGTCTCCAGTCCCCTAATCATCCTGGTTGCTCTTCTCTGCACTTTTCTAGAACATCATCTTTTTACAATGTGGTGACCAAAACTGGATGCAGTACTCTAGGTGTGGCCTTACTAAGGCTTTATAGTATGGTATTAGTACCTCACTTGATCTTAATTTATCCCTCTGTTAATGCAACTTAGGATTGCATTAGCTTTTTTGGCTGCTGCTGCACACTGCTGGCTCATATTTAGCTGGTTGTCCACTAAGATTTAGGCAACTAAATCGTGACAGAGGCCCAAAGTTTGATGCAGGAGTTGACTGAGCCCTGAGCTGATGTACCAAATTGTGTCTCTTTTTTTTAAGATGGATTACCTCGACTTACGACCACCATTGGAGCCCAACATTTCTGTGGCTAAGCGAGACCTTTCCTAAGTGAGCTTTTTCTTGCCACTGTTGTGAAGTGAAGCGTTGCAAGTTGTTAAACTAGTAACAGGGTGGTTCAAGCGAATCTGGCTTCCTCTGTGGCCTTTGCTTGTCAGAAGGTCAAAAGGGATCACACGAGGCTCTGGGACACCGTCATCATCATAAATGTGAGTCAATTGCCAAGCAGCTGAGTTTTGATCCTGTGACCCTGGGGAATGCCTCACCAGTGATGCCGTTGTAACTTTGAACCATCACTAAGTGAATTGTTGTAAGTCAACAACTTGTTGTAAGTCAAGGACTACCTCTAGACGTCACTTATGGGTCCTCAACCTATACCCTGCAAGACTGCACTGATAGCTCACAATCCTTGCCCAGAGGTAGAATTCAAAAATTTTTACTACTGGTTCTGTGGGCGTGGCTTGGTGGGTATGGCATGGCTTAGTGGTTGTGGCTTGGTGGGCATGGCAGGGGAAGGTTACTGTAAAATCCCCATTCCCTCCCCACACCACTAACCTGCTTTCCAGCTCCATTCTCCTGTGCAGGGCAACCAAAGAAGACCCAGCCAATCAGCTGGGACTCAATGGGAGGCAGAGGATAGATGGGGCGGGGCCAGTCAGAGATGGTATTGGCCGGTTCTCCGAACTGCTCAAAATTTCCGCTACCGGTTCTCCAGAACTGGTCAGAACCTGCTGAAGACCACCTCTGTCCTTCCCCCATATAAGTATAGAGAGGACTTTGCAATGTTGAATCTAGAACTAGGAAGCCCATCATCCCAAGGACATTAATCCCAAAAACTTACTGCATCCGCTGCTGGCTGGCCAACCTTTCAAGATCACACCTTGCTGGGCACAGTTTCGAGCATACTCCAGGAAAACAGGGCAGTGGCAATTTCTGTCCTGAGCACACCGGCACATGTCTTCTTCACAGAGGCCGATGAACTTTTCAGGATCCACCAGATGATGGCATTTAGAAAAGACCGAGGAAGTTCTTAGCAGCTGGCAGTTTTCGATGAAGTCCTGCAGAAAGAGAAGAACTGGAATGACCACACAGTCCATGATCTACTGAAACAAGGAGAGGAAGCGAGATGATCTATGGTTTTTCTAGATCCAGAACTATTAGATTTTTGTCCTTCCTGGTGTCTTTCTTAAAGACATCTACCTA
Organism: Naja naja; assembly: GCA_009733165.1. Lineage (NCBI taxonomy): Eukaryota > Metazoa > Chordata > Lepidosauria > Squamata > Elapidae > Naja > Naja naja. The sequence goes on from CM019159.1 coordinate 9,169,019, forward strand.
CAGTAGAGGCAGAACAAGAACCAGATTACGTGATCGTTTACTTTGATGTTTTATTATGCTGGCAGCAGGAAAAATGCTTCACGCACAAAAACAGAAAGGGGACTTTGATTCCCACAATGGACGAATGGCTGCAAAAGTTGATGGAGATTAAATGTACTGCTTTGATTAAAGAAAAAAAAAATACAATTAATTTTGCTTCTATTTGGAAACCGCTTTTGGAGTTTGTGTTTGAGCAAGAAAAAAACATGAAACTTTGATTTTGGGGTTTTACTGATTGGATAGGTTTGGGGTAGGGTTAGGGTTAGAAATAGCCAGTATTTATTATTATCAAAATATTAAGAAGTGGAGGTTGTATGTTATTATCTTCTTCTACTGCACCAAAAGGAGTCAGTGTTTTTCTTCTCCTTTCCCCTACACTTTTTCCTCTTTCCACTTCTATTTTCCCATTATTTTCATTTTTCTTTGTATTTCTGTATTTTATATTTTGATAAACAAATTAAAACATATTTGAATTACCAGAACTTGACTAAGTGATCCTTTAGAAACAATAACAAAAATAAATAAATAAATAAGCAACGACAACAAAAAAGGCATTGTTACTCTCAAAGAGATAACTTGCCTCTATAAATACAAACCACAATTCATCTTACAAATACACAAGAGAAAAATGACAAGCTTGTTTTGGGAAAAGAGTACTTCTTGTATTGTTTCACTGAGCTATTAAGACCTATGTTGTTTTATGCTGTTCTGTTGTTTTCCATTATTTTTTTTAACCCTTATTTTTTTTTGCTATACACCACTCAGATGCAGTCAGGCAAAATAAATGAATAATAAAGTCTACTGTTCAAAAAGCTATGTCTGTCTCCAGTAACAGGGAGGAAGCAGATTTATATAGCTCACAATCCCTCCTTAAATAAATACTTGTTTAAACAGAAATAAAGAAACACAGTTCCTGCGGAATAAAATATCAAAGAATGAAACGCTGGTATGAGATATATCTTTGATCCAAAACTAACAGTACATTACATTTTGGAAATACTTCAATTCTAACTATTTACAAAGAACTCATTTTACCAGGTCAACAGTTGAAGTCCTGAAGACTAAAATGAGAGAGGATGTTATAAAAAGACTTACTATAGCTGCAAGCTTGAACATGGTCAACCTTTTGGTTTCATTTGTATGTTCAAAAGAATGCAAATATTTGCTATTTGTTTCTAAAAATGAATCTTCTACATAGCAGGCTCTACTGTAGAACAATGGAGAGTTACCGTACGGACGATTGGTGCTTTGAGACAATAAGCATTATGGGGTGGTGATTTTTTTTCTATGAATGTTCTCAAAGGATGAAACTAATTTTGTCCTTGTTTTTAAAGAAATGTCTACTTCTAAGCTATATGTATAGGTGAAAAAGTAAAGGTTCACCTTGCCCATACGTGCTAGTCGTTTCCGGCTCTAGGGGGCGGTGCTCATCTCTATTACAAAGCCAAAGATGTCTCGGTGGACATGTGGCCGGCATGACTTAACGCCGAAGGCGCATGGAACGCTGTTACCTTCCCACCAAAGGGGTCCCTATTTTTCTACTTGCATTTTTTACATGCTTTCGAACTGCTAGGTTGGCAGAAGCTGGGACAAGGAACGGGAGCTCACTCCATTACGCAGCACTCGGGATTCGAACCACCAAACTTTCTGATCGACAAGCTCAGTGTCTTAGCCGCTGAGACACCGTGTCCCTTAACAAAAGTTGCTATATCAAATGACAAAAATCCAATGAGCCAATGGAAAGGCAAATCTAAAGAGTTATTTCCTTAAGCCCACAAAGTGGCTAAAAAAGGCATTCCAGTTACTTTGAAAGGCAGTTTATAAATGTTATAAATAAATAAATTTCTGATGCAAGATCATAATCAGAAGTATTTCAGGCCTGCAGCCATGGATCAAAATTGTCTCTTTGATGAAGACATAGGCCAACCCACAAAATGTTTTGTGGCTTGAATTCCTACCGTCATGTCAGGAATCCCAACAAAAGGGGGCACTTAAAGAGACTAGCTTACCAAGGAAGAAGGTCTCACAAACCAACCCATCTACACAAACCAATTAAAGTTCTCCAAAACATCTTAAGTAAACTAAAACTAAAAGTCCCAGTACTCCAGGAAGTAAATCTGGAATTGTCTATAACTATGGTGTAACAGCCAGTATGTAGGACAGACATGTAGAAGATTAGCAGAGTGCATCCAATCAGAAGGCATGATGAAAACTTCATCTCACAGCACATGGACAGATTCAATCCTCATTTCAACTGGTCAACTATGAGCAGACTAAGCTCAATCCAAAAATGATAAGGAATTCATGGAAACTTGGCCCTTCAACAAATCAGCCATCAACAGGCACACAGAGATAAACAACATGTACACAGCATTCAGAAGAGAAATAAAAAAGCTAGACAGAAAGACCAGAACATTTCCTCATTAGAAATCAACAATGAGATAAGCAGGGATTAAGACCAGACAAACTATCAAGCAGTAAACAATTCCCTAATCAAGGAACTACCAACTCAGAAAAACAATTGAGGAGTAAACAACAGTCTAATCAAGGAACTACCAAGAAGAAAACAACATCCCTACCAGTACTGACAGACCAAGCTATTATATATAAACAAAGAACAAACCCCACTCCCTTTTAGTACTGAAGAAGTCTGGTAATGAAGTGTTAACAAGCCAACAACCAAACTCAGACAGCACCAAGGACTCCACAGTTTAACCCTGACTTAGATATTTTCTTCTATTGGAAGGACTCAGCTCCATTCTGTCCTTCCAGACCAGGTTTTAAATCATAGAATCTATAGGTTTAAGTCTATTACTGCTATGGAATATTCATTCATTAAATTAAAATGGACTTTAACTAACATTTAACAAAATTCAAAATTAACAAACACCTTAGCCTAGTTGAGTTGGTCATCTCCCTATCTGGCAATTACTCTTTGGCTTGGTCAAGTCTCCAATCAGGACATTTCTGACTTCCAACGAGAGGCAAGCCATCCCTTGAAGGTATAGTATAGGTCATGGGTCAGCAACCCATGGCACTGGGGCCACATGCGGCTCTTTCATCCCTCTGCTGTGGCTCCCTTTTGCCAGTCAGCATCATAATTTTGAGAGGAGCTTCCAGTTGGGGTGGGGGAGCATGGAGTTCCAGGAGGAGACTCTATGGCAGAGGTGTCCAAACTTGGCAACTTTAAGACTTCAACTCCCAGAATTCCTCAGCCAGCTTTAAGACTTGTGGACTTCAACAAGGATAGTGGCTGAGGAATTCTGGGAGTTGAAGTCCACAAGTCTTAAAGTTGCCAAGTTTGGAGACCCTTGCACTATGGCAAGGGGCAGGCTTTCAGGTCAGTTCCACAATTGATAGGGCTTTCAATTAGGACAGGTAGAGGAAAAAGGACGCCATGCTAAGAGGAGACTCTATGGTGGGGCAACCGGACTTCTGGTCGGCTCCAGAATTGAACCAGAGGTTTCCGGTTCGGATCTTTGTGGCTCTTTGAGTGTTTAAGGCTGCTGACCCCTGGTATAGGTGGTACCTGGCTCAACGGTAGTAACTGTGAGGGAGATCTTGGAGCCCTAGTGGACAATCACTTAAATATGATCCAGGCATGTGCAGCAGCTGCCAAAAAAGCCAACAGAGTTCTAGGCTGCATAAACAGAGGGATAGAATCAAGATCACATGAAGTGTTAATACCACTTTATAATGCCTCAGTAAGGCCACACTTGGAATGCTGCATCCAGTTTTGGTCACCACGACGTAAAAAAGATGTTGAGACTCTGGAAAGAGTGCAGAGAAGAGCAACAAAGATGATTAGGGACTGGAGGCTGAAACATATAAAGAACGGTTGCTGGAATTGGGTATGTCTAGTCTGATGAAAAGAAGGACTAGGGGTGACATGAGAGCAGCCTTCCAATATCTCAGGGGCTTCCACAAAGAAGAGGGAGTCCAGCTATTCTCCAAAGCACCTGAAGGCAGGACAAGAAGCCATGGGTGGAAACTAATCAAGGAGAGAAGCAATCTAGAACTAAGGAGAAATTTCCTGTCAGTGAGAACAATTCACCAGTGGAACAACTTGCCTCCAGAAGCTGTGAATGCGCCAACTCTTTGAAGAAGAGATTGGACAACTGTTGGTCTGAAATGGTGTAGAGTTTCCTGCCTGAGCAGGGGGTTGGACTAGAAGACCTCCAAGGTCCCTTCCAACTCTGTTATTCTATCTTCTAAGTCACCGCAAGAGCAAGGAAGGTCTTCTGAAAGCCGCCTTCTCTGCCTTGGGGCCTGCAGAGGCTGAGAAGAGAAATTCCTTGGCCTGAACCAGGGCTATTGTGCCCTGATCTCAGCAGCTGACTGTGGCACCCTGAAACAAGCAGAGGTAGGAGCAGGCCTGCATTGCCAAGGCCGAAATTAGCCAACAAAGGAAACTTGTTTTCTCCGTGGAAAGCAAAATTCTTCAACAGGGTCTGGCATTGCCAGGGCACTATTAATAGAAGAACAATGTTCTGCTTTGACAGCCAATATATATTTCGGACAATGCCGTAATGTCTTCTGAATGCGCAGAATTAGAGATAGCTTCTTTTTTTTCAGCGTTTTCTCTTGCTAGGGTTTACTTTTGGGGAGATTCTTTATCATTTGTGGGGGAATGGAAAGTTTTAGATTGAGAGCACCTCCCGCTGTTCTTTTAAGGTGGGCCTCTTACATCCAGGCAGTCCTTGACATACGACCACCATGGAGGAGGCCAAGATTTTCTGCAACCCTCACTTGGGCCCAAGCAGACAAAGAAACTACAGTGAACTATAGAGGAGAAGGGAAAATGCTTCTAGCTTTCCTAATGGTTATTTTTTGACAGCTGAATGAAACGAAATTTCTCTGCATTTGTCTTTTATTACTGTATTTCCTTTTATCCATTTTACCCTGGAATTAGGTCTGTATTTCATTCCTGTTTTATATTTTAGCTATGGTCATAATGACTGATCCATGGGGTCTTCCAAACTTGACAGCTTGAAGACTTGTGGACTTCAACTCCCAGAATTCCTCCTCCAGTCATGTTAGCTCAGGAATGTTGAAGTCCACAAGTATTAAACTTGCCAAGTTTGAAGACCTTTGAGATAGATAGATAGATAGATAGATAGATAGATAGATAGATAGATAGATAGATAGATGGATGGGTGGGTGGGTGGGTGGGTGGGTGGGTGGGTGGGTGGACGGATGGACAGACAGACAGATAGATATGGAGATTATATATATGTATGTATGTTTGTATGTAGACCTGGCTGTTTCAGCAGGCCGGCCTGGATTGACCATGGGGTGGGTAGTTTTAAGAGTTTGTTTATTTTGTAATTTTACTGTTTTAGCTGTTTTGTAATTTGGACTTGTTTTTATCCATTATTTTATTGTATATGCTTTTGTATGTTCGCCGCCCTGAGTCCTTCAGGAGTAGGGCGGCATACAAGTCTAAATAAATAATAATAATAATAATGTATATGTGTGTGTGTGTATATACACAGAGAGAGAGAGAGAGAGAGGGAGAGAGATCAGGGGTCTTCAAACTTGATAACTTTAAGACTTGTGGACTTCAACTCCCAGAATTCCTCCTCCAGCCATGTTAGTTCAGGAATTCTGGGAACTGAAGTCCCCACAAGTCTCAAACTTACCAAGTTTGAAGACCCTTGGTCTAATCAATTACAGTTGGTCCTGGACTTGCATTTGTTTAGCGTTGCTCAAAGTTACAGCAGCACTGAAAAAAAAATGACATGACTGGCCGATCGGCAACTGGCATGTATGTATTTATGACAGTTGCAGTGTCCCGGGGTCACGTGATCACTTTTTGTGACCTTCTGACAAGCAAGGTCAATGGGCAAATCAGAGACACATAAAGGCATGTAACTAACTTAACAGCTGCAATGCTTCACCTATCAATTCTGGCAAGAAAGGTCATAAAATGGGGCAAATCTCACTTAACAACTGCCTTGCTTAGCAACAGAAAATGTGGGCTCCATTATGGCCATAAATTGAATGCTACCTGTAATTATATACAGTTTCTGACTATATATCTGTCTATCTGTTTATCCATCCATTTCTCTGTCTCTCTGTCTCTGTCTGTTTATCTATTTCTATCGCTGTTTATCTGTCTATATCATCTATATCTGTCTGTATGTGTCTCTTTATCTATCTCTAACTCTATTTCTCCCTCCCCCCTCTCCCTATCTCTGTCTCCATATCTATCTATCATCTCCATATCTCTTATCATCTATATTTATCTGTATGTCTCTCTGTCTCTTTGTCTATCTCCATTTCTCTCTGTGTGTCTGTCTATCATCAGTCTCTCTGTCTTTCTCTATCTATCTATTTCTCTATCTATCTATCTCTATCTATCATCTATCTACCTCTATCTCTATGTGATCTATATCTATATCTATCTGTCTATCAGTCTCTTTGTTTAAATCTATCTCTATTCCTCTCTTGTAGGTCTATCATCTGTCTCTCTGTCTTTATCTATCTCTATTTCTATCTATCTATCTCTATCATCTATACCTGTCTGTCTGTCCCTTTGTAAATCTATCTCTCTTTCTCTCTCTGTCTATCATCTGTTGTCTTTTTCTATTTCTATTTTTCTATCTATCTATCTATCTATCTATCTATCTATCTATCATCTATCTATCTATCTATCTATCTATCTATCTATCTATCATCTATCTATCTATCATCTATCTATCTCTATCATCTATTCAGTTATTATCAGCCTGAGAACATACATGGAACAAAGGCGAGGTGCAGAGATACTGAGGAGAAGGCATTTTATAGACTTATAAGTTAGTTACTCATACATTTTTAATTGTTTGCTTGGCACCCATGATTAATCAATGCTCAGTGTGTTGGGTATTAAAGCTTTAAATTCTGCTCACTGGCACCAACATGCCATGGCAGAGCATGGCATACCTACCCAGTGTCTATTCCCAGGAGCACTGCAGGTTTATTCCTGTAAGTATTTATATTTAATAAAGTTTGTGACGATCACACGACTGCCTTTCAGCTCCTCTTTCTTGCTAATCTCTCCTGGTTATTGATCCCTGGAGCGCATTTGCTTTGCATTTCCAAGTGGGGAAACACCCCACCCCACCCCCAAAATATAGAATTGTCAATCTGACCTCAGAAGACTCAGAAGTACAGCCAGTCAAAATGGCCCTGAATCAATGCACTAGCAATAGCACTTAGGCTTATATACTGCTTCATGGTGATTTACAGCCCTCTCTAAGTGGTTTACCAAGTCAGCCTGTTGCCCCCAACAATCTGGGTCCCCATTTTACCCACTTGGGAAGGGTGGAAAGCTGAGTCAACCTTGAACAGGTCAAGATCGAACTGGCAGTGGGCAGAATTTGCCTGCAATACTGCATTCTAACCACTGTGCCGCCAGGGCTCTTCCTCCCTTCTTCTCTTCCTTCCATTCTTCCTCCCTCCCTCCCTCTCTTCCTTCCCTCCCTCCCTCTTTGTTTCCTTCCTTCCCCCTCCCTCCTCCCAGCCCCTCTTCCTCTGTCTTCTTCCTTCTTTCCCTCCCTCCTTCTCCATTCCCTATCTTCCTTCCTTCCCTCCATCCCTCCCTCCCTCCATTTCATTCCATTCCTCCTTCCCTCCCCTTTCTTCTCCCTTCTCCCTTCCTTCTTCCTTCCTTCCTCTTTCTCCCTTCCTTTCTCAGCACTTAGCAACAGCACTTAGACTTATATACCGCTTCACAGTGCTTTTCACCCACCTCAGAAGGATGGAAGGCTGAGTCACCTGAGCCTGCTGAGATTCCAACTGCCAAATTGCAGGCAGCCAGCAGTCAGCAGAAGTGGCCTGCAGTACTGCACTCTAACCACTGCGCCACTGAGGCTCTTCTATTTAGCAGAAATCCTTTTTTTCAGTGCCACTGAAACTTCGACAGTCACTGAACGAACTGCTGTAAGTTGAGGACTACCTGTTTTGAAAATTTCTGGAGGTTTCCCCCCCCCCAAACACCCCAACACCCTGGTTGTTATTTCAAATAAGGGAGGACCCTGGGTCTCACACTGCTACACAAACCTTCTTTGCAGCCACTGAGGAAATGTTGCACGTGTAGCTCGGAGGCATGACTCGCTGGCACTTCTTCTGCTGGTTACTCATCCCCCAGGAGTTTGCAAAACTGTAGATGTTCTCTTCCAATATCCCTGAAATGGACGGGAGGGAAAAGGCAACAGTAGGTGATCATCTGAGTAGAATTCCCTTGTTAATACACACTTTTAATGGGTTACGGAGAGATCTGCATTGTAACCCTGCAAAGCTGGTTAAATATGAACTGAAGAAAGAAAAATAAGCATACACTGAATCCAGAGAAGTTCATTATATTGTCCAAAGATTACAAAGATATTCCAGAATCAAAAGGTGTCATGAGTTATCTCTTTTCTGACTACCACATTTTATTCAAAGCTTCTGCCTTTGGATTGAATTAGTAGTCAAACAGGAGGCAGAAAATTCCTGATTTATTGCCACCGTAGACCAACATGGATCTCTTCTCCTACAGGGTCTTCCCTTGCTCAGATGTTCTAATCTAAAGCCCCTATTTACTTTTTTGAGGCACAACCTTAGATGATCAGCTTGTGAGATCTGAAGTCTAGACTTTCCTCCAGAACTGACAGAGCTATTCTCTCTGCCCTCGTGCTTAAGAGGACATACCTGGGCATGATAGCCAAATGCCACAGCTACAAGAGTAACCCAAGCAAGATGGAGGTGTCTTGTCCTGAGTTGGAGATCTAGTCCAAAGCATCATGTATGCTGCTTAAGTCAGCATGTCCTACTTGATTTCTTCCTTGCCCAGGATCAGAGTGTTGGTTGTCTCTAGATTTTGTTTTATGCTTTAAGGCATTTAAGATCTCAAGCAAATGCTCATTTCTTCTCCTGACTGTCCATCCAAGCTACCCTTCTGCAGATTTGGTCTCAGGTGATTTGCCCTGGAAGACCAGACTTAACTTATGATATTTTGTCTGAGGAGATGTTTCTTCTTCTTCCTCCTCTTCTTCTTCTTCTTCTTCTTCTTCTTCTTCTTCTTCTTCTTCTTCTTCTTCTTCTTCTTCTTCTTCTTCTTCTTCTTCTTCTTCTTCTTCTTCCCTTCCTCCCCCTTCTCCCTCCTCCAACTTCCTTGATTCTCCAACCAGCAACTTTAAGATTTGCCCAGTTGCAGAGGTTGCAAAATTAGCTGTTTTAATCAGCTAATTCAAGTTTGTTTCTTTACAACTGTTTCTATGTTGACTTTTACTAATATGAAGAGTTGCCACAGTTATTTTGAAAAACATTGGAGGGCAATGTAATAAGAAACTAAATTTTTGTGGCTTTCTTCAACTCGGCGATAGCACGAAGGCTCAGCTTAGCCCTTTGCCCTAAGCAATACCCAAACTTTCCAACAAAGTCGCTTTTTTTTTTTGCATCAGAAATTTTAAATTTCTTAGCCACCGTGTGTTGCTTTACTCCTGAAGAAGGCTTATCCAGGGAGAAAGAAAGAATCCCTTCTACTTTGCTCTGCCTATACAGTCAGGGATCTTGCTCTCCCAGCCCCAGGCATGGTACACAAGAGGGAAGAGACTAGATTAGGTCTAGCTAATCTAGATCAGGTTCACCTTCGCCCACAGAACTTCATGAGATATCTTTGGACAAGAAAGAAAATAGAAGAAGGGAGGTCCTGAATGAAAACTAGGATGTAACTCTTTTTATATACATATAGATATACAATAATTCCATTCCATTTCAACCATGTGTCAACTAGGTACATATTTTGTGTGCTCACAATTATAATGAACATTTTTTTAAAAATTACATTTATATGCCGCCCTTCTCCAAGACTCAGGGCGGCTTACACTTTTTTGGGATACAACCCAATGTATTTCCTTATGAATATATCAACAATCACATTTTCTTATACAGCTTATCTAATACATCTGGTTTTTTTAACAATCTTGTCTTATTGCTTTATACATTCATCTAAATCATTTAATTTGTTTTATTTTCTAACCATTGATAAAATAAATCCCATACCATGTAATATTCCATTTCTTCTTTTTGTTTAATTACCAGTGTTAATCTATTCATTTCTGCACATTCAAATATTTTTTCAATTACTTTTCCCTCTATCAGTATCTTATCACTTTTTCAATTCTGAGCAAATACAATTCTGGCTGCTGTTAGTATATGTATGATTAAATATGTTTTTTTCTTTACTGCAACCTTCAGGTACCATTCCTAATAAAAAATAGTTCAGGTTTCAAATCTATATGTTGTTTTATCATTTTTTCCAACCACGTGTGTATTTTTGTCTAATATCTTTTAGCTTCTGTTCGGGTCCACCACATAGGGCAATACGTTCCCGGTGTTTGATGACACTTCCAGCATTTGGCTGATCTATCTTTAAACGTTTTAGCTAGTTTTGCTGGTGCTAAGTGCCATCTATACAACATCTTATACAAGTTCTCTTTGTATGCTGTCGATATTGTTAATTTATAGTTTTTATCCCATAATTTCTGCCATTTATCTAATTCTATGGCATATGCAAAAAAAATTGCCCATGCTATCATTGTTTCCTTAACTTGTTCTTCTTCTATTTCAAGGGTCTTCAAACTTGGCAAGTTTAAGACTTGTGGACTTCAATTCCCAGAATTCCTGAGCTAACATGACAGAAGGAGGAACTCTGGGAGTTGAAGGCCACAAGTCTTGAAGCTGTCGAGTCTGAAGACTCCTGGTCTAATTTAATACCTATTAAATAACAATATAGTCTTTTAATCAACTTATCTTCTGTTCCTATTAATATTTTATCCAATTCTGTCGATTCCTTAGGATGTAACTCTAATAGGTCAAGATTTGCCCTGCAAGATTTGCCCTGCATTTATATTCCACTTGCTACCAAATTGTTTGAAAAAATAAAGCTTTAAATCACAAGGACACTGTATGACAATCTTTGGCTATCCTGCAAGAGAGTCCTACCTTATTTCCCCAAGCATGAAAACCCTGTCTGAAGAAGAGATGATACTATAAGAGCATCAGACTCTCTCTAAAGGCATTGGCAAGGCAGAAACTTCAAATGCAGGTAATCCTTGACTTACAACGGTTCATATAGCGACAAAGTTACCACAGCCCTGAAAAAGCGACTTAGGGCTGTTTTTTTTTTTTATTCATATTTATATCCCGCCTTCTCCGAGACTCAGGCTGCACAATTTTGGAATACAACCCAATGCGCTCAGCAATAGCCTTCCTTCCGTTGTATATGCCTGCTTATTACTAAGCGGCATTTTGACAAAGTCAGCTTATTGCCCCCAACAATCTTGGGTCCTCAATTTACCTACCCCAAGAGGATGGAAGGCTGAGTCAACCTTGAGCCTGGTGGGATTCGAGCCTGCACTAATTGCAGGCAGCTGGAGCTAAGTGCTAGGCTATTAACAGCGTGCACCACCAAGGCCCAACCTAACTTACTCACACTTACAACCTTTGTGGCATCCACGCAGTCACGTGATCAAAATCTGAACACTTGACAACTGACTTCTTCTTGTGATGGGTGCAGTGTCACTGGGGTCACGCAATCTGCTATTGCGACCTTCCGACAAGCCAAGTCAATGGGGAGGCCAGATTCACTTAACAACTGGGTTACTCACTTAACAAATGTTGTGATTCACTTAACACTTGTGGCAAGGAATTCAGTGATGGGATTCAATTTTTTTTTACTACCGTTCTGTGGGCGTGGCTTGGTGGGTGTGGCTTGGTGAGCATGGCTTGGTGGGCATGGCTTGGTGGGCGTGGCAGTGGAAGGATACTGAAAAATCCCCATTCCCTCCCCACCCCACTAACCTGCTTTCCAGCTCTCTTCTCCTGTTCAGGACAACCAAAGGAGAGCCAGCCTATCAGCTGGGACTCAATGGGAGGCAGAGCATAGATGGGGTTGGCAGGGCCAGTCAGAGGTGGTATTTGCCAGTTCTCTGAACTACTCAAAATTTCCGCTACCAGTTCTCCAGAACTGGTCAGAACCTGCTGAATACCACCTCTGGAAGGAAAGTCATACAATGGGCAAAATTCACCTAACTAATGTTTCCCTTAGCAACAGAAATGTCAGGCTCCATTGTGGTTGTACATCATGGATTACCTGGAGTGACCACCTCAGAAACATAAACCATTTCTTTTAAAAAAAAGAAGAACTCATTTAAAAGAAGAAGAAACAGCAGCGGATTGTGAATTCAGTTCCTATCTTTCTGAAGCGTGGAAACCCATTGCTATCTGATCACAGATACGGAAAAATACTGCAACTACTGAATTATCTTTTTAAAAAAAAGAACAATTAAGCTTTAAATATGTTTTACACGGGCTATTTTTTTTCCCATGAGAAAACAAGCTGGAAATTTCCTTCCCAAAAATAATACGAGCATGTTTATCGCCGCTCATTCACTGACCTTCCTTCCAAGAAGAAAAACCAGAAAAGTGACTCAATTCTTCAAGAGGAAAAAAAACATACGGAGTCACCATCTTTGAGCACCTGGGGGCAAATACAGAGTTTCTAGAGCATTCACACAACACAGCTGCCACCACTCTGATTATTCACACAATGGTTCTCACAATGAGCAGAAACCCTTTCCCAGAAGACAAAAGGGTAAGGGTGATTTTGGCAATCCTCTGCAGACCCAGACCCTGCCAACAAAAGTGCATATAGTCAAGACTATGGTTTTTGCCAGTTGCAATGTATGGCTGTGAAAGTTGGACCATAAGAAAAGTTGAGCACCAAAGAATGGAGGCCTTTGAATGATGGTGCTGGAGAAGACTCCTGCGAGTCCCTTGGACTGCAAGGCGATCCAACTGGTCAGTCCAAGAGGAGATCAACCCTGACTGTTCTTTAGAAGGCCAGATCCTGAAGAGGAAACTCAAAGACTTTGGCCACCTCATGAGAAGGAAGGACTCACTGGAGAAGAGCCGAATGCTGGGAACGATTGAGGGCAAAAGAAGAAGAAGGGGACGGCAGAGAAGGAGGTGGCTGGATGGAGTTCCTGAAACAGTCGGCGTGAGCTTAAATGGACTCCAGAAGATGGTAGAAGACAGGAAGGCCTGGAGGAATGTTGTCCATGGGGTGGGTGGACACAATTTTGCAACTAACAACAACAACAACAACCAGACCCAGAATGTCCCTCTATTTTTGCTGGAACCTTCCAGACAAAACCCTGATCTGCCAACATCCTTTATTATTTGCCAAAGATGCCTCCCAAAGCCTGTCTATTTGAATCCAGACGCATGCTCAGAATCAAAGGTAGTTCTGATGCTTTGGTGGCCACCGTTTATGTGTCCTGTTTTTAAAATCAAAAGAATAAAGACTAAAATTGAAGCCCCAGTGGAAGAGAGTATTTGCAGACCAGGGCTGAGTTGCAGGATTTTTTTTTAATTACATTTATATGCCGCCCTTCTCCGAAGACTCAGGGCGGCTTACAATTTTTGGGATACAACCCAGTGTGCTCAGCAATAGCCTTCATTCCATTGTATATGCCTGCTTATTACTAAGCGGCATTTTTACAAAGTCAGCTTATTGCCCCCAACAATCTTGGGTCCTCAATTTACCTACCCCGAGAGGATGGAAGGCTGAGTCAACCTTGAGCCTGGTGGGATTTGAGCCTGCACTAATTGCAGGCAGCTGGAACTAAATGCTAGGCGTTTAACAGCCTGCACCACCAAGGCTCTTTGGAGTTGATGTGTTTTCTGGCAGATGCAGAGCAACCTAGTTGGGTGGTGAAACATCTGCAGGAAATCACAAAGCTCAGAGAGCACCAAGGGTTCCAAAACTGAAGTCAGATTGGATGGACCTTCTAAGGGCATTGAGGAAGGTCCCAAGAGACATCCAATGAGGGCTCCTTGTTTTCTTTGGAAACTGAGTCTCTGGAGTTTGGGACTCACAGGAAAGGGGAACATTTAAATAGTTCCTGCCTTGCAAACGTGGCTGGAGAATCCCGTCTTTGCATCTTTGACCACTGAAGCAAATGGCAAGAAGTACCCTGCTTTCCTGAAAATACGACCTACCCTGACAGTAAGTCCTAGCTTGATTTTTACACGTGCGTCCAATATAAGCCCTACCCTAAAAAATAAGCCCTAATTAAGATCCCACCCACTCCAGAGTGGATGGGTAAAAATTAAGCTAGGGTGGAGCTGGAGGTGGGGTGGAGCTGCCCTACTACTTATCTTTGGACAGTTGCAGCCAGGCCTCACACATCCTGACACCTGTCTTGCCGGTCCATTTCTTCTGCAGCCGGCAAGTCTGGCAAGGCTTTCCTGAAGGCCTCTGTACCTGATAACAAAGCTCAGGATCGATCCAAAGCTTCAGGAAAGCCTTGCCAGCCACAGAAGAAGAAGTTCCTGAAGGCCTTTGACAGTGAAAAGAAGGCCGGGGGCGATGCACGCAAGTGAGGTTAGTCAGTGGATGACATCCCCCCGAAAATAAGACCTGGTGCCTTTTTTGGTGGCAAAAAAATATAAGGCAGGGTCTTATTTTCGGGGAAACATGGGGTAGATGAGGGGAAGTGTTTTAACCAGCTTGCTCTGATTTTCACCTTTTGTGGCTTTCCAGGAGGGAGGGGCTGCATTCCAGAGGACCAAGAGACCGTCATAAATATGAACCAGTTGCCAAGCACCCAAATTTTGATCACGCGACCACGGGATGTTGCAATGGTCATAAGGGTGAAAAAAAGTTCTAAGTCACTTTTTTTTCAGTGCCGTGGTAGCTTTGAAAGTTCATTAATGAACTCTTGTAAGTTGAGGACTACCTGTACTTTTGTCCTTCCTTTCCTTTCCTTTCCTTTCCTTTCCTTTCCTTTCCTTTCCTTTCCTTTCCTTTCCTTTCCTTTCCTTTCCTTTCCTTTCCTTTCCTTTCTCCTTTCCTTTCCTTTCCTTTCCTTTCCAGCCTGTTAGAAAATTTCCTAATCCCGGATACAGCACTCTTCAACTGAGTCAACATTCCATTTAAAATAAATAAATAAATTAGAGATACACATTTCCCAGGTATAATGAATCATCTGTGCTGAAATAAAACCAGTCAAAAACAATTTGGCTGTTAACATACTGACCCTTTCCAAAAGATTTCAAATTGCACAACGTTTTATTCCAGTAAGTTTTTTTTTTTTAGTTTCTTTCTGCGCAGCTGCCCTGGGAGCTTAAATCAGATACGTTAAAATTCTTAAACTTTGTAGAGCCATTCCTAAAGTAGAGGTTACGAGATGTTTAAAGGCACATTTCAGTGGTTGGCTCAAACCCAACTCCTGCCACGGCTGCACCAAGGGCAAAACCTTCCCTAAGAAGTGTTTCCTTCTTCACCTGCTATTTGCCTTTCACCTGCCTTCCACAGGATGTTTGCAGTAAACACTCTTTCCGGCTTTTGCATTACAGATTGCAATTTTTCCCAGTGGGAAGAACAAAGCTGTGAGCACGCAGCTCCAGATCTAGATCAGAGAGCCCTGTGTAGTTTCAAAGATAGACAATGAAGGAGGTGATCTGGAAACATCCCTACAGCCACACAGTGATCAGCAGAAACCAGGCTAAGAAATCCATCCTGATAAACCAATATCTTTAACAGATTAACAGAGTTGGAAGGGGATCTTGTAGGTCATCTAGACCAACCCCCCACCCAAGCAGGAGACCTTACACCATTTCTGACAGATGGCAGCCCGGTCTCTTCTTGAAAGCCTCCAGTGATGAAGCTCCCACAACTTCCGAAGGCAACTGGCCTGTATCACTGAGACCTGGGTGGGCCCAGAGGGGGGAGTCCCTCTGGTCGATCTATGCCCCGCAGGTTTTTGGGTGTTGCACCGGCCACGAGCCCAGGGAAGGGGTGGGGGGTGGCTGTTGTTATTCGAGAAGCCCTGATTCCAAGGGAGGTCCCTGTTCCGGAGATAGGTGGGTGTGAAGCCCTCCTTTTGAGATGCGGGTCTGAGAGTCGGATGGGCCTGCTGCTCACATACATTTCCCCCAGCTGTGTGGCAGCTGCCCTGTCTGGGCTGCTTGATGCCATCTCGGGTTTGGCGGTGGAGTTCCCAGGACTTATCGTTCTGGGTGACTTCAACTTGCCCTCTCTTGGGGCGGCGTCGGCTTTGGCCCAGGAATTCATGGCCTCCATGGCGCCATGGATCTGACTCAGGTGATTGATGGCTTATTATCCACCCTGTTCCATGGTCAGGTCATTATCTCCTACGGCTGGCTTTTCGACAAGCTGCCCCACACTGCTGGGATGAGGAGCCTCTTAGGTGGTTCTGCCCAGGCCTGATGGACCCGGAGAGGTTCCAGGCAGAACTGGGGTCTTTTCCTACATCCCTGGTCCACAGCTCTGCCGAGACCCTGGCGGCCGCTTGGCAGTGGGCGGCCGCGGGGGCTCTCAACAGTTGTCCCCATGCGTCCCCTTACCTGTCACAGATCCTGTGTGGCTCCCTGGTATGCTGAGGAGCTCCGGGAGATGAAGCGATGGAGAAGGGGTCTAGAGAGCAGGTGGAGGTCGACCCGCTCCGAGTCTGACCGAGCCCAGTGGAGAGCCTATATCAGGACCTATCTGGTAGCTGTGAGAGCAGCGAGAAGGGTCTATTTCTCCGCTCTCATAGCATCCGCAGGAAACCGCCCAGCCGCCCTGTTTGGGGTCACCCACTCCCTCCTTCAGCTGGGGGTCGCAGCGGATCCCTTGTGGGGCCGAGCTGAGGAATTTGGTCAGTTCCTGCAGGATAAGATCGTTCGATTCGGGGTTGAACACCAATTTGCTGTGGTCTGATGCCGAGGGTGCAAGTGGTCTAGCTAATGTAATCTGGACTGAGTTCGATCCTGTTTCTGAGGATGAAGTGGACAGGATTATGCGACGACTGAGTTCCACCACATGTTTGTTGGACCCATGCCCTTCCTGGTTGGTCTATGCCTCCAGGGAGGTGACATCGGCTGGCTCGGCAGTGGTCAACACTTCTCTGGGGAAGGTACCTTTCCCGCTGCCTTTAAGGAGGCGGTGGTGAGGCCTCTCCTGAAGAAGCCTGCCCTGGACCCAGCCGAATTGAACAACTTTCGTCCGGTCTCCAACCTTCGCTTTCTAGTGAAGGTTGTTGAGAGTGTGGTGGCTCAGCAATTTCTGCTTTTCCTGGAGGAAGCGGACTACCTGGATCCGTACCAATCGGGCTTTCGACCCGGGTATAGCATGGAGACGGCATTGGTCGCACTGATGAATGATCTCCTGAGGGCTCGGGACAGTAATAGCTGTGACAGGGGTTTAGGAGTCCTAGTGTACAACCACTTATATATGAGCCTCCTGTGTGATGCAGTTGCCAAAAAAGCCAATTTTATCCTAGGCTGCATCAACAGAAGAATAGTATCAAGATCACATGAAGTATTAGTACCGCTATGGTTGTGGTTAGCCGGCAGGAGGTGTGGACGGCTGAGGAGAGCAAAGATTCAGATGAAGGGCCAGGACCATCAGGGAGTGGACTGCTGCCTTCAGAGATTGTGGGATCTGGCAGCAGCAATGAGGAGGTTCCCGAGCCTGTGCCAAGTGCGTGTGCACACAGGATTGCTCGGAGAAAAGAGCAGTTACAACAGCACAGGCAACTCAGGAGTAAGGCTGCAAGGTAAGGGCTCCCCCTTCAAGGAGATAAAAGCCAGCTGTGAAACTAATCTTCTTTGCAGAAGTCAAAGACGTTTTGAGACTCCAGCCTCGTGGACATTCCAGTATCCTGAGTTTGTGTTTGAAGATTCTTATTTTGCAAATTATTTCTTGTCTGTTATCTTTTGGCAAGTCTCACACAGTTTGGCAAGGCTTGTGCTTATCACAGCGAATTATTTTGCAAAAGCATTACAAGGTTTCTGTGCCTTTTGGATTGTGTTTGATTTGTTGGAAAAGGGCGTGGGTCAGAACAGCTATGTACAGCCTTGGTAAAACCACACTTGGGCTAATGTGTCCAGTTTTGGTCACCGCGATACAAAAAAGATGTTGGGGCTCTGGAAAGAGGGCAGAGAAGAGCAACGAAGATGATTAGGGGGCTGGAAACTGAAACGTATGAAGAACAATTGCAGGAATTCGGTATG
Source organism: Naja naja (assembly GCA_009733165.1). Taxonomy (NCBI): domain Eukaryota; kingdom Metazoa; phylum Chordata; class Lepidosauria; order Squamata; family Elapidae; genus Naja; species Naja naja. Next base: position 9,187,109 of record CM019159.1, read on the forward strand.
CCTAGTCTAGTGGAAAGAAGGACTAGAGGTGATATCATAGCAGTGTTCCAATATTCGAGGGTGCTGCCCCAAAGAAGAGGGGGAGAACCATATAGCAGATAGAAACTTATCAGAGATCCAATCTAGAATTAAGGAAAAATTACCTGGCAGGCAGACCAAGTGATCAGTGGGACGGCTTGCAACCAGAAGTTGTGGGTGCTCCATCACTAGCGGTTTTTATTATTAATTATAATATAAAATACAAATATGCAAAAGAAAATGGTAGGAAATATAGGAGAGAAAAAGGGGAAAATGTAGGGAAAAGGGGGAAAAGAAAGAAAAGGCATTGACTAGAGGCTTTTCAGAAGAAACTGGACAGCCACTTGTCTGGAATGGTATAGGATCCCCTGCTTGAGCAGGGGGCTGGACTAGAAGACCTCCAAGGTCCCTTCCAAATCTGTTATTCTGTGTTCTGCATTTATCTTGATTTCAGTAAATCAATTATTGTATTGGGAGGAAGAATGAGGGCTAAGATCCCAGATTTGGAACATTCTAGGACTTTTATTATTGGGACTTGATGATAAAGTAGGGGAGATATTGCTTGTCAATATCGTGACCATGGTCACTTCATGAAAATAAACACAAACACACATCCTTCACACTCCACACATTGAACCCAAAACCCCCAGCACTGCACAAACACTGCACTATACAGTAGAATTCAATAGAGTTACCACCCTGGGATAGAAGCTGTTTTTCAGCCTATCTGTTCTTGTTTTTATTATCCTGTACTGTCTGCCAGATGGTAATAGTTCAAAAAAAGGGTGCCCAGGATGAGATGGATCTTTGAGGATGTTTTGAACTTTCTTAAGGCAGTGGGAGCTATAAAGCTCTTCCAAAGAGGGGAGAGGGCAACCCATGATCCTCTGGGTAATGATGTTAACCCTCTGGAGTGCTGTCCTATCTGCCACTGTGCAATTTGCAAACCATACAGAGGTGCAGTAAGTTAAGATACTCTCTATGGTGCAGAGGTAGAAGGTCACCAGCAGTTTAGCATTCAGTTGCTGTTTCCTGAGAAGTCTCAGGTCGTATAATCTCTGCTGGGCCCTTTTGACCAGGGCTGCAATGTGAGCACCCCCAGGTCAGGTCCTCTTTTAGGGTAACACCCAGAAACTTAAAACTGGCCACTTGCTCCACTCGGTCTCCATGGATAAGCAAGGGCTGGAGACCGGGTGAAAAGTGGCAGCCAAGGAAACTGTCAGACAACAGACAGCCTAACTCGAAGCTGCAGAATAGGTGAGGAAGAGGCTCAAAGGAGACCCTCCCTAGTTTCTTGGGCTGTGAAGAAGACCTGGCAGGAGGGCAGTGTACTTCCTTACTTGCAAGATTATCCGAATGTAGCTTCACAGTAAAGTAGAATGAGCTCATCTAGTTGTGATTCTTATCTAGCTTACCCCACAAGGCTGACGCAGATGTCCTGCAAAGAGATGAGTTCCAGACACAATGAAGAACCGAGTGAGGAATATTAGAAGCTTTCAAGTAAACATTACCGGAAAGAAGGCTGTGATGACTCGGGGCGTGGCACAAAGGCAACACAGTCAGATAATCAATAAGAGTCCCTTGATTATCTCCAACTTTGCCCCCAATGTCCAGGTTACCTTCTAGCTGGAGAAAAACTCTCCCAGGAACAGCCTTTTACTGTAGAAAATTAAGTCCAGAACAGGGTAAGCACAAACTATAACTTAAAGTCCAAACAAACCAAATGGAAGTAATTAGTTTGGCAGGGCAGGAGCAAGAATTTCAAACTTGAAAGCATGGCAAAACTCACACAGTTGGGAAGACGTCAGGAACACATATAAGCCGCAACGATACAAGATAAATTCATGTTTGCTCCCAACAACCTGCTGCACGCAGCTTTCCTTTTTTATACACTGTGTTCCCAGCTGCAGCTAATGAAGTGAATCAGGGCCCTTTCCTCCCCCGTAAGCCACCCAACCCATGTCGCTTTCTTCTCCGTTCCTCCCTGCATGCCCTAGGGTGAAGAGGGGGTGGGCCTGGGTCTTCCTCTGAATTCCCTCTCCCTTGTTCTAACTCTCCCCTACTCTGCCCAGCCAGACTTTGCCCTTCCCCAGTTTCCTCCACAGCCAACCGAGCCACGCTCCCACTCCCTGTCAGCTTTTTGGCTTCCTCCTCGGAGTCAGACTCCGACAGGGGCATGACAAAGGCCATACTAAAAGATACTATTCAGTACATACTGAATACTCACCTTCCTGGGTCATGAAGTCATCTTCAGCAAATCGGTTGAAATTCCCACAGAGCCCACACGTCCTATTATAGTGTTTCTCTGGCAGGCTTAGAAGGATATTCCCGCTGGTGTCAATCTTCACCACAAAGCCATGTTCCTCTCCGGACAGCTTATAATATCCGGCTTCCTTTTCCAGAAAGACTCCGTTGGAGGCATAGGGTATCAAAATCCTTTTTTGCAAGAGGAATGAGAGATTCCCTTAGTATTCGGCATAGAATAGAGCACAGTACTTTTGATTCTGGAATACAAGTAGTCTTCAACTTAGGGCCACAACTTAGCCCAAAATTTCTGTTGCTAAATGAGACAGTTGTCAAGTAAATTTGCCCCTGTTTTATGACCTGTCTTGCCTCCATTGTTCTTCACGTATGACTTTTATTGGCTTCTCAAAATATAAAATACAAATTTAAAAAAAAAAGTAGTGGAAACCTAAGAAGAGTGGGAAGGGAAAGAAAAGAAAAGAAATATAGTGTAAAGGGAGATAAAGAAAGAAGAAGGCACCAATGTCTGTCTCTGTTTAGCACAGTAGAAGATAACAACATTAAAACCACAACTTTTTGCTTTTACACAACAGTAAATCTGAATCATTCCTATAACAATAAGCCTATCTAGTTAACAAAAAACAAAATCAAAGTTTCATATATTTTTTTCATTGCAAGCACAAAATCAAGGTTGGCTCAGCCTTCCATCCTCTCGGGGTAGGTAAATTGAGGACCCAAAGATTGTTGGGGGCAATAAGCTGACTTTGTAAAAATGCCGCTTAGTAATAAGCAGGCATATACAATGGAATGAAGGCTATTGCTGAGCACATTGGGTTGCGCTCCAAACATTGTAAGCTGCCCTGAGTCTTCGGAGAAGGGCAGCATATAAATATAATTTAAAAATAAAATAAAAAATCCAGAAGCAATTGCAGACTAGAAATAAATTTAGGTATATTCTCTTCTTTGGATAAAAGAATCCATTTGACCATCTCTTTGCCTCTCTTTGCTGTGGGGAGTAAGTAATACATGCTCCCGTTAACTCAATAGTCTTTATCACAATTTATATTGCCACAGTTGCTAAGTGAATTGCTGCAGTTGTCAAGTTAGGAACAGAGTTTTAAAGTGGATGTGGCTTCCCCCATTGATTCTGTTTGACCGAAGGTTGCAAAAGAGGATCATTTGACCCTGGGACACAGCAACGGTCGTAAGTATGAAACAGTTGCCAAGCATCTGAATTTTGATCACGTGATCACGAGGCTGCTGCAAAGGTCATAAGTGTGAAAAATGTTCAAGTTTCTTTTTTCAGTGCCATTGTAACTTCAAACGGTCACTAAATGAATGTTCTAAGTCAAGGACTACCTGCATGGATGTCTACATGAACAAAATGTTTACCTTTTTTCACCTTGAGTCACAGTGCCATTTAAGAACACATGAATATCAAAATATTCTCCAAGGTACAGAGAAAGGCTGGTTCTTTTTCCATTGTGATAGTCACCTGAAACGAAACAAAAAAAAAACGTTAGTGGCATTTTCACTAACAATCATTGGCTTGCTCTCCTTTTTAACAATTATGGGTAAATTATGAGAAGCAATTGTTCTTATTGCTCGTATTTAGTATAATGCCAGCTCTTCGGGGTGCTAAGTTCCAAAAATCGTGCACAATCTACCAGGCCGTACTTTTTTTACATGGACAAGTGGAACAAATGAAAAATGCAAACCAGTAAGCTTGCAGAAAAGTTAAAATTTTAAGAAAAAATATGCATCATTTTTAACAGAAGTAGAAAATGGCTTTTCTTGTAATTTCATGGAATCATAGGGAAAATCTGCAAAAGTCACATCCACTGGTGCATCGATAATACAAAAAGAAATCTAGTGGCACATTATTCATGATAGACAGATGTCAAAAATCTGTCTGAAATCTCTAGTGAAGGAGGATCCAATTGGACAGTATGATTTAAAAAAAAAGATGTTGAGGCAGATTTATGTTTCCATTTAGGATGGGAGGAAGGGAGGACACGGGAAGTAGAACCCAGGACTGAGAGAGATGGCTGGCTATCTATGACAGGATTGGTGCAAGCCATTTATTGGGAGGTTTTGAGTTGGGTAGGATCAGCTTAACACTAGTGGGACCCTAGAAAGAATACAGAGAAGAGCAACAATGGTAATCAGAGGTCTGGAGGCTAAAACATACAATGAATGATTGAGGGAACTAGGTACTAATACTGTTATATTAATATTTAGATATTGTTTGGCTTCGTGGTCTAATAATTTTTGATTTCATTTTAAATTTTGTATTGTGTGTTTTTATTGATGCGAGCCGCCCTGAGTCCTTCGGGAGATAGGGCAGCATATAAGTCCAAACAAATAAATAAATAAATAAAATTCCACTCTACAAAGCTTTAGTAAGTCCACACCTAGAGTATTGCATCCAGTTTTGGTCACCACATTGTTAAAAAAAGATGTTGAGACTCTAGAAAAAATGCAGAGAAGAGCAACCAGGATGATTAGGGGACTGGAGGCTAAAACGTATGAAGAACCGTTACAGGAATTGGGCTTGGCTAGTCTGTTGAAGAGAAGAACCAGGGGAGACAGGATAGCAGTCTTCCAATATTTGAAGGGGTGCCACAGAGAGGGAGGGATCAATCTATCTTCCAAGTCATCTGAAGGCCAGACAAGGAATAATGGATGGAAACTGATCAAGGGGAGATTCAACCTGGAAATACGGAGAAACTTTCTGACAGTGAGAGCAATCAACCCATGAAACAGAGTTGCCTTCGGGAGTTGTGGGAGCGTCATCACTTGAGACTTTCAAGAAGAGATTGGACTGCCATTTGTCAGAAATGGTGTAGGGTCTCCTGCTTGGGAAGGGGGCTGGACTAGATGTCCTACAAGGTCCCTTCCAACTCTGTTAATCTAAAAAGGTTTGTCTAGTCTAACAAAGATAAGGACTAGGGTGATCTGATAACAGTCTTCCAGTACCTAAGGGACTATCAAAGAGAAGGCAGGGTCACCCAATTCTTCAAAACACCCGAAGACAAGACAAGAAGAAAAGACTGAAAGATCATCAAGGAGAAATCCAGTCTAGAACTAAGGATCAATTTCCTATCAGTGAGAACAATGAATCAGTGGAACAGATTACTTCCAGAAGCTGTGGATGCTCCATCACTAGATGTTTTCAAGAAGAAACTTGACAGTCATTTGCCTGGGATACTATAGGGCAACAATGGTCTTCAGACTTGGCAAGTTTAAGACGTGTGGACTTCAACTGCCAGAATTCCTGAGCTAACATGACTGAAGGAGGAATTCTGGAAGTTGAAGTCCACAACTCTTAAAGCTGTCAAGTTTGAAGACCTCTGGTATAGGGTCTCCTTCTTGAGCAGGGGTTGGACTAGAAGACTTCCAAGGCCCCTTCCAACACTATTGTTCTACGTTCCATATTTTGTCGAACAGCTTCCATTTCTAAGCAAGCGCGCTTACATTTAGCTGAAATGCTCGTTCTTCTAATTTCTAAAAACGTGGAGAACTTCAGACAACGTCCAAGAGGCATTCCATAGCATATTCAAAAGGCAGTTGAAACTCACCAAGCAAGAGGAAAGATCTCTTTTCACAGTCTCCAGCCAGCAGGTAGCTGCAGTCACCGGCAAAATCATACACCAGTTCGTCAAAGGTTTGGATGTGATCGTGTCCAAAAAGGCTACAGCGTGCAAATGGCGCAGAGAAGTCTTTTTGCCCTGTAAGATCATGATTAGTTAACGTCAGTGGAGGGATTCAAATTTTTTTACTACCAGTTCTGTGGGCTTGGCTTGGTGGGCATGGCTTGGTGGGCATGGCAGGGGAAGGATACTGTAAAATCCCCATTCCCTCCCCACCAGAGGTGGCATTCAGCAGGTTCTGACCAGTTCTGGAGAACCGATAGCAGAAATTTTGAGTAGTTTGAGTAGAACTGGCAAATACCATCTCTGACTGGCCTCCCAAGTCGCAGCTGATGGGCTGGGTCTTTTTTTATTGCCATGCACAGGAGAACGGAGCTGGAAAGCAGGTTAGTGGGGTGGGGAGGGAATAGGGGATTTTGCAGTATATCCTTCCCCTGGAGTGAGGTAGAAATGGAGATTTTGCAGTTCCCCTGCCATACACACCAAGCCACACCCACCAAACCATGCCACATCCACTAAGCCACACCATGCCCATCAAGCCACACCCACAGAATCGGTAGTAAAAAAAAATTGAATACCACCACTGATCCCCACTCCAGGAGGAAGGATACTGTAACATCTCCATTCCCTCCCCACCCCACTAACCTGCTTTCCAGCTCCGTTCTCCTGTGCAGGGCAACCAAAGAAGACCCAGCTGATCAGCTGGGACTCAATGGGAGGCAGAGAATAGATGGGGACAGGGCCAGTCAGAGGTGGGATTTGCCGGTTCTCCAAACTACTCAAAATTTCCACTAGTGATTCCCCAGAACTGGTCAGAATCTGCTGAATACCACCTCTGGTTAACGTAGAACAGGGGTCTCCAACCTTGGCAACTTCAAGACTTGTGGACTGCAACTCCCAGAATTCCTCAGCCAGCAAAGCTGGGAGTTGCAGTCCACAAGTCTTAAAGTTGCCAAGGTTGAAGACCCCTGTAGGATGTCCACGTGCATAAAACATTCGATGAAGTTCTGCCATTTTCAAAAGAGGTGACAAGTATCACTCGGCTTTCAAACTAGAAAATCGAAACGCAACACAGCCAGTCATTTTTTTCTTCTAAATGGCCTGCCCTACTCTCAATCCCTTGGTGAAATGAAGTCAAAATATGAGATGGGCATGACAACCATGAGCTGCAGAGAAAAAGGAGAAAAACCAAGGAGCAAGGTAGCTCTCCTTTCTGCCCCAAAATTTTCTTTTGGCAAAACCCAGAGAATTTGGGAATGGGACAAAGAAGGAAAAACAGCTGTGATGCTTTCCTCCTGTGGCTTGACAGTAGATCAAGTTAGTAAACCACAAGTTTCGTTCGTATGCTCTAAACCATTACGTGGTTTGCTAGGATTTGCCTGAAGAATCCTGAGTTTGGTTAGGCAAGTCAATAGTCAAGGCTTGGATTCAAATTACTTGCAATCCTTTGTACCAGGTTGCTGCAGGGGACAAACCTTAACTTTAGATCTCTGGGGGAGGGTATAAATTGCTAATACATGCTAATGACTTGACAGTCACTAACAGACAGCAATATTTTGCGGTGTGACTACACACTGAGCAGAAAGTGTGTGCTAATCCCGCTGGTTGTTTGAACAAGAATCCCGTGATGATAGCAAATGATGGACTTCTTACCCAGCATTGATACAGGCAGAGCTAAGAGCAGCAGGAGTAAAAATCTGGATCCAATCATCTATGGAATAATGGTTAAAAATAAAAAAAGAGTAATTAGGAGAAAAATCCCAAGTTTTCAGCACAATCCTGTGGTCCTCGGATTACACTGGATTTGCTCTAAGGAAGGGTGGATGGAATGTTAGCCCAGCAAAATCCTATCCATTGCCTTTCTCTGTCTCTCTCCTCATTCATGTGCATTTATATCTAGTCAACTGAACTCCGCGTACAAAATCCTATCCATTGCTTTTTTTTCTTTTCTATTTCTTTTTCATTGATGTGCATTTATATCTAGTCAACTCAACTCCCCCTATGAGTTTGAGACAGTTTGAAACCTGTATAGAAATATTGCTGGTAGTCATCCCAACAGTTTCTAAATACAGCAGTCAAAAAAAGTCCTAGAAATTAAGGCAAGCCCCAGCGGAGCATTTTTTTTAAAAAATCACAAATCAGAACAAGTTCTAAACTACTTTGAGCTCAATGCAACCTTACAAAGATCCCACTGGAGGACCGAGGAGGAGACTATCTAGTTGAACTTGACCGCTAAGTAGGAATCCAACACCCAATGCAAGACTAACAATCTGCTGGGCTTTGGAGGTTCTGGTTTTACCCAAAATTCTAGTGGTTCTGCTCCTATCCAAAATTCTGGTTATTCTGTTCCTATCCAAAACTCTACTGATTCTTCTCCTATGCAAAATTCTAGTGACTCTGGTTTTATCCAAAACTCTACTGATTCTGGCTCTATCCAAAATTCTAGTGATTCTGTTCCTATGCAAAATTCTAGTAATTCTAGTCCTATCCAAAACTCTACTGATTCTGCTGCTATCCAAAATTCTAGTGATTCTGCTCCTATCCAAAACTCAGGAATGATCACTCCACCCAACACATTGTTCACTGAGATTGTATCTCATGAAAAGTACATAGCTGTTACCCAATCCTTATTCCAGGAAGAATTGTTTGCCTCGAATACAACCAGAACGAGAATGTTAAGCCAGTATTCATCTTAAAGATCTTCCTTCCTCACATAGACCCTAGAGTTAGACTTGGCCTACTGGCCAACACTCAATGCAAGGAGTGTTGGCCATGTGGTCTCTTTGAAGAACAGCTCAGATACCTCTGCTTTGTGCCAGAATCCGTTGTCCATCATTCATGAGCCTCTCTGTGGTCGGAGCCCGCTCAGCTACATTGGACTGGCCTTGCCGACTATTTATTCCCAATTGTACAAGCCAGGCAGGAACTCTTGTTCGTTCGAAGGGAAGATAAAGGCAGGCTGCGGCTTCCGTCCAGTCCTTAACACAATGCTGTGATCAGGAAAATCAGCCGCTTTAATGGTGTGCAAGAAACAATGGAAGGAAGTCGTATTAAATACTTTTGCAGGACAGATCAACCTTTGAAATTAAAAAAAAAATTCTGCTTGGGTATGGCAAGTAAGACGTGAAAGTCAGTCAAGAGAAGGGGGAAATGCTGGATCAGCTCGTACCAGAGGGCAGGACGAGAAGGCACGGTGGAAGCTTGTTAAACAGAGAGCCAACCCTAGAAGTAAGGAGAAATTTCCTGACATTGAGAACATTTGACCAGTTGGAAAGATTTATCTCTGGAAATTGTGGGTCCTCCATCACTGGAGGTTTTCAAGACTGGACAAAAATTTGTCAGGGGTGATATGTGATCTCTGCTTGAGCAGGGAGTTGGACTATAAGACCTCAGAGGTCCCTTCTAGACTATGGTTCTATGTCCTGACTTTGCAAATCTATATATATATAAAAGTGAAATACCACTCACGCATCATCACAAAATCTCCAGAACTGTAAAGCCTACAAACTTGAAATTTGGCACATAGGTTCCTCTTGGCTTCTAAGTGCTCACTAAGAAAGGATTTTCAAAATGACCATCAGAGCATTAGTATTTCCTATATTATTATTAACATTCTACTCCCTCTCCCCACCTGAAAAGAAATCTGTTCCAACTGCAGTTGAGCTAAGCCACACCCAGATTCCTTGCTGTCTCCTTCTTGCTCACACATCAAATACTGTTTCACTTTCCAAACAGCCCTCAACTCTCTCACACACTAGCCAGATGAATACCGATGGATGCTGGTAGGCAGAGGCAGAATTTTTTCCTCCTTATTTTCCTCCCCAAAAACTAAGCCCGATCACATTTTTGGCCCTTTTTCAGGCCATTTTCAGGCCATTTTATGGGCCAAAAATGCCCTGAAATGGCCCAGAAAATGGCCTGAAAGGGCCCAGAAAACAGCCTGAAAATGACCCCAAAAATGGCCTGAAAACAACCCAAAAATGGCCTAAAATGGCCCAGAAAACAGCTCTGTTATTCTGCCATTCCTGCCACATTCCCTGTTTCCAAGGAAGCTTTCAATGTTGTATAACTGTTTTACCTACAGCAATATCATTTAAAAAAAATGTTGGGCATGGACTGAGAACATAACCACCACTGATGATGATACCTAGTAATGAATCATCTGCTAGAAAACAACCAAGCTCAGAGAGCACCAAGGTCCCCTCATGAAAACATAAATTATGGAGTTCTACCTTAGCTCAAAAGTAATACTTGAGAGAGAAGTATTTTTGGACCCTGAAGTCCATCCCATTTCCCTGCATTCTAGCCCCTTGTCACCCATTCACTTTTCCACAGTATCTTTAACAGAACAACAAAATAACACAGTTGGAAGGGACCTTGTTGCTGTTGTTGTTAGTTGCGAAGTCGTGTCCGACCCATCGTGATCCCATGGACAATGTTCCTCCAGGCCTTCCTGTCCTCTACCATCTTCTAGAGTCCATTTAAGCTCACGCCGACTGCTTTGGGGACTCCACCCAGCCATCTCATTCTCTGCCATCCCCTTCTTCTTCTATTGCCCTATTAGCTCTTCTCCAGTGAGTCCTTCCTTCTCATGAGGTGGCCAAAGTATTTGAGTTTCATCTTCAGGATCTGGCCTTCTAAAGAACAGTCAAGGTTGGTCTTCTAATCCAACCCTTTGTTCATAAACCCTATGTTATTTCAGACAAATGGTTATCTAATCTCTTCTTACAAACCTTCAGTAAGCATTTACAACTTCATTCCACGCAAGTCATTCCACTGATTAATTGTTCTCTGTCAGGAAGTTTCTCCTTAGCTCTAGATTACTCCTCTCCTTGATTAGCTTTCGTCCATTGCTTCTTTCCTGCCTTCAGGTGCTTTGGAGAATAGTTTGATCCCAGTCTTCTTGGTGGCAGTCCCTAAGATATTGGACCACTGCTATCCTATCACCTTAGTCCTTCCTTGCATTAAGCTAGATATACTCAATTCCTGCAACTGTTCTCCATATGGTTTAGCCTCCAGTCCCATCATCATCTTTGTTGCTCTTCTCTGCACTCTTTCAAGGGACCCAAATATTGTCTATATCATGGTGACCAAAACGTTTTATTGGTGAATGTGGGCCTCTTGGTGAATGTGAGCCCCTCCAACGTATTGGTAATCCCTTTCCAATAAATACAGTATCTTCAGTCTTGACAGCAGGAGGCACCAATTCCCTTGTCCCCATATCAGCTCTCCTGCTTCCAAATCTGATTCTATTTAGGCAACTTGGCAGCACAATCCTACACTAGTTTGTTCTATTGAGACAGATCTTAATGGCACTTTTCCCCGGAAAGCTTCGCAGTTTCAGAAATGGAAGTTGGCTCAGACTCTTCCTATATTTATTAATGCTACCAGTCTGAGCATGTCTGTTCTTTATTTTTATTATCTCAGTTTATATGCCCATCTCAAATTCATGATTTTGGCCGCTTACAGCAATGAAAAAGCTATATAGTTTGTCCTTTATAGTTTGTTTATAGAAAGGAGCAATACAAAATACCTCCCGTATATAAAAACCATACAAACTATATTATTATTATTTATTTAGACTTGTATGCCGCCCTTCTCCCTAAGGACTCAGGGCGGCGAGCATTATAAAAACCGAACAGATTACAATAAAAAATAATTAAATAACATGGCATTGGACCACATATAACTCCTAGTTCAGGGGTCCCCAACCACCGGGCCATGGCCCATTGTTGGACCATGGCCTATTCAGAACTGGGCTGCATGACCAGTGGGCCGGCAGGCATGCACATGTGCATCAGCAGGTTCTAACCAGTTCTAGAGAACTGGTAGAGGAAATTTTGAGTAGTTCGGAGAACCGGCAAATACCACCTCTGACTGGCCCCGCCCCCATCTATTCTCTGCCTCCCATTGAGTCCCAGCTGATCGGCTGGGTTTTCTTTGGTTGCCCTGCACAGGAGAAATGAGCTGGAAAGCAGGTTAGTGGGATGGGGATTTTGCAGTATCCTTCCCCTGCTACGCCCACCAAGCCAAGCCCACAGAACCGGTAGTAAAAAACACTTGAATACCACCACTGTGCCAGTTCCCTATTCATCTTAGTTGATCTTCTCTGCACTCTTTACAGGATAAACTCAACATCTTTTTTCTATCATGGTGACCAAAACTGGACACAATATTCCAAGTGTGGTCTTACCGGTATAAAGTGATGCTAACACTGTTAAGTTTGCATGAAGAGACAGACGCAGAGTGCTTCAAGCTCTTTGTTTATTAGTGACTACAGCTCAGAACAGACCCACTTTGGCTGGGCTGTGGCTGCTACTTATAGCCAGCAGCCGCAGTTGCCAGCCAATCAGAGTGCAGGGTTTTCCCGCACTTTTTAAACCAATCATTTCTTACATTTTACAAGAACAGTTCAAACTAAACCAATGACTTTAAACCTGCATACATAACACCCCTCCCCACTAGGTTCAGTCCATACTCAAACCCCAGCCTATCTAATGTATTCTTTTAAATAGGTGGGGCTCTTACGTGTATGCTTGAGACCTACGTGGTTCAGATGTTTTAAGGTTCTCACCTTGTGAGAGAGAAATGTGTCTGCTGACATTTGCTTACTAGGACTTGTAGTAATGGTAGAACCTGTTTGGTTACTACAACCTGGTCTCTCCTCCCAATCCATCTCCAACCCAATGCCAGCACCTAAATCAGGTAATGATGTGCAATCTTCCATTTGTGAAAATGGTTGTTGGTATTGTGACAGGTTTTGGGATGGTTCCTGTCGTGTTAGCTCATTACACATGGGGTTGATTCTTGCTTGTTCATTACACTCATGATCCTCCCCTTCCCCCTAGAAGAGGCAGTAGGTATGGGAACCAGAGAGGAGCAAAAGCGATGTTCCTGAGGTAATCTGGATCTTAATTGATCAATGTGCCTGCTCCAGAGGACACCATCCTCGTTTGTACCCTGTAAGACCTGGGCTGTGATTTGGGTTATCTCAGCAGGAATCCATAATGGTTCACCCATAAGGTTCTTAGCATAAACAGAATCACCCACAGTGAATGTGCGAATTTTGCTAGTGGAATCTAGTGGTGCATTGGGTGTGTAAGTGGGATGAAGGCGATCAAGGGGAGACCTGAGTTTCCTACCCATCAACAATTCAGCTGGGGACAAATTAGTTGAGGGCTTGGGAGTGATATGCTGAACACTGAGAAGTTTTTCAACTCTCTCAGTGATATCCCCCGGACCCAATTGCTGAAGTTTTCCTTGGTAAATCGTACCATACGTTCAGCCCAGCCGTTAGCCGAAGGATGCCCAGGGGCTGTCAGGGCATGTCTGATACCCTGTTGTGCTAGATATGATTCAAAAGGTTGGATGTAAATTGAGGGCCATTGTCAGAAACAAGCACATCAGGTAACCCGTGAGTTACAAAAGCTTTTAAGCTGTTTGATGACAGCTTCAGTTGTGGTGGATGCCATAGGGATAACCTCTAGCCATTTGGAATATGCATCAACTATAATAAAGTGTGCCCTCTGGTAGGGCCAGCAAAATCAATGTGAATCCTGGACCATGGGCCCCTAGGACATTCCCATTCCTGTGTGTGGGGGAGAGGTGGGCAGGCCTGACTACCTGACAGTTGGGACAAGATGCAACCCAGTTTTCAACCATTTTGTCAATACCTGGCCACCATACATAACTCCTGGCCAATCCCTTCATTCTGACAATACCTGGATGACCCTCATGTAACATTTCCAAAACCTCTTTTGCAGTTTTGCAGGAATAACCACCCTGTTACCCCACAAAATACATCCTCTTAATACAGATAATTCAGTTTGCCTGGATTTAAAAGGTTGGGCAAGTTGAGGTAGATCTTGAAGAGGCCAACCTTTCTTAATCCAGCCTATAACAGGAGCCAATAAAGTGTCTTTGGCAGTCTCTCTGGCAATTTCAGCAGCATGTACTGGAAGCTTGGCAACAGTTTCTAGAAAAAGGTGTAAGTCTCAGGAACAAGTCCTCAGTGTGTGAAGGAAGTGGGCAGCGACTCAAAGCATCTGCATGCCCAATGTCTTTGCCAGGCCTGTGGATGAGTTTGTATGAATAAGCAGCAAGAAATTCAGTCCACCTCAGCATTCTTGGTGACAGGATAGTGGGCGTAGGTTTGTCTCCTGCCACAATGCCTAACAGAGGTTTGTGATCTGTGACAATGGTAAATGTTCTCCCATATAAATACTCATGGAATTTCTTGACAGCTGCAACAATTGCCAAGGCTTCCTTGTCCAGTTGGCTGTAGTTCCTCTCTGCTTTGGTCAAGGTGCGAGAGTAAAATGCAATAGGAGCTTCCCTCCCGCTGGGAAGCCTGTGGCTCAAAACCCCCACTCCAAAAGGGGATGCATCACAAGTCAGTACAACAGGCAAATTCTCAGAGAACTGTATCAGTACAGCATCAGAGTGATTAGTCTTTTAATATTGTTAAATGCAGATTGTTCTTTTCTGCCCCAGACCCACGAGACTTTTTGTCTAATAATCTGTGCAGTGGTTCTGCAATGGTTGCCTTCTGAGGTAGGAACATGTGATAAAAGTTAATGAGTCCAAGGAAGGCTTGCAAATCTGTTTTGCATTTGGTCTAGGGGCTTCTTTGATTGCCTGAACCTTGGCATCTGTGGGGTGGATACCATGCTTGTCAATCATATAGCCCAAGAACTCAACCTTGTCAGTTCTAAGAGTGCATTTCTTCCTTGACTTTTAACCCCTTTTTGAATCTGGTAAGGACTTCTCTGAGTCTCTCTTGTAACTGAGTGTCATTTTCAGCAGAGATTAACACATCATCAAAGTAAGGTACTACCCCTGGCAGTCCTTGGAGCATCCTTTCCATAAGGCTTTGGAAGATGCCTGGTGCCACGCTTACTCCAAACTGTAACCTTTTACATTTGAAAGCACCTCTATGAGTCACAATGGTTTGGGCCTCTGCAGTGGCATCATCAACTGTTAATTGTTGATATGCCTGGGCCAGATCCAATTTGGCAAAGACTGTACCCCTGCCAAGTGAATGTAGTAAATGATGCACCACTGGAACTGGATATGCTCTGTTGAAGCATGATGGTTCAATGTCCCCTTATAGTCTCCATAGATTCTCACTGACCCATCAGTCTTGACTGGTGTGACTATGGGTGTCTCCCACCTGGAGTGGTCAGTGGGCTCTAAAACCCTTGAGCTATTAGTTGTCTAATTGTGCATCAATGTTTTCCTTTAAGGCAAATGGGACCCTTCTGGGCTTTAAGCAAATTGGTGGCAAATTGAAAGTGATAGGGGTCCCCATATACTTGTCCAATCCGTCGCTGAAGACCTCTGGAAACTCAGACTTCAAGGCCTCCTCCCATTCAGTGTTGCTCACGTGATTGATGCCAGTCACCTTGATGCCTAGTGGATTGAACCACTCAAGTCCCAGCAAGCTTGGGCGATCCTTGTCCACGATGGTCAAGGGCAAACGTTTGGTGTGGCCTTTGAACTTCACGTTGAATTCTCTTGTTCCAACTACTGGAATCTTGTTCCTTGGTAGTCTTTAAGAGTCAATGCTTGCTTCTTGAAATGCTTCTTCTGAATGTTTGGGAGTAGTCTGTGAATAGTGTCCCATGACACCATAGATAAATATGAGCCTGAGTCCACTTCCATTTGGCAAGGCCTTCCTTCAATTACTACCTTGACATGCACTTTTCTGTTATTGATAGAAGAAGAATGACCAATAGTTACTGTCTGATGTGTTTCATTCTTCCCCTTTGGTTCTGTGCTGCGCCCCATTTTCTCACTGAGGTTGTTGGGCTTGAATTCTTTGTCAGGAAACTTCCTTCTGTTGGGTGGAGTTCTGGATGATTTGCAGACTCTTGCTAGGTGACCTCACAATGGAGGCAGATGGTATCTAGGAACTTGCACTCAGTGCGGGGGTGGCTTCCCCACAACCTCTGCAGTAAAATCTTGCCTCTTTCTTCCCAGGTCTTTTTCCTCTCCATTCTGAGTCTATAAATTCCTTCCTCCACCTCACTACAGTCTGACTCAGAATCTATTTGCTCGCAATGAGTTGTTGTAGACTTTTCCACATCAGGATGGCTTGAGGCCTTGTTAATTTTCTTCATGGCTGCTGCTGAGGACTTGGTGGCTTCTGCTGAGGAGGCCTCTTCTATGGTTCCTTCAACGTGATCTTAGGTTTTAATAATAATTTGCTCTGTAACACCCTGTCTTTAAGGCCCAGAACAAATCAATCGTGCATGGCCTCCTCTAAATTGTTAAATTCACATGCACCCCCAATGTCTCTTAAACTTGCCATGAAGTCGTTTACGTTTTCGCTTTCCCCTTGATCCCAACGGTAATACTCGTGTCTCTTAATGAGGCACGATACTTGTGGCGCGTAATGGGCTCTTAACAACTTTTCTAAGTCAGGCCATTCCATTACCTTCACGTCTGCAGCTCCAGCCAATGCCTTCGCCATCTTGAAAACTGCCGGACCGCAGTGCGTGAGAAAGACCGCCCTCTTCCGCTTCTCGGAAATGTCGGCAAGATCGTTTCCTTCCAGATACATTTGGAAACGATCTGCATACGTCTCCCAGTCTTCTGCCGTCGGATTGAACAGGGCTGGGTGGGTGTTCAGCGCAGCCATCTCGCTCTCCTTCTGTTCCGCGTTGCCTTCTTCTTCAGGGAGATCCCACCTTCGTCACCAGCGTTAAGTTTGCATGAAGAGACAGACGCGGAGTGCTTCAAGCTCTTTGTTTATTAGTGACTACAGCTCAGAACGGATCCACTTTGGCTGGGCTGCGGCTGCTACTTATAGCCAGCAGCCGCAGTTGCCAGCCAATCAGAGTGCAGGGTTTTCCCGCACTTTTTAAACCAATCATTTCTTACATTTTACAAGAACAGTTCAAACTAAACCAATGACTTTAAACCTGCATACATAACAAACACTTCATGGGATCTTGATACTATCCCTCAGTTGATGCAGCCTAGGATTGTGTTGGCTTTTTTTTGGCAGCTGCAGCACACATCTGGCTCATATTTAAATGGTTGTCCACTAGAACGTCTCACAGTTACTGCTGTTGAGTCAGACACCACCTATTCTATACAGGTAGTCCTTGACTTACAACAGTTCATTTAGTGACCGTTCAAAATTATAATGGCACTGAGAAAAGTAACTTATGACCATTTTTCACACTTTGCATTGCACATTGCAGCATCCCTGTGGTTGACAACTGACTCACATTTATGACGGTTGCCATGTCATGTGATTCTCTTTTGCATCCTTCTGACAAGCAAAGTCAGTGTCAAGCCTGAAATTGACATAAGTGTAGCCATTTTAGTTAGGCTTAGTATATATTCTTTTTCTTACTTTCTCTGTGGCAGTCATGGGGGGAAGGGTTTCGGGCTTGCCACATTCCTAAGGGGGAAAGAGTGAAGATAGAGAGAGTTGTTTAGGCTAGGTGATTCTTCTTCCCGTGGGAAAACAAGCCATCCGTGCTTAGACCCCTTGAGGTGGAGATCTATGACATCAAGCAACGTTGAATTACTTCCATTGGAGAATGTGACCTTTGGGGGTTGTTTCTAACTTGTAATATTGGGAGTAATTCCGGGTTGTGTCAGATCCAGAAATACCACGGATTTTTGCCAATTTGATGCTTTCCTAAATAAAGGAAGTCTTTTTTGAAGGTGGACTTTGTTTTTTTTTTTAATGGATTTCATCACTTGGAAACCTGACAGTCAGTGGAGAAACCAGATTCACGGAACAACCGTGTTACTAATTTAAGAACTGAAGAGAATAAGTTAACATTGCACTGATGGGGGGAGGGGTTTTAGTGGTTTTAGTGGTGGTTTGTTAGTTTTAATTAGTATATTGGGATGTTTGTTTAATATTTTTTTAAGGTTTGTACTGTATGTTTTTTATTGTTGTGAGCCGCCCTGAGTCCTTCAGGAGACAGGGCAGCATAGAAATCCCAATATAAATAAATAAATATGAATAAATAAATAAACAACCGTGGCAAGAAAAGTCATAAAACGGGCCAAACCTCACTTAACAACATAAATTTGGGGCTCAACTCTTGGTCGTAAGTGGAGGACTCCCTGTGCTTGGGCACGTGGGTTTTTTTGCCTGCGTGTAAGACCTTACTTTTCTCACGGTTGAATTTCATTTGGTTGGATAGGCACCGATCCTCGGCTCTGCTGAGATCCTATCTTCTAAAGATCCTTGAGCCTATCTTCTAAAGAGATTCCTTTTGTCCTGTTGTTGCAGTGAGTTTCTCACTTCCTCAAAGACTCCAGCTTACTCACCGAATCCTTTGAGCAACTCCACTGCTGAATCATTCATGCATGTTGCTGTCTTGGCGTCACTTAAAAAAAAAAACACCTTTTTCTTGCTACCTCTTTGGACAGAAACCATGCCTCATTACATGGTTACTCTGCCCACCGGTGAGTAAGCAATGGTGCCTGTTGCAATGCTGCTTTCCATTACAAGTAGACACTTCTCTCTTACACAACCCTCCTGGGTCTCGGTTGCAGCAGAAGCATCATCCCAGCTTATTTCTCTCATTGTGATGGTGGCAGAAAAGGTTATTGGCAGTTCACTCCCTTCTGTCTAGGGCAAGGGTCTTTAAACTTGACAGCTTTAAGACTTGTGGACTTCAACTCCCAGAATTCCTCTTCCAGTCATGTTAGCTCAGGGATTCTGGGAGTTGAAGTCCACAAGTCTTAAAGCTGTCAAGTTTGAAGACCGTTGTGATAGATGATGGATGGATGAATAGATATATGGATAGGGATGGATGGATGGATGGATGGATGGGGAGACAACAGACAGACAGACAGATGATAGACCAGGGGTCTTCAAACTTGACAGCTTTAAGACTTGTGGACTTCAACTCCCAGAATTCCTCTTCCAGTCATGTTAGCTCAGGGATTCTGGGAGTTGAAGTCCACAAGTCTTAAACTTGCCAAGTTTGAAGACCTTTGGTCTAGGACATAACATATAAGCGTTACTTGACCAGGGTTCAAAGTATGGTCTGGGATGCTACACATCCTCTTCACAAACTGTTTTCCTTGCTACCTTCTGGGACGGGGCTTCGTTGCATCCGAAGCAGAACATCCAGATTCAGCCACAGTTTTGTTGCATATAGTATCCACCTACTATCCTCTTTCTGCTCTGTATTCAAAATTTACATGTGTTAGGGTGTAGGTATGTGCATATGTATGTATATAGCATATCTGTTGTGTCCTGACAGCCACCAGCCCCTCCAGAAGCCAAATCAGATGAGGAGGCGTGGATCAGCATCAAGGCAATCTGGGAGCTCCGAGAGGGAAGGGGCAATGGAGCTGTCAGAGAGAGAGACAGAGGCGGAGACTAGGCCATCTGCCAGCCCTCAGATGGAGAATCAACAGCCCCCAGGTCTGGAGGTGGCTGATAAGGAAGATGAGGAACAGCTGGGTCCAGTGCCTGACACACAGAGGCACAGAAGGCAGAGGAGAGGAGAGCCATGGAAATCTATGGGCCGGTCCTTGGGATGGAAGAGCCATCGCTACTAGCAAAGCCCCACCCTAGCCCTGAGGATAAAAGGCAGGGGGCAGAGATGAATAGGTGTGGCAGACAACTATTCATCTCCCTGCTGGACAGACTTGTTACCCTGTGGTGAGAGAGAGACCTTTTGCTGCTGGTGCTCCCAATAAAGGAATCATTGCTACAACTACAGAGGGTTTGTCTTGTTTGCTATATATATCTATATGTGTGTTATGCAGGGGTGGGCTGCTGGGGGTTTGCAGGGGTTCTGGAGAGCCCCTAAGAAAGATTCTGTGCAGTTCAGGGAACCCCCAAATTCCACTCCTGCCTGGCCCCGCCCACCCCACCCTGCCCCTCCCAGGAGTGCCCACCTGGCCCGTTTTGGATGCAGGTAAGTGTAGGGTGTGCGTGGAGGCTCGGGGAGGGTGAAAAACGGGGCTCCTGGATGTTCAAAAAGGCCGGAAATGGGCCCCTTTCTGGCTTCCAGAGAGAATCTGAAGCCCAGAGAGGCCGTTTTCACCCTCCCGGAGGCTTGAGAAAAGCCTCCGGAGCCCAGGGAGGGCAAAAACACACCCCTCCTGCCATGGCACAGGAGACCAACTAGGCCACGCCCACCATGGCCATGCCCACCCAGCAACCAGGCAGAGAACCCATTGCTAAAATTTTCGGCGGCCACCGCTAGTGTCATGTATGTGTACACTTTTGAGAGCAGGCAGCAGAATTTCGTTTTTAATGTGTGCCGGAGTCCCACGAGGGGAAAAAAATGACAAGAAAAGTTATCTGCCTATTATTTTCATTTTCAGCAGTGCCCCAGCCAGAGAGAACAGAGTCGCCAACCTGTTGCCATGTTATCTTCTTACCAGGATGCTAAAGGCACACTGAAACTCTTCACCAGTGGATTTTTTGAGTGACAAAACCTATCTGCTCAGGAACCAAGTCCAGTAAAATTGAGGCAGAAGAGGAAACAAATCAGCAGTCGGGTAGGAAACGGGGAAGTTTAGGGAACCCCATTTGCTAAGCTGCTGCATTTTGGGGGGTTCCATTTCAGCAAATCTTAAATGGTGAGTGGAAAAACAAATTAATTCTACTCCCTAACATCATTAGATCCAAGAGACGGTATTTGAATATTCAGCCAGTTTAGAGTATCACCTAGAACCTGATGAAGTGCAGTTCGCCCTGGACTTAACAACCTTTTATTTAATAACCATTCATTGTAACTTTGAACGGTCACTAAACAAAACTGTTGTAAGTCAAAGACACCCTGCATCTTACGCTTTATTCTGCACTGCATCATTTGGTGATCTAGTTCTTAGATGGTAGTATTTTGTGTTGCAAGGCAGGATGACTGCAATCGACTAATCTATTTAAAGCTGCAGGAGAAGAGGTATTTAAAATGCTAACAGCACTATGTCATCAAATATGAAAACAACTGTTTAGATTGGAAAAGGGAGCTTAGAGATATACCAATGAAGATGCGATGAACTGCTAATTACTGGAGTACTGGATTACTTCCTCGTGCAGGCAAGCAAAGTTTTATTTAGCACGTTACTGAGAAGAATATTCCATCATGAACAGGCAGGTCTTAAAAAGAAATCAGGTAACTAACATAAGGTCGGTAATAAAGAGACCAAGATAATGTAAGGAAGAAGCATATTTTTGCTTTATTAATGAGAGCAAGGTCAATCGTGCCAGAACATGGAGCATATTATGGTTAATGGGTTTTCAGAATATCTGTTTATTCCCCTGAGAAATGTTTGCAATATACAAGCAACCATTCTTGAGGGGAAAAAATTAGAATGATTCAGAGGAACGAAGGAAGTGGAAGAAAATCTATCCTCTAATTTTTAAAACAAAGTTAGAGTAGCAGCATCAGGAAAAAAAAAAGATAGCTGGGATCAAAACTGGAAAGCAAATCCTGAAATGTTTGAGACAAGCAAGCTACATCATTGGCTTAGCTAAAAATATTAGATTATGTTGTTAGTTAGTTGACTTTATTGTCATTGCACCTGTTATAATGAAATTAAATGCCATCTTCAGTGTACATTGTAAGTATAAAAATAAAACACAAACACACCTCCTTCGCATTCCATACAATTGAATTGAAAACCCCTGATATATTTTTTTTTAATTACATTTATATGCCGCCTCCTCAAGACTCAGGCGCTTACAATTTTGGGATACAACCCAGTGTGCTCAGCAATAGCCTTCCTTCCATTGTATATGCCTGCTTATTACTAAGCGGCATTTTTACAAAGTCAGCTTATTGCCCCCAGCAATCTTGGGTCCTCAGTTTACCTACCCCGAGAGGATGGAAGGCTGAGTCAACCTTGAGCCTGGTGGGATTCGAGCCTACAGCAGTTGTAGGCAGCTGGAACTTAAGTGCAGGCAATTAACAGCCTGAGCCACCAAGGCCCTTGCATTTGTATTGTACTATACAGTAGAATTCAGTACAGTTACTGCCCTGGGATAGAAGCTGCTTTTCAGCCTATTTGTCCTTGTTTTTATTGTCCTGTACCGGCTGCCAGATGGTAATAGTTCAAAAAAAGGGTGCCTAGAATAATTTTATGAATGTACTGTATTATATCATATTTGGAAGAACCCATAGGGAAAGAGAAAATCTTAGTTAATCTTCAATATTGCAAAGGCAAATGTAATGTCAGTCAGCATGCTTAACGAACGTACAATTGACGGCAAAGAAATGAAGATAGCAATTTTGATTTTTTTTTCAGAATTTAAGGACAAGATAAAAACAGATAGAAGTAAAAGGAAATTAACCTTATGATAGAAAGCAGTGTCAGACCTGACAAAATCATGATGAATCAGGATACCTCTGTGGTAACAAATAATAGGCTAGCTAAAGCAATAGTTTTTCCAACAGTAATATATGACTGCGAAAGCTGGACACTGAGAAAGAGTGCTGTCATGACCCCGTCGGAGTCTGAATCTGAGGAGGAAGATGAACAGCTGAAAGGGAGCAGGATTGTGGCTCCATTGGCTGTGGAGGAAACTGGGGTGAGGCAAAGTCTGGCTGGGCAGAGCAGAGAAGAGGTAGAACAAGGGAGAGGGAGTTCAGAGACCCTGGCCCACTGCCCTCTTCATCCTAGGGAACGCAGGGAGGAACGGAGAAGAGAGCAACGTGGGTTGCATGGGTTACGGGGGAGGAAAGGGCCCTGATTCCCTTCATTAGGCA
Source organism: Naja naja (assembly GCA_009733165.1). Lineage (NCBI taxonomy): Eukaryota > Metazoa > Chordata > Lepidosauria > Squamata > Elapidae > Naja > Naja naja. The sequence goes on from CM019159.1 coordinate 9,209,730, forward strand.
CACCTGGGAATGAGAGTTTAAAAGAGATGCAAGCTGAGTGCAGCGTCTGCTGGGAACAAACGTGAGTTTGTCTTGGGTTGACTTTGTTATCTGGCATCCTCCCAGCCGGGTTGAATTACTGCCATTCCTTCACATCTGGAATTCCTTCTCTTGCCCTGCCAGACTAATTACCTCATCTTGCCTTGTTTGGACTTATAGTTACAGTTTTTTGTTGACCACGTTTTGGATTTGGTTCTCTGCAGCCAAAGGCTGTTCCTGGGAGAGTTTTTCTCCAGCCCAGAAGGTAACCAGGACATTGGGGGCAAAGCTGGAGCTAATAAAGGGACTCCTACTGATCATCTGACTGTGTTGCCTTTGTGCCATGCTCCGAGTCATCACAAGTGCAGAGAAAGAAGCATTCATTGCCTTTAAGTTATGGATTTGAAGACCGTTAATAAAAGCACTGTGGTCTGCAAGAACATCCAATCAATCAGTCCGAAAGGAAGTAAAGATTGGCAGCTTCCCTGAGTTAATGATGAGCAAGCAGGAACTGAAATACTGTTGTGATGTATGTAGATGATGGATAAGAAAAGAAAATGTATGATTACGTTTGGCAAGGTCGAGAGAACTGGTGGATAGAGGGGATTGAGGAGATTGCTAGAAGGTCCTTGGAAGAGCCAGATGTGATGACTGGTAGTCCTCGACTTACAGCCACAATTGAGCCCAAAATTTCTGTTGTTGGGTGAGTCATTTGTTAAGTGAATTTTGCCCTATTTTATGACTTTTCATGCCACATTTCTTAAGTGAATCACTGCGGTTGTTAAGTTAGTAACACAGTTATGCGGATCTGGCTTCCCCATTGACTTAGTGTCATGCCCCTGTTGGAATCTGATTCCCAGGTAGAGGTGGAACAGCTGACAGGGAGTGGGAGTGTGGCTCCAGTGGCTGTGGAAGGAACTGGGGAAGGGCATAGGCCGGCTGGGCATTCAGAGGAAGACCCAGGCCCACTCCCTCTTCATCCTAGGGCACACAGGGAGGAATGGATAAGGGAGCAATATGAGTTGCATGGTCTATGGGGGAGGAAAGGGCCCTGATCCCCTTCATTGGCTGCAGCTGGGAAGACTGTTTGAAAGGGCAAACTGTGCACGGCAAAGTTGCTGGAAGCAAAGCGTGAAATTATTCTGGTCTGTCAAGTTTTATCTGAGTTCTGGCATCCTCCCAAGTGTGTGTATTTCATTATCCTTTGACGTCTTCAATCCCTTATCCTGCCCTGTCTCATTAATTGCTGTAGTGTGGTTTGTGTTGGTTTTTCTTTATAACTTATATGTACTTTGAGTTTGGATGGAATTTCTTCCCTTTAAAAACTGTTCTTGGGAGAGTTTTTTCCTCCAGCCGAAGGTAACTGGACATTGGAGGCCAAGTTGGACTTATTTTTGTGACTTTGTTGCTTTTGTGCCACGCCCCGGGTCATCACACTTGGTTTGTCAAAGGGTCACAAAAGGGGATCACGTGAACTTTGGGACACAGCAACAGTCACAAATATGAACCAGTGGCCAAACATCTGAAATTTGATCATGTGTCCGTGGGGATGCTGAAAAGGTCATAACTGTGAAAAATGGTCCTAAGTTAACTCACCTTTTTTGTAATGCAGTTGTAACTTTGAATAGTCACTAAACAAACTGTTTAAGTTGCAGACTACCTGTATTAGAAGCAGATCACAAGGATGATCATTTGTCTAGGCAGCCATGAATAATGGAGGGGTCTCACTGAATGGCACCTAGTTGCTCAAACTCCTTGACTTTCTCTTAGGGGAAACAGTATCATATCCAAAACCTGGTTGACAAAGATCTATATTGTTGTGGGGCCTGCGTGTGATGCAGGGATGGGGCCAGGACTATCGGAGAGTGGGGTGCTGCCTTTGGAGGTCGTGGAGTCTGGCAGCAGTGACGAAGAGGACCCCGGGATGCCTGTGCTCAGTGCGCATGTGCACGCAGGGCTGCTCGAAGGAAAGAGCAGCTGAAGCAGCACAGGCGACTCAGGAGTAAGGCTGCAAGGTGATGGCTCCTCCCATAAGGGATAAAAGCCAGCCTTCGGGGTTGGCTTCTTTGCAGGAAGCAAAGAAGTTCTTTCAACTCCAAGTTCTTGTGGAAGTCCTGTCTGTTCTGGTTCATGTTTGGAGACTTTTGGTTTGGAATATTTCCCTGCAATTAATCTTGTAATCTTGGCAGCCTTTTGTCACCTTGAAAGGGCTTGCTCTTATCTGGGACAATTAGTTTTAATGACTCTTTGCTGTGAATGAACAGAATTCACAGAGACGCATTAAAAAGGCTTGCTTTTATATATACTTTGTGTTTCTTTGATTTGAACGAGGCTTGGGTCAGAACACATATAGTCAAAGCTATGATTTCTCTAGTCATGAGAGTTGGACCATAAGGAGAGTTGAGCTCTGAAGAGTTGATGCTTTTGAGTTGTGGGGTTGGAGAAGGCTCTTGAGGGTCACTTGGGCTGCCAGAAGATCCAATCAGTCGATCCTCAAGGAAATCTACCCTGACTGTTCTCTGGAAGGACAGATCCTGGAGCTCAAAGACTTTGGCCATCTAATGAGAAGACTCCTTGGAGAAGATCCTAATTTGGGGAAAGATGGAAGGCAAAAGAAGAAGGGGACGTCAAAGGATGAGGTGGTTAGATGGTGTCCTCAAAGCGAAGAACAGGAATTTGGGCAGACTCTGGGAGATAGTGGAAGACAGGGGTGTGTGGTGGATCATGAAAAGTCAGACCCAACTTAGCAACTGAATAACAACAAGTCATATCAAAAAAATAGGGGGCGTAGAAGAGTTGAGATTCAACATTCACAAGAAATTATAGTGTTTGTTGACAACTTGTATAGAATAGAGAATTTTGGGCAGGTATTCTAAAAATTCTTGCTTTTCAATCTTAGTGTTGCAGCAATTTAGCAAAAAACCAATGGATTCCTTGTAATCTCATGAAAAATAGGCACTGTTTCCAATCGCAGCCTGCCTTTGAAACGGAAAATGATGCAAACAGAAAGGCACAGGTGTATTACACAACCAGTGTTGTAACGTGAATAAAAAGTTAGACAATCTTCTGGGAAGCCTTTTGTGTAAATCTACCTGTCAACTTCCTGATTATACTGAGCTCATCCAAGGTGAAAAACATCAATTCCTCAAGAGCCTGTCAGATGTACTTCAGTTTCAACCACAACAATACAAGAGCACACAATAGATACAAACTCAAGGTAAACTGCACCAAACTAGATTGCAGGAAATACGACTTCAGCAACAGAGGGGTCAATGTCTGGAATACTCCGCCTGACTCTGTGGTTTCTTCCCCAAACCCCAAAAACTTTAACCTTAGACTGTCTACTATTGACCTCACCCCTTTCCTGAGAGGTCTGTAGGGGTCGTGCATAAGCGCATCAACGTGCCTACCGTCCCGGTCCTATTCTTTCTTTTTATTTTTCTTATATGTATCCATTTCATGTATTCATAACTATGTTTATACTTATACCTGTTATCTTATAATCGCTTGACAAAATTTTAATTTTTTTATTTTGTCAATCGCTTACAAGGATAAACAGTTGTGAATACATGGAATGAATACATATAAGAAAAATAAAAGAAACAATAGGACAGGGACGGTAGGCACGTTGGTGCACTTATGCACGAAATAATAATAAAATGAAATGAAATGAAATGAAATAAGCCTTGGTGGTGCAGGCTATTAAACGCCTAGCACTTAGTTCCAGCTGCCTGCAATTAGTGCAGGCTCGAATCCCACCAGGCTCAAGGTTGACTCAGCCTTCCATCCTCTCGGGGTAGGTAAACTGAGGACCCAAGATTGTTGGGGGCAATAAGCTGACTTTGTAAAAATGCTGCTTAGTAATAAGCAGGCATATACAATGGAATGAAGGCTATTGCTGAGCACATTGGGTTGTGCTCCAAACATTGTAAGCCACCCTGAGTCTCCGGAGAAGGGCGGCATATAAATATGAATTTTAAAAAAATGTCACAACTCTATTCCATCAGTAACTGGTGAAAGCTGCCTTCAGGCAAAACAGAATAATGAGTAGCAACTTCCTTTGCTGTTCGGCGTGGATGAGATGAGCTAAGAGAACTTTCCTTGGTTCTTCCTGCCAAGTGGCAGCTATTAAAATCCACTCTGGGACACTTTCGTCAATATCTGTGGAAGAAAGTCAGCATTAGCATCATTATTCTCATCTTCGCCTTGCCTTCTTATGACTATAACTTTGTGGTTTGCATCTTACAATTTATATTGTTTACTTAGAATCCTAGTATGATTTATGTGAATTACTTATTTAGTATCCATGACTATCACTAAGCGTTGTATCGAATGTTTTATGATAAATGTATTTTTACCATGACTATGATAATGATCTATCACTACTGTTGCATGTACACTGAGAGCTTATACACTGGAGACAAATTCCTTGTGTATCTACTCCTACTTGGCCAATAAAGAATTTTATTCTGTTCTGTTCTATTCTATTCTATTCTATTCTATTCTATTCTATTCTATTCTATTCTATTCTATTCTATTCTATTCTATTCTATTCTATCCTATTCCATTCCATTCCATTCTATTCCATTCTACTATATTCTATCCCATCCCATCCCTTCCCTTCCATTGTATTCTATTCCATTCAATTCCATTCTATTTTACTTCTATATTCTATCCTATCCTACCCCATCCCATCCCATTCTATTCTATATTCTATTCTGTTTTGTTCTGTTCCGTTCCATTCCATTCCATATTTTCTATTCTATTCTATTCTATTCTATTCTATTCTATTCTATTCTATTCTATTCTATTCTATTCAGACGTCCACAATAGTTCTTCTTCCCCTCTCTGTTTTTTCTGGAAAGACATCCACCTGGTGGGTCAAAATATTCTCCCTTTTTTGGCACCATGACAGGTGCTGAAAAGAAGGGTGGCACCCATTTCTAGGAGCAACTAGACATTTTAAAGAAATTTCAGGAGAATTCCATCATCTGCCCCAGGGAGTCCTCAACTTAAAACAGCTTCCTTAGTGATGGTTCAAAGTTACAAGGGCACTGAAAAATGTGACTTATGACCGTTTTTCCAGTTACGACCTTTGCATCATTCCCATGGTCCTGTGACCAAAATTCAGCCGCTTGGCAACTGACTCATATTTATGGTCTTCAGCAGGTTCTGACCAGTTCTGGAGAACCGGTAGCAGAAATTTTGAGTAGTTCGGAGAACCAGCAAATCCGACCTCTGACTGGCCCTGCCCCCATCTCTTCTCTGCCTCCCATTGAGTCTCAGCTGATTGGCTGGGTCTTCTTTGGTTGCCCTGCACAGGAGAAGAGAGCTGGAAAGCAGGTTAGTGGGGTGGGGAGGGAATGGGGATTTTTCAGTATCCTTCCGCTGCCACGCCCACCAAGCCACACCAACAGAACCGGCAGTAAAAAATTTTGAATCCCACCACTGAGCAACATACATTCTTATAGAAATGAGAAATAAGAGTATGGTACATTTTTAAAGGAACTGCATTACAGCACTACAACCACCTTCAATCCACGAGGCCAAACTCACTTGGGAAACAGATTTTGCAATATCTGCTCAGTAGCAGCCCTGGTAAAAACACTTAATACGCCAAAAGGGAACATGGAGATGGCAAATATTTGCCTCAAAGTTTCTGCTTTTATGTGGCATCCAGTTGACCTCTTGTTGGTATTCCATATAATTTATCTTTCAAAGGGTAGCGACTGGCCTTTTCATGACCCAAGATAAGGAGGAAGCTGGCTGAGACTCCATAAGAGGCTGGCTTGGACTTCATGGCATCCTTCCAGCTGGGAGACTATTCTTTTGCCAAAACAAAGTTTAAAAGGGTAAGGAGGAAATATTGGACCATTAGCCAAGGGCTGACTATCGACTTCCAGGCAATAACTTTCATTCTCACCTCAATCTGGAAGAACAGCTGTAGAAAATGGATTGTTGGTTTCATGGGTCAGATTAACAGTAAAGAGGAATAACTTTCCAGCAGTGGTGGGATTCAAAATTTTTTACTACTGGTTCTGTGGGCGTGGCTTGGTGGGCGTGGCTTGGCTTGATGGGCGTGGCAGGGGAAAGATACTGCAAAATCCCCATTCCCTCCCCACCCCACTAACCTGCTTTCCAGCTCCGTTCTCCTGTGCAGGGCAACCAAAGAAGACCCAGCCAATCAGCTGGGACTCAATGGGAGGCAGAGCATAGATGGGGGCGGGGCCAGTCAGAGGTGGTGTTGGCCGGTTCTCCGAACTACTCAAAATTTCCGCTGCCGGTTCTCCAGAACTGGTCAGAACCTGCTGAAACCACCTCTGCTCCCGACCCCCTACAAACCCCCAGCAGCCCATCCCAGGATCCAGGCTTCCAGGGGTACCTCCAAGTGGCAGAAAGACTGGTGAATTCATGTCATGCCCAGATAAGAATGAGACATTTATGGGAAGACTTTAAAGCTCTTTGAATATTGTGACTACCAGCCATGATTTCTTCAAGTTGTGCTTATTTCAATTATTATGTTTTAAACTGTCAGTAGCCTGTGTTCTCTCTCTCCTCATATATATTTTTTTTAAATAAAGGAGTGAATTTTGCAGGCAGAAGGAACCTGTCACCGGGAGTTTCTGAGGCCAATTTCAGACAGGCAGTTCAAAACCATTTTATGCAAAGAGAAGGGAGTAAGTCATAAATTTTCCTCTTTTTTCTTTGTTTTGTTCCTGATGCAGCAGAATTAATTGTCAGATACTGGAAAGCTTTGAAAAACCATCCACATGAACTCCCTGACCTTCTCTATATTTAAAAAAAAAACCAGTCATTAACTCTGTCAGCTAATTAAGAGAGCTGACAGAACATCTATCAATGTACTGTTGGAAGAATTATCCTTTTGGGTTCAGTTCCAAGTGGGGAAGAAAGACACTGGAAACAGGGGGGCTGTTTGGAAAGATGGTTTAATGGGGAAGCAGAACCACATGCCTTGGAGTTCCCAAGTGAAAAGGACGACCACATGCTTCAAGGTGTTGGGTGAAGGAAAAGAAAAAAGGGCCGAGATGCTGAGAGACCCTTACATACCCTCTGTTGGGCCCCACCTTAGTGTTTCCTGTTCCTGTGTATCCCATTGGCTGTCAGACTCCCAGGGTCGGGGGGGGGAGGGGGGTCTTAGCTAACTTTGCAGGCTTTGTCTGGAGTCTGGACCACATGGCTTCCCCTGAGTGCTGGCTGATGCAATCTTCCCAGGCCAGGTGGTGAGATGGGTAGAGGGCTTTGTTATGTAGAGTGTTCTCGCCCAGGCCTTAATGGCCCGCCCATTAACAAAGGTCAGGAACTGAGTTTCCGCTTCTGAAGTGAGTTTCTGCTTCTGAGTTTCTACTTCTCTTTTTAGGGAAAAATATTCTGCCTTCTTAATATATCCTAAAGTATTTCGTTTTTCTAGGAGAGGGGTGGGTACTAACTTCCTACAATACTAAAGGTCTTTGATGGGAAATAACAAGGAGAACAGACTGGAGCATGCACATCTACATCTCCCTGTCATCCCAGGTCCTCCCTCTCTCAAACATATGCCCTAAACTGATTTCTGGAGGTAGGGATGGATCAGCCATCCCTGAAAGAAGATTTCCCTTCCCTCTCCCAGCAGGCATTTCATAAGTCAAAAGGAATTTTGGTTTGCTCCAAAATTCTTGTTTTAGTCCTGGGCAAGTTAGCAAATCAAAGAGGCTTCCGAATTGGATGGAGTGAGCAGGGGCTACCCCTGGCCAGGACTTCCTTAAAGCACAGCCGTCATCAGTGGATTCAAGAGCTGATAGAGGTTAGTTTCTAATATGGAAGATGACCCATATCTAGTCATTGAATCATCCAGGAGCCTCCCTTTGCAATAATTACTTCCTCGTGGTTTTTCTTCCCAAGTCAACAAACTCCTGACTTTATTATTCTCCGTCTCCTTCTGCCTTCTTTCCTTCCATGGTTTCTGAAAACCATTTCTTCACCTCTCTCTCTGAATGTTGATGAAGATCCTCAGTCATCCAGATAGAGTCAACTGGAAGTTGAGTCATGGCAACTGGATTTCTTATTGGTATGGAACATTTTGCTCCTTACCCAGGTAGCTTCTTCAGTCTGGGCAGGACGTTTAAGTCCCCGGGAAGATCAAGAACACAAGTTCAGCGCATAGTGTGATTTTTCTCAATATTTCAGCTTTGCTTGGAGTGTCTTTATTTTTCCATTTCTGTGCGTATGCCATCCTCCCTGCAGTGATTATATGGATCATCAAATACATACTTTCCTTAACATGTGTCCTAGAGTTGATTCCTAACAGGAAGAATTCAGGTTTGAAATATATTTCAACTTCGCCTATTTCTTCCACCCATTTACATACTTTTTTGCCAGTATCACACTATGCGCAGAAATGGATAAATTAACAAAAGAATTGAAAAATAAGGAAGACACAGACTATTATAAAATATGGGACAAATTCTACGGTTGGTTAGAGAAGAAGAAGATCCAGCAATATTTCTGAATGATTAAAATAAACGTATGAGTATATAGAGGAAAAGCACATAATCTTAATATCGGACTTAGCGACTGAAGGACAATGAGGGAAGCGAGGATAACTGTACCATGTTCAATGTGTAATGTTTGTTTGTGTTTGTGTATTTATCTAATAAAAACTAAAAAAAAAAGAACACAAGTTCAGCAATTGGAAGTTTGGAAGTCTCGGTTGGAAGTTTCTTCTTAATTCCAGGTTGTTTCTCTCCATGATGAGTTTCCATGCATTGTTTCCTGTCTTGCCTTCTGGTGCTTTGGAAAATAAGTTGACAAGTCCTCTTTTTTGTGGCAGTCCCTCAAATACTGGAATACTGCTATCATGTCGCCCCTTCTTTTCTCTAGACTAGCCAAACCCAAGTCCTGCAACTGTTCTTCATATTGTTGGAAGTTAAAACCTGCTTCTCTCCTAGAAAATTGAAATATCCTAGGAAATATTAATAAGGCAGAATATTTCCTCTAAAAAGAGAAGTAGAAACTCAGAAGCAGAAACTCACCCCGCCCACCTTTGCTAATGGGCCGTTACTCTGGCCTAGGCCAGCCTATTTTACATAACAAAGATCTCCAGGTAGAGCTATAATAGGAATTGCCCAAAGCCACCAGAGACATTCAGCAAAGAATTGAAATATTCGATTGTTAATGTATTAACAGCTGCTAGAATTGTATTTGCTAAAAACTGGAGAAACGACAAGACACCTGCGCAGGAGGAAGTGATTAAGAAAATTTTGGACTGTGCAGAAATGAGCAGATTAACATTTGAAATTAGAGATCAAGAAGAAAAACAGTTTTACAAGATATGGAGTATGTTTTATCAATGGTTAGATTAAAAAAGCTTGGTAATATATGGATATAATGGAGATAAATTAAATTGTTGAATGAAAATATAATATAGAGATTATAATACCGTAGAGAGTTAATAATAATGATATTGGTTAATAGAGGAGATAATTTAGGTAATGTATGAATTAAAATGCGTAAGTTTTTTTGAGATCTATCTAAATAGAAAATAGGTGGCTGTACCTTTCTTTTTTCTTTCTATTACCTTTTGTTTGCATTGTATAGTTTTTTTTTCTGTAATAGAGAGTATTGATGGTGAGGAGATGGCACTGAGATTTGTGACGACCGACACACTTGAAATTGTTATTGGTTTATGTTTTTGTGTTTGTTTGTTTTGTTTGTCTTTGGAAAATAATAAAAAAAAATTATATAAAAAAAAATTGCCCAAAGCCCTTTCATTACATCATCATCCAGCAAGGCTCAACCAAGCCTGGGACTCAGGACAGCCTACAGAGTTGCCCCTGCATGGCCCCATGGGAGTCTGACAACCAATCAGAATACAAGCTCAAATTCAAATCCCAACAGAGGGTTTTATAAAACCCAGGCACACTCAGCATCTCCTTCCTTCTTTCTTCACCCCAAGGCATGTGATCCTGTCCACCATTAAACCATCTTTCCAAGCAGTCACCATGTTTCCAGTGTCTTTCTTCCCCACTTGGAACTGAACCCAGAAGGGTATTTCTTCCAATAGTATGTTTTAATCTCTAGGCCTTTAATCATCTGAATTGCTCTTCTCTGCACTTTTTCCAAAGTCTCATGTGGTCACCAAAACTGGACGCAAAACCAAAGAAAAAAACAAGGAAGTCCAGTTGCCTCTTGAAAATGCATCTTTGGGACCAGCTCAGGAAAGGCTGTTTTTCACAGGCTAGACGTGATGACGTGATGGAGGATGTTTCACCACCTGTCACAAGAGGCTTTTGTCATGGAAAGGAAGACTCAGTAATCCCACTCAGCATCTAGAGGTAATTTCCTGGTAACCAAGAATGCATCACTCAGCTTCTTGCAGAGGAGGGTGAGCATTTTTGCCCATGAGGCATCCAGAAATTTTGGAAATTAAGAAGTTGCTTGTTTGGGTTGTTGCTACTGCTATTTTGACAGCAGCATTCACCTGCTTAAAGTGGGTTTTCAAAACCTAATTGTAAGGCAAGTGAACCCCCCCACGCCCCACCCAAAAAATCTAGTTAGAAAGTTGCAACTCACATTTGACAAATTCAGAAGAGGGTTAAACCCTGGAACTCAAACAGTGAAGTTCTTAGGGGACTGGAGGCTAAAACTTATAAAGAATGGTTGCTGGAATTGGGTATGTCTACTTTAATGAGAAGAAGGACTAGGGGTGACATGATAGCAGTATTCCAACATCTCAGGGGCTGCCACAAAGAAGATGGGGTCAAGCCCAGGAGTGGGCTGCTGGAGGTCCGCAGGGGCTCAGGAGAGCCCCTAGCTAAGACTCTGCAGGGCTCAGATAACCCCCAATAACCTCAGAAAGACAAGCAGCAAAGGAAAGCTCTTAATAGGCTTAATTGAACTTCTGGGCATTCAGCCAAGAGCATTTCACACCTCGTAAAAGTGTTGCAAGCTAGATGAACAATCCACTCAGCGCTTGCGAGGGAGATCCATTGAGAAAAATCAGATAACATAGCCCAGTGGTGACTAACCTTTTTGGGCTCCCATGCTGAAAATTGCATGCACACGCGCTCGTGTGCCAACACCCAGAAGGCAATGCATGTGCCCCCATGCCCCTGCACATGCGCACATGCCCTCCGTGCGTGTCGTGCATCTCTGCCCATGCGCGCACACCTCCCGCCCTCCGCTTCCTGCGTATGAGTGCCAGATACCCGACAATCAGCTGTCGGGCAAGAGGTGCGCATGCATGCGCGGTGGGGCTCTTCCGGGCAATCTCTCATGTGCCAGCAGAAGTGGCTCTTGTGTGCCACTTCCGGCACGCATGCCATAGGTTCGCTATCACAGATCTATCACCTATCTATGGTGGCACAGTGGTTAGAAAGCAGTATTGCAGGCTAGTTCTGCTGACTGCCAGCAGTTCGATCCTGACCGGCTCAAGGTTGGCTCAACCTTCCATCCTTCCAAGGTGGGTAAAATGAGGACCCAGATTGTTTGAAGGCAATACGGTGACTCTGTAAACTGCTTAGAGAGGGCTGTAAAAGCACTATGAAGCTGTATATAAGCCTTTTTAAAAAATAAACTTTATTAATCTTTTATAACTTTAAAAACAAACAAAAAGTGCACAATTTGTGGCATTCATCTTGTACCACTATTTTGTGCATTATTTATAAATACATACAATTTATGCGAATGTAAGAATTTAACCTATATATTGCTTATCGTTAATCTTTCCACTTTCCATCTATCTTAGCTCAATCCAGTCATGCCATTTTTCCCAAATCCTATAATACTCAGGTTCCTCTTTCTCTGGTAACATCTGTATATACAAGCTGTATGTAAGTCTAAGGACTATTGCTGTTACTACAAACGGTTACTAAACAAACTATTGTAAGTCAAGGGCTACCTGCATTTACAAGTGTAACAAATGTCCTGCAGAGAAACTGCCTGTAATCCCCCCCACACACACACACAATGGCTAAATGTCGGGGAAAGAAGTCTTTGTTGAGCCCAGGCTGACTCCCAGCACACCCTATTCCCCATGCTGGAAAATGACGTAGCTCTTTTGGGGGTGGGGATTTTCCCGTCGTGCAAGACAGTGCATGTTACTCATTGTGAAGAACCAGCCTTGCGACAGCCCCACACACACACACAGACACACAAAATCCGAACAATCGTGGCTTTTTCCCGGGGTAATTTTAAACCAGCGATTAGATAACCTCCTTGGCTAAATTTAGACTCTTCCTCAATCCTCCTTTGCGCATCTGTTCCACTTTTTATTTACCCTTCCCCTTACTTCTCTTCCTGAAAATTAGGAGGGAGCTAATTGCAGGTAGTCCTTGACTCACAGACACAGCTGAGCCCAGACTTTTGGTGGATGAGGGAAACACTGGATAAGTGAACTTTGCCCCATTTAACAACTTTCCTTACCACAGGTGTTAAGCAGGTGGCTGCAGCTGTTAAGCTTAGCAACGTGGTTAAGTGAATCTGGCTTCCCTATT
>CM019159.1:9223238-9249437 GCA_009733165.1 Naja naja
AAGGAAGGAAAAGGAAAGGAAAAAAGAAAGAGGAAGGGAGGGAGAGAGGAAAGAAGGAAGAAAAGAAAGAAAGGGAGGGAGGGAGGAAAGTAGGGGAGGGAGGGAGGAAGAAAGAAAGGAAGGGGAAAGGAAGGAAGGAAGGAAGGAAAGAAGGGAGGTAGGTAGGTTAATTGTTCCCACTGTCCAATGTAACATTGTTGATGTTATCTAGTTTGGGTAATAAAACACCTGCAAGAAAACACCCACCTCAGAGAGCACCAAGGACCCCTCATGTCAACCCTGAGCTACAAATATTCTCCTTGTTTAGAATAGTTGTAAGTCGAGGACTACCGGCAATCTACTTGGAATCCAGCAGTCGTTTTGGATCTTATTGTTTCCGTTCAACACTGCATCATATTTTCATACCGTAATTTGAGAAGCACCCTGGTTGGGAACTCATGGTTTGCAAATCAAACACAACAAACCAACCATAGGAACTTCTGGGTGTTTTAGGCCAAGCAGGAGAAGCTATCAGGATACGTTATGAACTCCCTGCCAACCTGGAATTTCATGAAGTCTAGCTCAAGAAAACGGCGCATAAAACGCAGCTCGTCCTCAACTTACGACCACAATTGAACCTCCCAACTCCTGCTGCTCAGTGAGACGTTTATCAAGGGAGTTTTGCCCCCATTGTACGACCTTCCTTGCCTCAGCTGGTAAGCGAATTCGCTGCAGCCGTCAAGCTCGTCACACGGCCGTTAAGCGGATCTGGCTTAAGGGATCATGTGACCTTGGGTCATAAGTATGAGTCGGTTGCCAAGCACCTGAATTTTGATCGCGTGATGGTGGGGAACGCTGCAAAGGTCTGTGAAAAACGGTCGTAAGTCACCTTTTTCGGTGCCATTGCAATGTCGAACGGTTACTAAACTAACTGTTGTAAGTTGAGGACTAGCTGTGACCCCTCCTTGCCACTGTTTTGCTGGTGTAGATACTCCTAAGGGCCTTTCCCCTTGATTAAACACCAATAAATAGAATAATAGAATTCTTTATTGGCCTAGTGTGATTGGACACACAAGGAATTTGTCTTCGGTACATAGGTTCTCAGTGTACATAAAAGAAAAGATACATTTGCCAAGAGTCAAGAATCACAAAGTACAACCATTAATAATTGTTACAGGGTACAATAAGCAATCAAAATCATACTAGGAAACAGTCAATATACCCAATAAACAGGATAGGCCTTCTTGGTTTTTTCTCATGTTCGGTAATGTTGCCAAACCAGTCCTACTAGCAGGGGGAGGGAAAAAATATATGACACATTCCACAGGGCCCTGTGAAACTGAACAGCAAAAGCTCCCAGCTGAAGAGTTGGTGATAACATTATCTATTTACTCACTCGATTTATCAGTTGCTGTTTGCTGCTCAAAATGAAGACTGGATAACTGTCCAGCTATTTACAAAGTCTGCACTACGATTACTGTTAATCTTCTCATCACTCCTTATCACCCACCCCCTCCCACTTGTGACTGTGGGACTGTAACTTTGTCGCTTGTATCAGAGGTGGTATTCAGCAGGTTCTGACCAGCTCTGGAGAACCAGTAGCGGAAATTTTGAGTAGTTTGGAGAACGGGCAAATACCACCTCTGACTGGAGATTTTACAGTATCCTTCCCCTGCCATGTCTACCAAGCCATGCCCACAGAACCGGTAGTAATAAAAATTTGAATTCCACCACTAGCTTGTATCCTTACGATTATATGACTGTTTCCTAGTATGATTTGATTGCTTATTGTACCCTATGACTATCATTAAGTGTCGTACCTGATGATTCTTGACTCTTGACGGATGTATCTTTTCCTTTATGTACATTGAGAGCATTTGCACCAAGATAAATTCCTTGTGTGTCCAATCACACTTGGCCAATAAAAGAATTCTATTCCTATTCCTATGCTATGCTATGCTATGCTATTCCATTCCATTCCATATTTTCTATTCTATTCTATTCTATTCTATTCTATTCTATTCCATTCCATTTTTTCTATGCTATGCTATGCTATGCTATGCTATTCCTATTGCTATATTATTCTATTGCTATTCCATATTTTCTATTCCTATTCTATTCTATTCTATTCTATTCTATTCCATTCCGTTCCATTTTTTCTATTCTATGCTATGCTATGCTATGCTATTCTATTCCATTCCATATTTTCTATTCTATTCTATTCTATTCCATTCCATTCCATATTTTCTATGCTATGCTATGCTATGCTATGCTATTCCATTCCATATTTTCTATTCTATTCTATTCTATTCATTCCTTCCATTTTTTCTATCTATGCATGCTATTATGCTATTCCATTCCATTCCATTTTTCTATTTTCTATTCTATCTAACTATTCTATTCTATGCTATGCTATGCTATGCTATTCCATTCCATATTTTCTATTCTATTCTATTCTATTCTATTCTATTCTATTCCATTCCATATTTTCTATTCTATCTATTCTATATGCTATCTATTCCATTCCATATTTTCTATGCTATGCTTATGCTATGCTATGCTATTCCATTCCATTCCATTCCATATTTTCTATTCTATTCTATTCTATTCCATTCAGTTCCATTTTTTCTATTCTATGCTATGCTATGCTATGCTATGCTATTCCATTCCATATTTTCTATTCTATGCTATGCTATGCTATGCTATGCTATGCTATGCTATTCCATTCCATATTTTCTATTCTATTCTATTCCATTCCATTCCATTTTCTATTCTATTCTATGCTATGCTATGCTATGCTATTGGATACAGCGAATAGTTTCAAACAAGGCAAAAATATTGTTGGGAGTTTCAAACCCACCCCTCTCCTAGAGAAATGAAAGGACCCCTCAGAATTGGCATCATTGGAGCAAGTGACAACATTGTGATATGTGTGTTGTCGCTGATTCCTTGCCGAGCTCCATGCCTGTATTTTCAGATGACGCCCATTGAAATAAGGAGAAACTTTCTGACAGTGAGAACAATCAACCAATGGAACAGAAGTTGCCTTCAGAAGTTGTCAGAGTGTCATCACTTATTATTACCTTCATTGTCAGAGTACAACATGTGCACGAGATTGGCCAAGCTTCCCTTCGTGCATCCCCCTCCCCCCAACACAACTCACAGTGAGGACAGAAGTCCCTAATCACTTGAGACTTTCAAGAAGAGATTGGACCCCTATCTGTCAGAAATGGTGTAGGGTCTCCTGCTTAGGTGGGGGGTTGGACTAGATGACCTACAAGGTCCCTTCCAACTCTGATTATCTGTAAACCTGTAAATACAGCAACATATTTATTACGTACTGACTTGTTGGAAGTGCCAATAAAACATATAATGTGTAGAAACGGATCGACCATTTACATTTTTATTCCTGGGAGTAGTTGTCGTAAGGGCCCCAAGAGACCTGCTTTGCCCCGGGGCTCCATAATGCTGTGAAGACAGCCCTGGATGCTGCAGGCAGGCCAGGCGAGGAGAGGAGGAGTGGGGGGGAGTGCGGATTGTGTAAGTAGGCTTCAGTAGGCAAGAAGCAATACATAACAGGAGGGGTGGGAATGCCGCTTAGGGAACACATGCTTGGCCCTCTTCCCAGCCAGGTCCGAAGGTGTGGCTCTCCGGAGGAGGAGGAGGAGGAGGAGGAGGAGGAGGAGGGCCGGGCAGGACCGGAGCCCTCCGGGGCGGGAGGAAGGGAGAAAGGGCAGGGCGAGGCAGGGCTGGGGCTGTCGGAGAAGCTGGGGCGAGGCTCGACCGGAAAAGCCACCGCGAGTATCTGCTGGGAAGAAAGAAAGAGAGAGAGGCAGAGAGACCGAGAGAGAGACAGAGACAGAGACCGAGAGAGAGACAGAGACCGAGACCGAGACCGAGAGAGAAGCACCGGTTCAAACTCCGCCGTCCAGCCGAGCAGCGTAACCTCCGCCACCGCCACTTTCGCCCGGGCTAGCGCCCCTTCCTCGCCTTCTCTACCACTTCATCCTCCGCCTCGCCCGCTCGCTCGCTCGCTCGCCCGGCGCGATGCCGGTGAAAGGAGGCACCAAGTGCATCAAATACCTGCTCTTCGGCTTCAATTTCGTCTTCTGGGTAGGTGGGCAGACCTAGGCAGGTGTGGCTGGAGCGGGGTGAGGGAGTTTCCTTACCCCCCCAAAACAAACCAGGGGATTCGCGGGGAGCGGTCTCTGAGCAAGTGCAGAGAGCCTGGGGAGAGAGG
Source organism: Naja naja (assembly GCA_009733165.1). NCBI lineage: Eukaryota > Metazoa > Chordata > Lepidosauria > Squamata > Elapidae > Naja > Naja naja. Next base: position 9,227,458 of record CM019159.1, read on the forward strand.
GAGTGGGGATATTGGGGAGGGGGCAGCTTTCCAGTCGGGAAGGGCCAGCCCGACAGCATCACCTTTTGGCGACTCCCGCACACCTGGGACGCCAGGTGAGGGCGGCCCGGGCGCTTCCCCTCCGCCGCGGGGGCTGCTCCGTCAGCGGTGCTGGGGGTGGTGGGATTGGCGGGGGAGGCGGCTGGGTGGGTTGGGGTTTTCTGCGTCGCTTTGGAAAAGTGAGGAGGGGGCGAGAGTCGTTGCAAGGCTGCGGCGGGGGGCGGGAAGAAGGGAGCGCTTGACTTAAGTCGTTCAGGAGACCCCACCCCGGGGGGGGGAATAAATGGGGAGCCCTGCTTGATGGACTCGCTCCATCCCCGAGCCGTGAGGGAGGGGGAACCAAGGCGAGGAGGGGTCGCCCAGAAAGTCCCCACCGAGCTTTCTCCCCGCCCTCCCCGCTTGCAAAAGTAGGTAGAGAAAAGGCTGTTTGGCGGAAGGTGGATCGAGCGAAGGAGCGGCTTCCAGGGTCGATCCCCCTGGGGTTGGGCTGTTGTTGGTGGTTTTGGGGGGGGGGGTGTCTGACATCTGGGTGGCAGCCTGCCCGCCTTTGCCACTCCTCCACCGTTGGTGCCGGGGGGAGTAATGTAGTAATTTGGAAAAAATAAATAGTAAAACACCAGCTTCAAGCATGATCTGCATTTCCAGCCTTTGGCCACAGAGGCTTGGTGAGAAAAAATAAAAAAGAAAAGAAATGAGATGGGGTGGTGGTGTATAAACCCCCAGCTTCTTTGGGAACAGGTTCTTTTTCCCAGAGAGTCAAAAAAGTCAAGATGGCGGCTGAAACCTCACAAATGAAGCCCTCCTCTCTCTCTCTCTCTTCTCTCTCTCTCTCTCTCTCTCCCCCCTCCCTCCCACTCCTGCACTCCCTGTCCCTCTCCCTCCTTCCCTTGCCTACCTTCCTGTTTGGTGTAGTTGTGGCTGCCATATTGGCTTGTGTTGACACCTCTAGCCCCACCTGAGGAGACCATGGACCAAGATGTGGGCCTAGTCTTTTAAATTGCATAAGCAACAAAAATATGCCCATACATATGAAGTAATCCAAATCAATGTTTCTTATATGCTTCTGGGCTCAGAAGTTTCTTTTTGGATTTTCTTCTTGGTTGTACGCTGGTTTCTGACCCCAATAAAGGATGGGTTGGTTGGTTGGTTGGTTGGTTGGTTGGTTGGTTGGTTGGTTGAGGTGAGGGACTTCTCCAGGCCGCATCTATCCACACCTCCTTCTCCATGATTAGCCCTGCTGGATGACTTGCTCATGGCCTTGAATCTACAAGTTACCCAGAGTAGGAAAGTGCTGTAGATGGATCCAGATGTTGGCTAGCTTATTCACTGTTGGGCTAATCCACAAATGTGGGTTTGTTCCTCAACTAGGTATTGTGGAAACCCCACCAGAGTCTACTGACTTTAGGGGTTCTGGTGTTACAGGGTTTGTGACCTCACTAAGGGTTGTTGGAGGCCTCTGGAATTCTTCTCAAGTTGTTAAATTGTTTGAAAACACACCTCATTGTGAAGAGGCCGGCTTGGAACAAGGACTTCCTGCTTTCTTTTCAAAGTGTGTAGATGGTACTTAGGGTTTGACCTTCTGTTTTGTACCATGGAATTGTGTATCTTGGTGTTGTGTATTGGGTTTTGCCTCACCTTTGCTTTAAGACAAAAATATATATTTTTCCCTTTGGCATCAACTCTCTATCCCCAATGATAGCTGAGCCCCCATGAAAAATTGGAGAGTATTCTGTAATACACTTGACTTCGTCTAGATGCATATTAACGCTCATTTGCTCTTTCCGAAAGAAACATGAAAGGTTTTTGAGTCATGAGAAAATCGTCCTGAACTAAGTTCTCCTAGAATTTTCCACCCTTCCTGAAACTTTCCGTGTCTCCTTCCAGCATTAATCAGATGGGGAGATTACCTACCTTGTACACAAAGTGACTTTTCTGGTTGAGGGAATCTTCCCTCCAGGTACAGACGGGAAACCACCAGAGACGGATGCAAGATTTTACTCTTGATACAGAACTTATTATACAGTTTATTGACGCTTCGATTCAATTCAACCAGGATAGAGCTGGAAGGGACCTTGGGGGTCATCTAGTCCAACCCCCTGCTCAGATAGGAGACCCTATACTATTTCATACAAAGGGCTGTCCAGTTTTTTTCTTAAAACCTCCACTGATGAAACACCCACAGCCTCTGAAGGCAATCTGTTCCACTGAATTAATTACTCTTGGTGTTAGGAAGTTTCTCTTTAATTCCAGGTGGCTTCTCTCCTTGATTAGTTTCCATCCATTGTTTCTTGTCCTGCCTTTCTGGTGCTTTGGAAAATAAGTTGATCCCCTTCTCTATGTGGCAGCCCCTCAAATACTTATATATACTGTTATCATATCAGGCCTAGTCCTTCTTTTCTGTAGACTAGCCATACCCCAAATCCTGCAAACATTCGCCTCTGTGGCGCAATGGTTAGAGTGCAGTACTGCAAGCTACTTCTGCAGCCAGCTGCCTACAATTTGGCAGTTCAAATCCCACCAGGCTCAAGGTTGACTCAGCCTTCCATCCTTCCGAGGTGGGTCAAATGAGGACCCAGATTGTTGGGGGCAAGAGGCTGAATCTGTAAACCACTTAGGGCTGTAAAGCACTATAAAGCGGTATATAAGTCTAAGTGATATATATTCATCTCCAGCCTTCAATCATCTTAGTTGACTTGGAGAAGTGTGGGTGGTCCCGGAGGGACTTGGATTCCTGCTGAATTGTGTTTTTCCCCTGCTGGGATAAACAGAAGCAAAATACTTTTCACAGAAAATGCCGGTACTTGCAGATCGGGCTGGTGTTTGGGTTGCCATATTTTTTTTCTTTTCATGTTCCTTAAGTTCTCCTTTTCATAATGGAGCAAACAAACAAACAAAAAAACCCAGGGACTGCCTGAGAATGTTTGCGTCTCTGAAAACTTGTTTCTGCTTGCTCTCGGTTCCCTGGGTGGGGCTGTGCTGTTGCCATGCTCACAGAAACTGACTTGTCAGTCACAGTTGGGAATGGACAACTGGGGCTTAGCGAACAGTTGATGACGATAGTGAACTAAACCAGATAGCTCACAACGAAACCCTTTCTGGCAGCTGGCTGAAGGAGTGGGAAGCCATTGATTTATGGCAAACAGAGGCGTAAGCGGAACAGGTGTCATCATTGTGCATGATGGGATAGAGCTTTTGAAAGCCTGAACTGTGTGATTGCTCCACTTTGCCCAGTTCACTGTCTGAAGCTGTGTTGGACGTGTTCTCTGGCCATCTTTAAAAGGGTCTCTTGCCTTGAAAAGGTATATTGCTGGGATGAAGACCCCATCGGGACCTGCAGTTTTGTTGAGCAGAAACACAAAATTACAATGGTCTACTGCAAGGGTGTTCAAACTTGGCAAGTTTAAGACGTGTGGACTTCAACTCCCAGAATTCCTGAGCTAACATGACTGGAGGGGGAATTGTGGGAGTTGAAGTCCACAAGTCTTAAAGCTGTCAAGTTTGAAGGCCCCTGATCGATCGATCGATCTATCTATCTATCTATCTATCTATCTATCTATCTATCTATCTATCTATCTATATCAAGGGTCTTCAAACTTGGCAAGTTTAAGATGTGTGGACTTCAACTCCCAGAATTCCTGAGCTAACATGACTGGAGGAGGAATTGTGGGAGTTGAAGTCCACAAGTCTTTAAGCTGTCAGGTTTGAAGACTCCTGATTTAGTGGCTGGGAGCTACCATCTCTCAAAAAGTTCTTTCCACAATATGCTGTGACCCTCACAATACATGGATCGTAATTCTCAAACTTGGGGACATTTCGGTTTACAGGCTTAAGTTCTCCAGGATGCTGTGTTATTCTATGATTTAGAACTCTTAGGAGTGTCAAACTCACGTTGTCACGGAGGTGTCACGTGACGTGTTGCGACTTTTTCCTCCCTTCGCTAAACCGGGCGTGGCCAGCACATGACGCATCTGGCCCACAGGAGTTTGACAGCCCTGATTTAGAACATCATCAGAGTGGGAAGGGACCTTGGAGGTCTTCTAGTCCAACCCCCTGCTTCAGCAAGAAACCCTATGCCATTTCAGACAAATGGCTGCCCATTCTCTTAAAAACCTCCAGTGTTGGAGCATTCACAACCTCTGGAGGCAAGTTGTTCCACTGATTAATTGTTTTCATTGTCAGGAAATTTCTCCTTAGTTCTAGGTTGCTTCTCTCTTTAATTAGTTTCCATCCATGGCTTCTTGTCCTGCCTCCAGGTGCTTTGGAAAAATAAGTTGACCCCCCTCTTCTTTGACTTGCAACTTTCATGTGGTTTGATATAGCTGAAGGAAGAGTACTGAGTGTTACCTGTAGGCCTGGCTTTTCCATCATGAGCTTTGAGAATTGTGTGAAGTCCTTGGCCAACTATTATCCCATTCTCAGGCAACTTTCAGGTATAATCCACAAAGGCATTCAGCACACACCATCTTTTGTCTTGGGTGAAAAGGTAGAAGCCTTGCAGAAAGATTGAAAGGCACCTGGCGGTTGGTTTCAGCAAATGCCTCCAGGTAAGGTGAAGCTCAGCAGAAAATAGTTGACCTTTGCTGATGGAGAAGATCCCAGGTTTTGGTCTACTTCTTTGTTTCATTTATTGAAGGCATCTAACGTGTCAGATTCAATACAGAGGTGAGCAAATTCAGAGGGATCAGTTAAACCTTGATTTTTGATCTGTGCTGTGGGTGGTAAGATTGAAAATGGGCCTGGGATATCTTGGGGAAACTCCCCGCCATTTTGCACCTAAAGATCCTTCCTTGCTCTTGATTGATTTCCCAGTAATTGACAGGTTTAGTAGGAGCCCTGGTGACACAGTGGTTAGAATGCCGTAATGCGGACTAACTCTGCCCCCAGTCAGGAGTTCAATCCTGACCAGTTCAAGGTTGACTCAACCTTCCATCCTTCCGAGGTGGGTAAAATGAGGACCCAGATTGTTGAGAGGCAATACGCTGACATTATAAACCATTCAGAGAGTCCTGTAAAGCAGGGGTCTCCAACCATGGCAACTTTAAGACTTGTGGACTTCAACTCCCAGAATTCCTGAATTCTGGGAATTGAAGTCCACAAGTCTTAAAGTTGCCAAGGTTGGAGACTCCTGCTGTAAAGCAATATGAAGCGGTATATAAGTCTAAGTGCTGTTGCTTGAAACTTTGGAACTTAGAAGCAAGCAGCATAACAAAACAATGGAAATTCCACTCAGTAGAGGCCCAATAAGAGTTGACCTTTGACCCTATCCCCTGCTCTATGTTCACTTGGATGTATTCTTTAAAATTCTGAATATCTTCAATTTTAACAAAACAACACGATTGTTTAATAAAGCAACAAGCTGTGGTGTAGATTTTAGGGGAAAAACAGGGGATCTTTAATTAGGATCATAAAACTATTCAGCCTATACTTTAATCAGCGGAGTTTATTTTAAATTGTCGGTACCTGCTGGTGGTACGTGTGGCGTAAACGAATCAAATTGTTCCCCTTGAAATTGGGACAAAATACTCAATTAGATGCAGTTTTTTGCTTTTCAATCTTAATGGTTTTAAAAAATGATCCACTAAGCCCTAATGATCAATTATATCAGACATGATTGTCTGGGCAGAATATATTTTCTCATGCTGTTAAAAACCGTTCAGTGCCAACAAGCTGTTTGTTTGCTCCTGCCCCAAAGCTATTCTCCGAGGAAGGTTAATGGCCACGTGGAAGAAAACTTCCTGGATTGCTTTCATGTCCCTTCATTATTTAGTCCTGTGAAAAGCATTCATTTTAAAAAGAGGGTGTGTGTGGGGTAATCCAACTATCATTACTGTCTGCAACTCTTAAAACAGGCAGGGCAGCAAGCTTGCACTTTTTAAAAGAAGTAGAAAAAACAGGAAGGAACCGTTTCTCGGCCTTATCAAAACATATAATATATTCCCCCTCCACTTGTAAATTCTTCAGCTTTTATTAATTGCTTTTTACAGCTGGGCAAATGCCCTCTTGCCATCTTTCTTCATTCACGCCGAAGTTTGAATGCTTTGGGTTATCTATGAGTGTCTTTCATAACCCCCGCTCCCATCTCTGTAGAGTTCATTATAGCTAGTCCTCAATGTACAACAGAGTGTTTAGTGACTGAAGTTACAATGGCCCTGAAATAAGTGACTCATTGTGACCATTTTTTCACGCTTACGACAGAGGTGTTATTCAGCCAGTTCTGACTGGTTCTGGAGAACTGGTAGCGGAAATTTTGAATAGTTCGGAATCCCACCTCTGACTAGCCCCGCCCCCATCTATTCTCCGCCTCCCGAGTCCCAGCTGATTGGCTGGGTCTTCTTTGGTTGCCCTGCACAGGAGAATGGAGCTGGAAAGCAGGTTAGTGGGGTGGGGAGGGAATGGGGATTTTGCAGTAAACTTCCCCTGCCACGCCCACCAAGCTACACCCACGGAACCGGTAGTAAAAATTTTTGAATCCCACCATTGGCTTACAACCTTGGCTGCATCATCACAATCAGAATTCAGATGCTTGACAACTGACTTGTGTTTATGAACCGTTGCCCTGTCCTGAGGTTACGCAATCTCCTTTTGCGACCTTCTGGCAAGCAAAGACGATGGGAGAAGAAGCCAGATTCACTTAACAACCGTGCTACAGAGCGGGTCGAATGGATTCTTTTATCCCAAGAAGAGGATATATATATAACCTTGTTCATTTTTGGGAAATTGCGTCCAGATTTTGTGCTTGCCATGAAAAGGAAAAATAAAATAGATGAAAGTTTGATTTAGTTTTTGCTAATTAGACAGGTTCGTTGTTATCAAAATGGCTAGTGTGTACTGTTGTGTAAAAGTAAAAAAAATTGAGGTTGTAATGTTATCTTCTATAGCCATGATGGCGAACCTATGGCATGCGTGCCACAGGTGGCATGCAGAGCCATTTGTGCCAGCATGCCAACTGCAGGCAAACTTACCTCACTGTGCATGCATGCACCTCACAGCTGATTTTCGCGGGTTTGAGGCCTTTTTCGCTCGCTGAGGAGGCTTCTGCAGGCTTTGCAGGTCGAAAACTACCCCGTTCATCACTGCCTGTTTTTCCAGAAATACCGGAAGTGATGAAATGGGCCTAGTTTTCAGCCTGCAAAGCCTGCAGAAGCCTTCCTCAAGCTGGCTGAAAATCAGCTGTGAGGCTCAGTGCAGGTAAGGAGGCGGCGGGGGTGGGGATTGTGGCGCATGCATGGGGGCTTGGGGGCCGAGCGAGGTGCGGAAGCGCGTGCACAATTTTTGGCACAGGAGCCCAAAAAGGTTAGCCACCACTGTTCTATAGAGTTGGAAATGGATGCCTTTTCTTTTCCTTTTCCCTCATTACACCTTTTTTTTCTTTTTACCTTCCTTTCCTGGTTTTCTATTATTATTTTTTAAATTCTTTTGTATTTTACATTTTGATAAACCGATAAAAATGCAAACCCCAAACAACTGTGTTTCTAAGCATAACAACTGCAGTGGTTTGCTTAACAACGGTGGCAAGAAAGGTGGTAAAATTTATTTATTTATTTATTGTTTGTTTGTTTGTTTGGACTTATATGCCACCCTATCTTCCGAAGGACTCAGGGAGCAAAACTCACAAATGTCTCACTTAGCAATGAAAATTTGGAGCTCCGTTGTCATAAATTGAGAGCTACCTTTATTTCATTTTGCGTAGTCCAAAAGAGAACACACACACACAAATTAGTTCACACAGACAAAAGATTACCATGCAGAACCTCTTTCCGCTTGGCCAATGGCACCTGTTGGGAAACAGGTTCTGCTACTAATCTGGGCTGGGATTTAATGTTTGCCTCTGTTAATTGGCTGATTAAAATCAGGCAGCCGATAAGTCAGCAGAAGTGGCCTGCAGTACAGCACTCTAACCACGGCGCCACCAAGGCTCTGCGCCAATGCACATAAAAAGGGTGGAGCCTCAATCATATGGGCCCAAGCAGCCATCTTGGCTTTTCTGACCACGCCCCCCCCATCCCTCATCTTGTCCCACCCATTGAAAAACAATGGGTGGGACAAGATGGGTGGGACAAGCAAACCAGCCAAAAAGAAAAAAAATATTACATGGAGTGGGGCAGTTTTAAGTTCAGCAGGTGAGAATGAAATTCATAGGTTTCATAGGTGGGCTGGCTGTAAATCATTACATTGGCCCCTGATTTTTTTTTTAATTACATTTATTTGCTGCCCTTCTCCGAAGACTCAGGGCGGCTTACAATGTTTGGAGTGCAACCCAATGTGCTCAGCAATAGCCTTCATTCCATTGTATATGCCTGCTTATTACTAAGCGGCATTTTTACAAAGTCGGCTTATTGCCCCCAACAATCTTGGGTCCTCAATTTACCCACCCCGGGAGGATGGAAGGCTGAGTCAACCTTGAGCCTGGTGGGATGCGAGCCTGCAGTAATTGCAGGCAGCTGGAACTTAAGTGTTAGGCATTTAACAGCCTGCACCACCAAGGCTCTTGATGTACCCTTGATTGATTGATGTACCCTTCAAGGAAGGCATTAGAAGCAGGCATTCATTTTACAGATTAATGCTGAGCTAACACCTCTCTATTTCAACGATTCAGTGTGGCCCCCACATGTCCCGCAAGTAAAGCTTTTAAAAAATAACTTGCATAATATTGATGAGCGGTTTACAATGCCAGCCTATTGCCCCCCCCCAACAATCTGGGTCCTCATTTTACCCACTTCGGAAGGACGGAAAGCTGAGTCAACCTTGAGCCTGGTGGGATTCGAACTGCCAAATTGCGGGCACCTGGTAGTCAGCAGAAGTAGCCTGCAGTACTGCATTCTAACCACTGTGCCACCGAGCTGTTCTTCTTGCTCTGGTCTCCTTCCAGAAGCCTCTTCATGCCTTTCCTGCAGGGCATGAGAGAAGTAGATGGCTCCCCTTTCTATCAGCTGGCTTCCATCTCCACCTCCTCAAGGATTCGCCTTCTGAAATCCCACTTCAGTTCCAGTAAAACAGGCATGAACTGGGAAGAGGGTGAGAGAAGTGGAGAGGTCTGAGTTTTCTCAGGTTGGGTTTTCTGCGGGTTAATGTGCTACATTCAGGAAGTTTTAACCTTGGCTTGCTGAATGAACCTCATGGCATCACACACATTGAACCATGACGTCCCCATTTGTATGAAGATTCTGAATCATCCAGGTCGTGGCTTGTCCAAACAGGCAACTGGATTAACTAGTTCTTTTTTTTTGCCCCCTTGAAAACCTTTTGCTTCTTTTTTGTTTTGTAAAAAGTTTTTTTATTTTTTTTAAATTATTTCTTAACTCGTTTCTTTTTACTTTAAATAATTCTCATATCTTCGTATTCATTATGCTTTATCCTTTCATCTGTCACATTTGCAATTTCATCGCACATTCTTATTTCATTATTCCAAAAAATTCCGTCCTAATTCAAAAAGTTTCCCCTGTAATTACTAATTTGAGTGTACCAGCCCTTTACCTTATACATCATTTATCTAGCTCCTCTTTAAATCCTAATAATAATTTAACACTTTTAAATTATTATTTTAAAAATTAATAACAATAATCTCCTAACAACTCCGTAACATGTATACATTTTAAGCCAGATTCCGCATGGGATTTTCCCCTTCAGTTACATTAAATCATTTATAATTTCAAATAAATTAATCTATTCAATTGACCACAAAAACTGATGTTAATCACTTTGTAACAATCCTCATAATTCATTTTAATTATATTCTTGAATTTATCAAACATAATTAATGTATTTATCATAGTTCTCTTTTTCACATTTATTCAGTGGTGGGATTCAGCCAGTTTGCACCAGTTCATGAGAACCGGCTGTTAATTTTCTGAGCAGTTTGGTGAACTGGTTGTTGGAAGAAATCATTGGGGCAGAGAACCGGTTGTTACATTATTTGAATCCCACCACTCATTTATTCCATTTATCTCTGTGTATAATTTAACAAAAACACAACAACAAATGTTCTAATGACAAGAAACAGTTCAGTAAGAACCGAAGAAGTTTCTTGGATGAGAAGCGAAACATTTTCAAAGGGGGGAGGGGGAAACCAAAGAGATTGTCCTGGACGTACAACCACGATTGAGCCCAACATTTCTGCTGTTAAGCGAGACATTTGTTGAATTGAGTTTTGCACCGTTTTACGATCTTTCTTGCTATAGTTGTTAAGTGAATCACTGCAGTTGATGAGTTAATAACCCGGTTGTTAAGTGAATCTGGCTTCCCCATAGACGTTTTGCTGGTCAGAAGGCCATACAAGAGGATCAATATGACCTTGGGACATTGCAATGGTCACAAATATGAGTCGGTTGCCAAAGGCTTGCATTTTGATCCCATGATCGTGGAGGTGCTACAAAGACCGTGAAAAACGGTCTTAAGTCACCTTTTTCAGCCCTGTTGTAACTTGGAACGGTCGCTAAACAAACTGTTGTAAGTCAAGGACTACCTGTAAGTCCAGTTGCCATTTGGGAAACCACCTTTGGGACATGATGTCCGTCCGTGGCATCATGTATGGAGCCAGTCTGGTTGGGCGTGGAACAATAGAGTGGGTGTGAATTTCCTTCATGGCATTGGAGGCTCTGGCTGCACACCAATGTGGCATGATATGGAAAGGGCCTCTCTTCGGGCATGCATATAATGTCACAATGCAGACACTCTAAAGAGACAGGGCCAGTGGTGGGCAGCATTCAATAAACACCCATTTGAACCTCTCCAGCTCACCTTCTAGGCTTCCCGGTGAGTAGAACAGCTGAGGCGCGGTGTGTCACCTCTCCTGCAGGAGCTGCATTGGTTGCTGATTTGTTTCCGGGTGTAATTCAAGGTGCTGGTTGTCACCTTTAAAGCCCTTCATGACTTGGGACTGGGTTGTCTGAGGGACCGACCGTCTCTTGCCGGTCACATCTACCTGACCCATCAGAGCAGGGAGGCAGGGAATGTTGTGGGTCCCATCCCTGAGGAAGATACACCTCGTGGGACCCAAAAGAAGGGCCTTGCCCATGGTGGCTCCCTCTCTCTGGAACATCATTCCCCTCAGAGATTAGAACAGCCCCCACTCTTAATACTCTTCTGGAAGGCACTGAAGACCTGGTTCTGCCAGCGGACCTGGGGAACCCAGAGCGGGATGGAGCCCATCAAATGGCTAGTGTGTTCTGCTGTCGTCATGGTGGGGGGTTGGGAGTTGGGGGGTGATTTTTTTTTATTCTTTCCAGATTTTGTTCCATTGTGCTTTATTAATTTATTCATTTCTTTTTGTTAGTTTTTATTGTTTATTGTTTATTTTTTGTTTTAAATATGATTTTACATTGCATAAGCCGCCTTGAGTCGCCATGGGCGAATAGGCGGCAATAAATAAATAAATAAATAAATAAATAAATAAATAAATAAATTCACTGTCGCGCGAATCAGCTGAGCTGCAAAAGATGGAAATGTAAGCCAGGATAGGGTGGGTCATCGGGGCCAGATGATCGTTGTTCATTCCAGTTTGCTAGAACCGGTCCGAACTGGCATCAGCCCACCACTGGATGGGGCCTAATGCCATGTTGTGAGGCTGGGTTTTTTCTTCCAGATGGATTGGTTTTGACATCCATTGGCAGCAGAGGCTGAGTTGATGTAGATAAGAGGTGGGGAACTCTAAGCCCTTTATGACTTGTGGACTTTAACTCCCAGAATTCCTGAGCCAGCATGGAGGAGACATTCAAGACTTTAAAGTGCACTAACCATGGATTACACACACTGTAATATGAGCTGGGTTTGAGAGTGCCTGACAAAAAATGGGATTTAACTGCAGATTATGGAATTTGTTGAACCTCAAATAGTTATAAGGTGAATCCTCATTGCTAACTTCCATATTGCATTTGATGGAACCAATATACATACATATGCCTATAATTAACTATAGGGACGCGGTGGCTCAGTGGCTAAGACGCTGAGCTTGTCGATCAGAAAGGTTGGCAGTTCGGCAGTTCGAATCCCCAGTGCCACGTAATGGAGTGAGCTCCCGTTACTTGTCCCAGCTTCTGCCAACATACAGTTCAAAAGCATGTAAAAAATACAAGTAGAAAAGTAGGGACCCCTTTGGTGGGAAGATAACAGTGTTCCACGTGCCTTCAGCATTTAGTCATGCCGGCCACATGACCACGGAGATGTTTTCGGACAGTGCTGGCTCTTCAGCTTGGAAACAGAAATGAGCACCACCCCCTAGCGCCAGAAACAACTAGCTTGTATGTGCGAGGGGAACCCTTTGCTTTAAAATCAATTATGATGGCTGGGAATTATTGGAAATTATGGAGGGGGGGAACCCTGCATGGACAGTATGTCAGGTGGAGATTCACAATAGACACCTAAATGTTGAGCCATGGTTTAACTTTGGTTTAGTAAAAGAACTACAGAAAGACCGACTGGATTATGTTGGTTGATGGGCGAAAACTTCCACTGACTCTGGTTAGTCACACCATGATGGTTTGCAATGGTGGGAACTGTGACCAAACCTCCAGAGATTCCCTGAGTTCTGGGAAGTGTCTTCTGAGGAATGTATCACTTGTCTTGAATGTTCAGCTTCACACTGAACTCCTTTGTAAGTGTGTAAGTGTGTATTGGTAAACCGTGGTTTAATTTAAACTACAACTCCTCCCAGGGTGGGATTCAAATTTTTTAACAACTGGTTCTGTGGGCGTGGCTTAGTTGTTGGGCATGGCTTGGTGATCATGTGACTGGGTGGATGTGGCTTGGTGGTCATGTTATTGGCTGGGTGTGGCCAACTCAATATCATTGAGGCACGCATCTCCTCGCCTGGCCTCTCATGACTGTGGGGATGCTGCAACAATCGTAAGTGTGAAAAATGGTCATAAGTCACTTTTTTTAGTGCCATTGTAACTTTGAATGGTCACTCCACACAGGCAAAGTAGTTTAGTTTAGTTTATTTGGAGTTATAGGCCGCCCTCTCTCCCAAAGGACTCAGGGTGGCGTACATAAAAACGAACAATACAAAAGAAGTCTACTCCTGCCAAGAATGTAATAAGGGTTAATGGAGAGGCACAGGAAACACCAGAATGTTTCCTTCCTGTCTTCCTTACAGGATTAGCCCAGTAATTTCTTCTAACAACCGGTTCTCCGAACTGCTTAGAATGTTAACAACCGGTTTTAGCGAATAGGTGCGAACTGGTAGAATCCCACCCCTGACTCCTCCCCATCTATCTCTGCATAGGAAAGGTGCATTTGCCTGTGTGTGGGCATTATGTGTTGTTAATGAACCTCTGAAATTGTGACAATGGGCACCCCTTCCCTCTTCCCACTCTCTCATGCTGTTCTCTGTTGGTAGCAGAGGTCATAGAAAAATGTAGATTTTTTTTTGTTCCTCAGGGAGATGAGAGAACACTCTTCCACTGTTATTGTTTTCCAAGTCTAAACTTCAATTTAATTATTGTTTAATTTTGGCCAGTCCACCCCCACCTTACTGTTGTTGTACCAACGCAACGCAAATTTCCCGAAAGCTCTTTTATGTTCCTCTTTGTTCTTCCTTATCACGACAATGTATAAAACATTGACTTAATTGCCCTGCTTTGCAGTGCTTCCTCTTCCCCTCCTCCTCTGTAAACTGTGGTTATTTTCTAACTGGCTTCTGGTCCCATCCTGGTTCCTCAAGTTCTCTTAATTGGGGTTCCCAGATTCTCTTGGATTTCAAAATGCGCTCCTTAGCTTTTACTGAGCCATGAAGTGGGGTAACGAGACTCGGGTTCAAGGGCCGCCCCCATTCAACCACCAAGCTGTGATTTAGCTATCATTTCAGTCCACCTATCTCTCAATGTCTTTTGGGGCTTGTTTGTGGGGAGGAGGGGGTACAATAAAGGGATGATACACCCCATTTCCCTACCGATTCGATGATTGCACACTTCACATGTGCATGTGCGTGCACACCTAACGCGCACATGCACAGCTTTTCAAACGACCAGTTGAGGCTCTGCTGCGCCAATCAGCTGACAGGATAAAGAAGGGAAAAGCTCAAGGACAGGTGAGAGGGCCGATTTTCTCTTCTTTCTCCTCTCAGCTGATTGTCGGAGCTTTTTTGTACTACCAGTTGGCCAAATGGTAGCAATTTTTGCTACCGGTTCAGTTGAACCGGTCCGAACCGGTAGCATTTCACCACTGATCCACCTCCCCCAAACAGTGCTTAAAGGCAGGATAGAAATGCCAGCACCACATTTATAGTGCTAACTTGAAGTAGCAATAGCAATAGAGCTTAGATTTATATGCTGCTTTCCAGCCCTCTCTAAGCAGTTGACAGAGTCAGACTACTGCCCACCCCAACAATCTGGGTCCTTATTTTACCGACCTCAGAAGGATGGGAGGCTATGTCAACCTTGAGCCCCACCAGAATTGAACCCCTGGCAGTGGGCAGAGTTAGCCTGCCATGCTGAATTTTAACCATTCTGCATCACCAGGGGCCTTTCAAGCCTCACCGAATCCAATGAATTGTATTTTCCTAACCTGTTATTACTCGGATTTGCTTCTGCGTTCCTCTTCTTTTGAAATCAGCAATGATGGCATGACCCATTGTTGTAATCGTCACATGCTTTCCCAACTGTTGTGACTGTGGCTCCAGACTGCGGTGTGGAAATTGGCAGGGAAACAGTGATGTTACTTCAACGACGGGCTGGTGAGGCAAGATTTACGCGGGGGCGGTGGGGAGTCTTTGCTCGCCTAGGCTGGGAAAAATAAACTAGGAAGGTTGTGAAATTGACTTAAAACTGTCAAAAACTGCTGGAGGGGTTCAGAATTGGAGGGGCAGATGTTCTCAGTAATGGAATAGTCAGACTTTTGTCATCCACATGGAACTGTAGTTGAGCTGGGTGCAGGCATTAAAACACCTCCAGGTGTCAGGGAGAGACTCCCAGGTAATTGCACAAACTGTATAAATAGCCTGTTATTTTTTACGATGCCACCTGATTGAATGTTTGATAAGTGCTTAACTAGGTCCAAGTTCCAGTTTTTTTCCCCCTTTGTAACATTGACTCCCAGAGGCACAGCTCAGGAAACATATAGTAAGCTCTGATCCCTCCGAAGGGCCTCGCCACGTTCCTGATTAACTGAAAAGAATCCCTCACGACAAAACCGCAAAAGGCAGGTGTGATGTAGTTTGTCCACCAAGGACGATGTAGATTCCTCGGCTGAGCCATCAGCTGTTGTGATTCCCCCTTCCCATCCTCGTGGTGAAAGACAGATCATATGGGGTGAAACACTGGCTCATTTTGCACAATCAACACAATAACGACACCTCCTTGTTTCTGTTGTTCCTCTTAGTTTGGCCTCGGATTGGATCCGTTTTTAATGTTCCTCCACTTCTTACCATCTTTCTTCCTATCTGTCACTGCGGGGTTTTTTTGTTTGTCTGTTCAAGCTTCTAAGCTCATATTATAGCAAGCAGGTGTCTGCTAGCCAGCACTGTGTTATCTTGTCTCCATAGTAATGAGATAAGAAAGTCTTGTGATATTTTGATCCACTGTGCATTTGTAAGAAGTTTTGACTTCACTTCCGTTGTACTTTTTCCTTTGTTCTTTTTCTATATGCCTTGGTGGAGATTAGGTTGCAAGTTACATAGCTCCGTGTAGGTTTTCTTATTTTATAAATAAAAATGTTTTTAGATTACTTTCTGGGTCTCATTTTTATCAACATTGACAGCAAAGAAAAACATGGTCTATCACCTCTAATTAGCAGGGATGTTTGAAGAATTTTTGCTTCTGAACTGGGGGGAGGGGTGTGATTCAAGGCTGCCAGAGGGAAAATGATGGTTAGGATGTGACAGCTGGTGTGTTGTGGCCTGTCGGCCACCGGCTCCTCCAACAACCAAATCAGAGGAGGAGGAGGAGGAGGAGGAAGAGGCGTAGGAGTCAGGATCAGCATCAAGGCAACCTGACAGTTCCGAGGAGGAAGAGGGAATGGAGCTGGCAGAGAGAGAGACAGAGGCAGAGCCTGGGCTGCCCGTCAACCCTCAGATGGAGAGTCAACAGCTCCCAGGTCTAGAGGTGGCTGATGAAGAAGAGGAGGAACAGCTGGGTCCAGTGCCTGATGTAAAGATGCACTGAAGGAAGAAGAGAGGAGAGCAGTGGAAATCTATGGGCCGATCCCTGGGATGGAAGAGCCACCACTGCTAGCGAAGCCCCAGCCTAGCTCTGGGGATAAAAGGCAGGGGGAGGAGATGAATAGGTGTGGCAGACAACTATTCATCTCCCTGCCAGACAGACTTGTTAGCCTGCGTTGAAAGAGAAACGTTTTGCCGGGGCTGCTGGTGCTCCTAATAAAGGAATCTTTGAGTTTACTTCAAAGGGTTTGTCATGTGTAGGGAGCTCGGTCAGAACATGGTGGACGAAGCTGGGGTTGTGTGCATCCTTCAAGATAGGACCTCCAAAGTCATTTTTACCCTCAATTACCAGGGGAAGGGTGTAGTTTCCACCCCCATAGGTTTTCTTTAGCAGCTCTTAAAGACTTTTCCTGAAGAATTCCCTTCATGGAGGCTCGTGTCCAGACACACAGAACTGAAGGTCAAGGGTGGGTTGAACCAGGTGGACTTGATGGCTATCCTGAGTGGGGAATTCAAGCCACCTCAACCACGGAATCTCTCTTTGTCTTCCCTTCTCCACAGCTTGCTGGCACAGCTGTCCTCGGAATTGGACTGTGGCTTCGCTTTGATTCACAGAACAAAGACATCTTCCAATCAGATGGAAGTACTTCGAATTTCTACACAGGTAAATCATCAAGAGCTTCTCAGGTTTGTACAGAGATGCAGCCAGGGGGTGGGATTCAGCCAGTTTGGATCGGTTGGGGCAAACTAGATGTTTAATTTATATCTGGTTCCCCAAACCGGTAGTTGAACCGACCGGCTGGCCCTGCCTGGCCCACCCGGCCCCTTTCAGGAGTCTCCACGTGGCCCGTTTTGGATGCAAGTGCAAGGTCAGCGCGAAGGCTGTGGCAGGAGGGAAACGGGCCTTCCAGAAGTCCAGAAATGGGCCTGTTTCCGGCTTCTGAAGGGCCTCCAGATCCCAGGGGAGGCCGTTTTCGCCCTCCCAGAGGCCGAAGAGAAGCCTCGGGACCCTGGGGAAGGCAAAAAATGGTCATTCCGGAAGTTCCGCTAGGCCACACCCACCCTGGCCACGCCCACCCAGCAACCGGGCAGCAAATCAGTTGCTGGGATTTTTGAATCCCACCCCTGGACACAGCTGCTTCTTAAGGCTTATTGCAGCGATGCAGCGCATAATTTCATAAGAAGCTCCTGCTGTAGAGAGAGAGCTGAACATTAAATAATGTATCTCGAGAGTTCAGCTTGGGTTCCTGTTAAGTTATGCTAGATCAGGGCTGGGATTCAATTTTTTTAACAACCGGTTCTGTGGGTGTGGCTTAGTTTGTGGGCGTGGCTTGGTCATGTGACTGGGTGGACATGGCTTGGTGGTCATGTTACTGGCTGGGCATGGCCAACTCAACATCACTCACATCGAGGCACACATCTCCGCAGATGGCCTCTCGTGACTGTGGGGATGCTGCAACAGTCGTAAGTGTGAAAAAGGGTCATAAGTCACTTTTTTCAGTGCCGTTGTCACTTTGAATGGTCACTCCACACAAGCAGCAAAGGAGGAAAAAAAAAACTCCAGAGAAGTTCCAGAGACAGGAAGTCTAGTCCTGCCAAGAATGTAATAAGGGTTAATGGAGAGGCAGTTTCTGTAAGCAACACCAGAATGTTTCCTTCCTGCCTTTCTTACAGGATTAGGCCAGTAATTTCTTCTAACAACCGGTTCTCCGAACTGCTTAGAATGTTAACAACCGGTTCTAGAGAATAGGTGCGAACTGGTAAAATTCCACCCCTGTGCTAGATCAAAACA
Source organism: Naja naja (assembly GCA_009733165.1). Classification (NCBI taxonomy): domain Eukaryota; kingdom Metazoa; phylum Chordata; class Lepidosauria; order Squamata; family Elapidae; genus Naja; species Naja naja. The sequence continues at coordinate 9,245,379 of CM019159.1, forward strand.
AATCCAGGCACGTAGACTGAGGATTAAAATCACCCATTCCTTTTCAGAATACAGTAATTTTTCAACCTTGGTGTTAGGATTCCAAGTAATATGCCCATAGCAAAACAGAACTCCAAGGCAGGTAGGTTCCTCTAAGAATAGTTTTATTGGATATCTCATATTGGCACAAGCTGGTGAAAACCGACTCTGAATGTTCCCACAGTTTTCACCTAATTAAAAGTAACAGTTTCCCCCCTTTTCCCAAACACTCAGCCACATCGTCCAATCAGGATGCCACCCGGTTGCCTGGTAATGTCACTCCTCCCCTCTCTGACTATCTGTGGGAATGTCCTTGGTTCCCAGGGGAAAGTATTTTGTTTTCACTACAAAGCCCCAGTTATTTCTACTCTCCCCTCCCTATCCCTCAACTCCAGTGTGACAAGACTGGAGCCTCAAAATGGCTTCAGTTGGGCCAGCTTCAGGGTTGACACTTGGGAGGTTTAAGATGGGTGGACTTGGTCCAGCTTTCTTAAACTTCCCAAGATTGAAAAACACTGCACTAGAGATTATTAAAAGATTATTAAAAGGGACGTGGTGGCTCTGTGGCTAAGATGCTGAGCTTGCCAATCAGAAAGGTTAGTAGTTCGCCGGGTTGAATCCCTAGCGCCTCATAATGGAGTGAGCTCCCATTACTTGTCCCAGCTTCTGCCAACATAGCAGTTCGAAAGCATGTATATATATATATATAAGTAGAAAAATAAGGACCACTTTGGTGGGAAGGTAACAGCGTTCTGTGCACCTTCAGCATTTAGTCATGCCGGCCACATGACCACGGAGACATCTTTGGACAGCGCTGGCTCTTCGGCTTTGTACTGGAGATAAGCACCACCCTCTAGAGCCAGAAACGACTAGCATGTGTGAGGGGGACCTTTACCTTTAGGAATTAGGATTAGGATAGAATAGGATAGAATTAGAATAGAATAGAATAGAATAGAATAGAATAGAATAGAATAGAATAGAATAGAATAGAATGGGATGGAATAGAGTAGAGTAGAGTAGAGTAGAGTAGAGTAGAGTAGAGTAGAGAATGGGGATGGGAGTAGAATAGAATAGAATAGAATAGAATAGAATAGAATAGAACAGAGAATGGAATGGGGATGGGGATGGAATTGGAATAGAATAGAATAGAATAGAATAGAATAGAATAGAATAGAATAGGCTTTCTCACTTTAAATGTACACTAAGCATACATTAAAATAAAATTTCATTGCATTCAGCTCTCAATAGATAACCATTCTGCATATACCCACATACACACACACATCTAGAACACAGAGAAACATCGCAGGCTGCCAAATGATTCAGAGATTTTTTTTTTCCTAGTTGGATTTCTGCAGCTCCGGTCCAGCTATGAGCAGCCAAAATTTTGCTTTAGGCTGATCTTTTTCAAAACTGGACATTTCAAATTCTTTGCATTCCAAGGCTAGCCACATTTTTTCCCTCTGGAGAACCCAGAGGTTTGGCTTTGGGGTTATAGAATTCCTTTTCAAGTTTAAAACATTTCAGGATTGTTCTTCCATGGTGGTTTTTTTTTAAATCCCTGACAAATGCAGGCCTGGTAATCGGAATAAAAACCAATTTTAATGCAAGACAATGTCTCACCAATTTCATCGACCCTTAACTCTCGCGGTGAAAGGGTTTCCCAGAAGTGCTAACCTGAGCAAAATTATCTGCTAAAACCGTTAGTGCTTTTTATTCAAGCTTCTGTGCAAACTTGTGATGGGGGGAAGTGGCATGCACAAGCATTAGTTGGATCTTCCAAACAGAGACAATATATATATATATATATATATATATATATATATATATATATATATATATATATATATATATGTAGTCTTGGTGTATTCGGGTCTTGTCCCGTGTATGATTGAGAATACCTTGGCAACGTTTCGACGAAATCTCATCCGTCATCTTCAGGCTGGTGTCTTCAGCTTCGTTCTCCTGGGAGAAGTATATATATATTTCCAGCCACAGAGTTTGTGTGAGGTCTCCTGAAGCATTTTTTTTAAGGCACGCCCAGCCCAACAAACACTCAGTTTTCCTTTGAGGTCAACCAGGAAGTGCTTTCATAAAGATAATAAAAGAATGTTTGCAAAACAGCCATTAACTGATTGACGTTTTCTACTGCATTGCAAGCAACCATCCTTGGCTTCCTTTATGGAAAAACAAAATATGTATGTGCAACTGGTGTTTGTGGGTGGAAATGGGGGGGGGAGGGGAATGAAAGAGAATAATAGCTAAAGCTGCTATGGTAGCATTGCTTATCCTGGTAGCACCTGGCAATTCTGCAAAATAGATGCACAGCCATTTCCATCTTGAAATCATTCAGAAAGAAATTTAAAATGGTCGGTCTGGTGAGTGAATTTTGATAAGCAATTGCAGTTGTGACCCTTATTAGTTCACTTACTAGAATTTTAGCCTGCTTTTATTACTTACAAGGGTACTCAAACTAGGCAAATTTAAGACTTGTGGACTTCAACTCCCAAAATTCCTGAGCTAACATGACTGGAGGAGGAATTCTGGGAGTTGAAGTCCACAAGTTTTTTGTTTTGTTAAATTCATATTTATATCCCGCCCTTCTCCGGAGACTCAGGGCGGCTTACAATCCTTGGAGCGCAACCCAATGTGCTCAGCAATAGCCTTCATTCCATTGTATATGCCTGCTTATTACTAAGCGGCATTTTTTACAAAGTCAGCTTATTGCCCCAACAATCTTGGGTCCTCAGTTTACCTACCCCGAGAGGATGGAAGGCTGAGTCAACCTTGAGCCTGGTGGGATTCGAGCCTGCAATAATTGCAGGCAGCTGGAACTAAGTGCTAGGCGTTTAACAGCCTGCACCACCAAGGCTCTATATACAGTTTTAAAGCTGTCAAGTTTGAAGACCCCTGTTTTAGAAGTAACTCAAGCCGGCAAACATACATTATACTCCTCCCTCCTTCTGTTTTCCCCACAATAACAACCCACCTTGAGAGAAGTCACCCAGCCAGCTTTCTTGCCTAAGGCAGGATTAGAAGTCACAAATCTGGTGGTTGGCCCAAAGTCACACAGCTGGCTTTCATACCTAAGGTGGGATTAGAACTCTCAGTCTCTTGGTGATTGGCTCACAGTCACCTTCCTGGCTTTTCTAGCTAAGGCAGGACTAGAACTCACAGCCTCCTTGTTTCTAGGCTACCACCCTAAACCACTAGGCCAAACTGCCCATCATTCCACATGAGAAGAGATAAAAAGTGTTATGTATGCAGGTTTGAAGTCATTGGTTTAGTTTGAACTGTTCTTGTAAAATGTTAGAAATGATTGGTTTAAAAAGTGCGGGAAAACCCTGCACTCTGATTGGCTGTCAACTGCGGCTGCTGGCTATAAGTAGCAGCCGCAGCCCAGCCAAAGCGGGTCCGTTCTGAGCTGAAAGTCACAATAAACTTAAGAGCTGAAGCACTCCGTGTCTGCCTCTTCATGCAAACTTAACAAAAAGGACCACTGAAATGATTAGACAGTGCAAGGAAAGATGACAGCCATTGGTGTAAATGCAGTCAAGACACAGATGATGGCCAGGATCAGATCCACAAACACAAGGAACCCCAGTCAGGCCTTCAGAAAACCAGAGCTAGTTGTCCTCCCTTGCCGGGTTAATGCTGCCTTGGTTGAACTTGTTAACAGAAGGTGCCTGAAGGATTAAGGACCTTAGCAGTTTCCATGTCATATAACAATTCTTCTTCTTCTTCTTCTTCTTCTTCTTCTTCCTCCTCCTCCTCCTCCTCCTCCTCTTCTTCATCTTCTTCATCTTCTTTTTCTACTTCTTCTTCATCATCTTCATCTTCTTTCTCTTCCTCTTCCTTCTTCCTTCTTCCCTCTTCCTTTCTTCTTCTTCTTCTTCTTCTTCATCTTCTTCTTTTTCTTCATCATCCTCTTCCTCTTCCTCTTCCTTCTTCCCTCTTCCTTCCTTCCTTTCCTTCTTCTTCTTCTTCATCATCTTCTTCTTCTTCTTCTTCCTCTTCCTCTTCCTTCTTCCCTCTTCCTTC
>CM019159.1:9250437-9365340 GCA_009733165.1 Naja naja
CTTCTTCCTCCTATGCCTTCTTCTCCTCCTTCCCCTTCCCCTTTTTTCCTCCTGCTCCTCTTCCTCCTCCCTCTTCCTTTTCCTCTTCTCCCCTCTTCCTCCTCTTCCTCCTCTTCCTCCATAGGGATTTACATCCTCATCGGTGCTGGAGCCCTCATAATGCTGGTTGGCTTCTTGGGATGCTGTGGAGCAATACAGGAGTCCCAGTGTATGCTTGGCTTGGTAAGTCTTCACACAAACACACCCACAAGCACACACACCAGGGCGAGATGCTGCCTTAAAGTTGGACCATTTCATTCCTCGAGCTTCGCTTTCCCCCCCAGTCTAAAAATAGAGCCAAGGAGACATGTTTAATTCATGATGCCTGGCCCAGAGAGGCTCCAAACGGAGCGAGTGATGTGTGTTAGGATTTTGTTTGTGCCACAGAACTGGTTCCTATTTGCATACCGTATTTGCAGAAAGTTCTTTTGCAAAGACAGAGGTCTGATCTTGGTCCAGATCATTTGAGAAGGAGAGGGAGGGAGGGAGAGGGAGAGAGACAGAGAGAGACAGAGACAGAGAGACAGAGAGAGAGAGACAGAGAGAGACAGAGAGAGATCAATTTGGAAGCTCAGATCCAGGTTGAGACTTGGAAAAACCAAAGTAAGCTTTCCCCACCTGAGAAAAAAAGACAAAACCTGAAAAAAAAAAGATTAAGACAAAGTCCCGAAGGTGCTTTTTGCAAGAGGCAACTGGACTTTCTGGTTTTTCTTTGAAGACGTTCCGTTTCCCATCCAAGAAGCTTCTTCAGCTCTGACTGGATGATGAGGGATGGAAGGATTTATATCCCTTGCAGACAGCTGGTCATTTGTGTTCTTTTCAGAAAGTCATTGAGGCCACTTGCAGGTTTGTCTGTGTTCCCCAACAGCCTGCACCTGTGTTCAACAGTGAGGGACACAGAGCAGAAAACATCCTACAGAAACACAGTCCTTGCAGCAGTTCCGAGAAGGCTCCACACCCACCTGCACCACTCAGGTGACCCTGAGGACACAGATAAACCTCCAAGCAGCCTCAACGACTCTCTAAAAAGACTCAAATGACCAGCTGTCTGCAAGGAGTATAAATCCTTCCGTTCCCCACCCTCCAGTCACAGCTGATGAAGCTCCTTGGATGAGAAGCGAAACGTCTTTAAGAACAAACAAACCAGAAAGTCCAGTTGCCTCGTGAAGAGAAAGCACCTTTGGGACAACCATGACCTGGATGACTGAGAATCTCCATAGATAAAGACAAAGGTTTTCCATCTTTCTTTTTCACCAGTGTGACCATTAAGAAGAGTTGCATTAACTTCCCCCCACTCTCAATCCTCCAAAGGATCACAGCAAACCTAGGAGGTTGTGAGCTCCAGAGACTTGTCTGCTGGCACCAAATTCTCCCAGGGCCAAGAGAATAAAACAGAAAATCCTTCCCTTCATTCAAGCTCATTAGCAAATTGACGTCAAAGCTTCAGTGTCAAAGACCACAAAATGAGGGTCTCCTAACAGTGTCCCCAAACAATGGGGCACAGAATCACAGAGCTGGAAGGGATCTTGGAGGTCTTCTAGACCAGTGGTTGTCAACCCGTGGGCCGGGAGCCACTGGTGGCCCACGAGAAAATTTTGGTGGTCCGCAGAGAAATGTTCCCCCCAAAGCAATTAATCCAGGCTGCACGGGAACACAAGGCTGTGCTGCCCACATGGCCTGCAGGAACATAAGGCTTGCGTCGCTTGCATTGTGAACAACTCAAGGTAGTGAGGGGAGGGGGGAAAGGGCGGAGTGGGGGAACTTGCCCCACTCGCCCCACGTGCCTGGCCTGGCCACCGGGCTGCTTCTTTCCGCTTCTTTCTTCTTCTGCTTTTGGCTGCACACAAGCAGCAAAAGTCTTTCTTTCTCTCCCCCAAACTCCTCCAGAAATGAGTCTTTGGGACCCCGCAAGGCCTCCTGCTCCAAGAGGCTGCACTGGTGCAACAAGTCTCACAAAGACTCATTTCTGGCAGAGTTTGGGGGAGAGAAAGAAAGACTTCTGCTGCTTCTGCTGCTTTCCTTGCATGAAGCCAAAAGTCTCTCTCTCCCCGCCCCCGAGAACGGAGCTGGAGACATTATCCTGCAATCCCAAATAAAGAATGATCAATCAGTAGAAAAACGGGGTGGGGAATTTTCCTGCAGACTTTTTTTGGGGATTTTCCTGGGGTCTCTTGGTCTGCGGGATTTAAAATTATGAGTTTGGCGGTCCCTGAGGTCCAAAAGGTTGGCGACCCCTGTTCTAGTCCAACCCCCTGTCCAAGGCAGGGGTCCTTATTCCTCCCTACGTGGCAGGATGCTACACCCTGTCGAGCTCTGTCCTCATCTTGGTGAATGGCTGCTATTTTACTGCCCTTTTAAGACTCTCATTGATTTGCTGAGTTTAAAGGAGCTTGTTTGGACAATCGCTTTTATCAAACTGTTCTTAGAGTTGTTTGTTAGCCTTTTTTTTTGGTTGGTACCCTGCTCCAAATGTCTTCGGAAGGAAAGGCCATATAAACATGAAATGATGGTCTTCTCATCATTAGATGCCAAAATATTTACTTTCAGCCCATCTGCCTACCCTAACAAGTAACTTGACTCATCCATGAAAGCCTTTGCTTGTGCAGCCAAGACAAAACATACTAAGTGCATTCAGTGTTAATGTATCCCAGGAACTGTAAGACGGTTAAGTAAATACGTCTGCATTGGTCCAAAGTGTTCAATCATTACAAATATCTCTTTGTCTTCTTTGTTCCTCCTTAGTTTTTCACCTTCCTTCTTGTCATTTTGCTCTTGAAGTGGCAGCTGCCATCTGGGGATTTTCAAACAAAGAAAAGGTAGGAGAACTTATATTTATCCTTCAAAAATTTTGCAGCGTGTCCTCGTGGTTTGGGGTGTGTGTATGGTGGGGGGAGCCACAGTTCAAATGGATGACGACAAAACTCCAAAGGCATCCAAAATTGACCGGATCAGTTGTGTTATTCTGGTTTACATTGTTTTTCTGACTCAAGCAAGCCAGAAACAAATATATCTCTCCTGATAACTTTGAGAATTTATTGTGTGTTGGATGACGAAGGAGGGAGAAGGTGTAAGTGCTCCTTCACTAAACTGGACCTGAGAGACGCATATTATAGTGTATGAATATAATGGGCATTTTGGGGGAGTTTCCAGGCCATTTTTCGAGCCATTTTTCGGGCCCTTTTCTAGGCCATCTCCAGGCTGTTTCCAGGCCGTTTTCGGGGTCATTTTCAGGCCATTCTCCAGGCTGGTGCTCTGGCACCTGCGAAGATCAGCTGGCCACCACGCATGTGTGCGCCACAGAAGAGCTGAAGACAGGGTGCATGCCCATAGAGAGGGCTCTGCATGCCACCTCTGGCACGCGTGCCATTGGTTCACCCTATACCATTCCGGACACATGACTGTCTGATCTCTTCTTAAAAACCTCCCGTGATGGAGCACTCACAACTTCTGACAGCAGGCTGTTAATTGTTCTCGCTGTCCGATGCAACACTGAGGATGTTACCTACTATGGTAAGGAAACGTCTGCAAGAAAACAATCGAGGTCAGAGAGCAACCAAGGACCCCCTTTTTTAACCCTCAGCTACAACTCTTCTCCTGTATCTTCTGTTTTGTCAGCTCCCTGAAGAAATGAAGAGTTTCTATAACAGCTTACTTGAGAAAAGGAAAGACCAGAATGTGAGAAACAGTCTAAAGACCTTCCATTACGCAGTAAGTTTATGTTTGATTTGCATCTTTAATCTTAATTCTGGGCAGGGTGTTTCTTAGAGAGCAGTTTCAAGGGAAGGCCAGATGAAAATTGTGCTCATTCCAACAACCCTGGTTCTTGGTTTCTTGCACCTTGCACATTGGCATTTAATAAGTCTTACAGCAAATATACATATAAATATACCACTCATATAAATATACCACTCATATAAAATACCACTCATGCATCATCACAAAATCTCTAGAACCGTAAAGCCTACAAACTTGAAATTTGGCACATATCTTCCTCTTGGCTTCTAGGAGCCCACTAAGAAAGGATTTTTGAAATGACCATCAGAGCTATTAGTATTTTGTATATTATTATTAACACGCTCTGATGCTAAGGAGTTCTACTCCCCCTCCCCACCTGAAAAGAAATCTCTTCCAAATGCAAAACACAAGCAGAGGAGAGGAGTCTCAGTTTTAGTTTCACAGCACCAAGCAGCTTTAGTACAGAGCAGTTGAGCTAAGCCACACCCAGGCTCCTTGCTGTCTCCTTGCTCTCACAGAAAATACTGTTTCAGTTTCCAAACAGCCGTCAACTCTCTCACACACTGACAGGACGCTAGCCAGATGAATACTGATGGATGCTGGTAGGCAGAGGCAGAATTTTTTTTCCTCCTTATTTCCCTTCCCCAAAACTAAGCCCTATCACATAGTTTTGTAGCGAAGCACGGTATCCAGCTAGTAAAATAACAAATAGATGTGGGTGAAGGGTGCCTCAGTCCTTAGGTTTATATCATCAGTGCATTATGGATGCCCAGTCACTTTGGTGTTAGAGTTGTGGGGAGATGAAAAATGATGTTCTTGCACTTCGTTTCTGGACAAACAACACGGGTCATGAACATCAGCTAGCAGTTAAACGGCACGTCCAAAAATCCCGTATCTCAAACCACATTGAAGGAACTAAAATCATTGGCCATGCCAACAACTGCCACAAATGTGAATGTATTGAAGCCTGGTATAGTCTACCAAAGGAGCAATTAACATGCATATTGATCTCAATCCAGCATATGAATATGTAAGAAACCAGACCATCTAGAGAACCAATCAGCTGCTCAGAATTTAAATATAGCTCCAAACGAATCACACAACCAACTGACCACACAAAACGTTGATAAGTTAAAGAGGAATGGGGCCAGAAAATCCTTGTTCTGTCCTCACTACACATTAGTCTGTGTGCAGCCCACCTATCCTCCAATAAAACAGATCGTGTGTGTAGATCTCGATGCTTCATTGAAAGAACAGGATATGGTGAAACGGGGGGAAATAGGGATACATACAATGAGAACCAAATACAAGATAGGCAGTATTGGGTTACTGCTGAACATAACAATAAGTTCATCTCACCAGCGATGCTTTATGTGTGGGATGTGGGTTTGTCCTTGGATGACCGTGTTCCACAGATTAAGATGGATTCTTTTTTGTGCTTCTGCCTTCTCCAAATGCTAAAGGAAATGGAGCCTGGCTTCCCAGCATGCACTTGTTTTGAGAGTGCAGACTGATGGGTAAAGGGGTTGAACAAATTTCAATGACCACTATGGGATACACCTACTCTTCTCTTGAGCTGCAGGCACTCAGGGGTGTTCCCCTGTCCCTGAGATGGCCTGCAGATTGTCAAAGCCCTCCTTGATGACGGATCTTTTATTCCTGAGAGGGGGCATAGCATGACCAAGGGTTTTAAATTACGCTTAATTCGGAAGGGGAGGTTTTTAAAATTTTAATTGGCTGTCTTAAGGGGTTAGGAGGGGGTGGAGGGGTCTTCTTGCAGCCCGGCATGGTGGGGGGGGGGTTGGGGGCGTGGGGCCCCGGGTGTGAGGTGGGGACCGATTCCCAGGGTGGTTGGGATTGGCAGGAGACGCCGAGGCATAGGCCATATCATGTGCTGGGATCACCGCCATCTCTGTGCGGTGGCACGCCCGACCCATCGCCTCCTCCCTAGGGGCACGGGAACTGGGACCCCTGGGCTTAGGTTGGTGTATTTTAATGCCAGGTCCGTGGCTAATAAGTCCTCCCTCCTCCACGAGATCATTGAGGAGGAGGCTGCGACCTGGCTTGTATCACCAAACCTGGTTGGGCCGGAGGGAGGTGTCCCTCTGGTTGATCTGTGCCCCCAGGTTTCCGGGTTCTGCACCGCCACGGGCCCAGGGAGGGGTGGTGGGGTGGCTGTGGTTATTCAGGAGACCCTGTTTCCAAGGGAGGTCACGGTTCCAGAGATAGGCGGAGTGAGACCCTCCTCTGAGGTGGGGCCTAATGGTCGGGTGGGCTTGCTGCTCGATACCTTTCCCCAGCTGTGTGACAGCTGCCCTGCCTGGGCTTCTCATCTCCTCTCGGGTGGTGGTGGAGTTCCCGGCCTTATAGTCCTGGGGACTTCAATCTGCCCTCCTGGGGCATCGGGTTTGGCCCAGGAATTCATGGCTTCTATGAAGCCATGGGCCTGACCCAATTGATTCAAGGCCCGACTCAGAGGGGGAACACTCTGACCTAGTTTTTGTCTCTGAACAGTGGCATAGTGACAGAGGGCAAGCCACTTTACGGCGCCTCGCCCATCCATGGTCTGATCACTATCTCCCACGGCTGGTCTTCCAACAGGCCGCCTCACTGCTGGGATGAGGAGCCACTCAGATGGTTCCACCCCAGATGCCTGATGGACCCTGAGAGGTTCCAGGCGGAACTGGGTCTTTTTCTTCCTTGCCCACAGCTCTGCCGAGGATCTGGCAGCTTGGCAACAGGACTGCATCAGATGCCCTCGACAGGGTTGTCCTCATGTGCCCCTCACAACCGTGGGATCGGATGGCTCCTTGGTATACCGAGGAGCCCGGAGATGAAGCGTCATCGGAGGGGTTTAGAGAGCAGGTGGAGGTCCACCCGCTCCCAATCCGATCAAGCCCAGCTAAGAGCCCATATTAGGACTTGCCTGGTAGCTATGAGAGCGGCGAGAAGGTCTTATCTCTCCACCCTCATAGCGTCCGCAGATAACCACCCAGCCGCCCAGTTTCGGGCTACCCACTCTCTCCTTTGTACGGAGGGAGGGGCGGACCCGTTGCGGGGAAGTACTGAGGAGTTTGGTCAATATCTGTCGGATAAGATCGCCCGGATTCGGAGCGGGTTGTCCTCTGATTTGCAGTGGTCTGAGGAATGGGATACAAGCAGTCTGGCCCGTGTGATCTGGAATGAGTTCGATCCTGTTTCCGAGGATGAAGTGGACAGGACTATGCGGTGGCTGAGTTCCACCACATGTTTGTTGGACCCGTGTCCCTCCTGGTTGGCTTATGCCACCAGGGAGGCCACATGCGGTTGGCTCCGGGAAGTTGTCAACGCTTCATTAAGAGAGGGTGTTTTTCCCTCCGCCTTTGAAGGAGGCGTGGTGAGACCCCTCCTGAAGAAGTCTGCCCTGGACCTGACCGTCTTAGACAACTTTCGTCCAGTCTCCAACTTTCACATTTTGGCAAAGGTTGAGAGTGGGTGGCCCAGCAGTTTCCACTTTCCTGGATGAAGCGGACTACCTGGATCCATATCAATCAGGCTTCAGACCAGTTCAGCACGGAGATGGCATTGGTCACGCTTGATGGATGATCTCTGGAGGGCTCAGGACAGGGTTTTTCCTCTGTCCTGGTCCATTAGATCTCTCAGCGGCTTTCAAAATACCACTCACCATGGTATCCTTTGCGACACTTCAGGGGTTGGGAGTGGGGGCACTGTTCTTCAGTGGTTCACCTCCTACCTCTGGGGCGGTCGCGAATCGGTGTGGCGGGGGATTGAGGTCGACACCAGGGGTGCTTCTTGTGGGGTCCCTCAGGGTCGGTCCTCTCCCCTCTTTTATTTAACATCTACATGAAGCCGCTTGGGTGAGATCATCCGTAGTTTCGGGTGAGATTCCATCAGTACACAGATGACACCCAGCTGTACATCTCCACCCCGAACCAGATCAGTGATGCCTCTCCCTGATGACCCGTGTTTGATGCGGTACGGATTTGGATGAGCGGGAACATGCTTCGACTCAACCCGCCAAGTCTGGAGTGGCTGGCATACCGCATCTCGCCCAGTCAGGATATCCATCTTTGGCATAGGGGAGAGGTGTTGCCCCTGTGGATAGGGCGCAGGAATCTGGGGTCCTCCTGGATGTAAGCTCCGCTGGAGGAGCAGGTGGGGACGTTGCCAGGGGGACTTTGCCCAGCTCCGCCTTGTTCATCAGCTTCAGCCCATTTCTGACCGAGATGCCCTGCGCACAGTCATCATGCCCTTGTTACTTCCAGACTCGATACTGCAACGCTCTCTATTTAGACTGGACCTTGATACCTCCGGGATTGATTTTTGCAGCTGGTGCAAAATGCGGCGGCTCGGGTGGTGATGGGAGTTTCCGATTCTCCCATGTTGCCCCCCTCTAGTGCCTGCCTGCATTGGTTGCGGTTGCACTCCGGGTGAGATTCAAAGTTTTGGTTTTAACATACAAAGTCCTTCATGACATGGGTCTTCAATATTTAAGGGAGCGCCTTCTGCCAATATCGAGTGCCAGCCGCCTCTGTGCAGCATAGGCAAGGACTCGGGTCCTGCAAGCCAATGTCGCTGGCGGTCCTCGGCGACAAGCCTATTCTGTCATGCCCTGACCTCTGGAACCAACTGCCCTTGGCTCCGCCTGGCCCCTGACCTCCAGACCTTCCGCCATGATTTGAAGACCTGGTTGTTTGACCAACTGGGCTGTGACCTCCTTGGGTGGGGGATGGGTTTCTTAATTATTTTAACTATTATAAATTTTAGTTTTGTAATTTGGGCTTGTAAATTGGTTTAATCTCTTTTAAGTATTTATTGTTACTTTTGTTGTGAGCCACCGAAGTCTTCGGAGATGGGGCGGCATACAAGTTCAAAAAAAAAAAAACCCTTTACCCAGCTTCAAACAATATACTTGGCATTTGTCTCCCCAACCACTAGATGGGGCTAGAGAGAAACAACAGTATATAAAGATTGTATGATAGGGCATATTTGTCCCTCTGGCCACTAGATGGGGCTAGAGAACAGCAACAGTATATAAAAGTTATATGCTGGGGCATGACAAACCTGCTGATGCCATTACCTAGTCTGGTAATGAAACGTTCAGAAATTAAATTGAAAGAAAGTTGGAGAGCAAACCCCTGCCAAAAAAAACAACTCTTGCGTTTCTTTTTGCTGTAGTTAAATTGCTGCGGTCAGACTGGTGTTCGCGATCCTGATTATCAGGATACCTGTCCTGAAGACCCCAAATGATTAGCGAAAGTGTAAATTTGTATTTTGACTTCTGGATATCATGCATTGTCAGAATTTTTTTGTTGTTGGTTTGTTTAAAGAAGCAGATTGTATTTTGTGCTTATATTGGGTTAGAAGGTCCAAGGATCTGAGTGCTAATTCCATTTCCCAAAGCTATCAAGGCCGCTGTGCATGGAGGAACAAGGGCGGTTGTGCATGAAAGTGTCATTGCAATTTGTAAGAATTGTAAGCCAGGGTTTGCAAACAGAAGGGGGAAGGTTTAGTTCCCATCTTCCTCAGAATAATCCAGCTATTCCAAGGGCAAATCCCCCACCCCCACCCTGAGCAGGGGTGAGCTTCAAAATTTTTAGCAAAGGGTTCTCTACCCAGTTGCTGGGTGGGTGTGGCCATGGTGGGCGTGGCCTAGTCGGCCTCCTGCACCATGGCGGAGGGGTGTTTTTTTCCTCCCCAGGCTCCAGAGGCTTTCCTCGAGTTTCCAGGAGGGCAAAAATGGCCTCCGCAGGCTCCAGAGGCCCTCTGGAGGCCAGAAACAAGCCCATTTCCAGCCTTCCTGAACTTCCGGTAGGCCCATTTTTCGCCCTCCCTGAGCCTCCATGCACGCTCTGCACTTAGCTGCATCCAAAACAGGCCGTGTGGGGACTCCTGGGAGGGGTGGGGTGGGCGGGGCCAGCCAGGAGTGGGATTTGGGGGATTCTCTGAACTGCACAGAATCTTAGCTAGGCTCTCCCAACCCCCAAAACCCCCAGCAGCCTATCTCTGCCCCTGAGGTTTATTGTCACCTAGGACGAAAACCCTCAGAGTGGAGACTGGGTGGGAAAGGCCAGTTCTTCAGTCTTCGAATGCAGACGTGGCGATTGGAAGTTTTGTTTCAAAGTCCAATCTGGGAGAGTGAAAGAGAGATAAATGTTTTGGTGTTCTGCTTCGTTTTGGGTGGGTCGAACCCCACCTTGGATGCGGTGCCTGCTTGGGCACTGGACTTCCAAAGGATTCAGGGGAATTGGGACAGGCCAGCCCAAGGAAGTCCACTGAAGAGAGATTTGAATTAGCTGGCGTGCCTGCCAAAGATGTTGGTAGGGCTATAATATAGCACTCTTCAAATGCTTGAAAGGGTACCATGTACCTTCTCTTTCCTATCTTTCTCCTTCTCTTTCATCCTCTTCTTCTCTTCCTTTCTTTCTTTCTTTCTTTCTTTCTTTCTTTCTTTCTTTTTTCTTTTCTTTCTTTCTCTTTTTCTTTCTAGGTGTCTGTCTCTCTCTCCTTTTTTTCCTTTATTTTTCTCTCTCTCTTACTCACCTTCTGTCCTTCTCTTTCTTTTTCTCTTTCTTTCTTTCTCTCTCCCTCTGTCTCTCTGTCTCTCTGTCTCTCTTTCTCAATTCAAAAAGCAGGGGCAGAATAACTGATTTAAGTGCGGTCAGAACACGGAACTCTTAAGCAAGAGTATTACAAAGATGTCATGCAAAATATTTTGAGTGTGCAGTTAAATCAAAGGATACAATTCTTTTTTCTTCCAGCCATGCCCTGCAGCTATTGAAGACTTCTTCAAAAACAAGTTGAATCTGATTGCAGCCATTGGCATTGGTGTTGCTGTGGTGATGGTAGGTTGTGACTGTTGTATACCTTTTGGATCCTGACTTCATGACAAATGGGGCATTTGTTTTATAAAAAATACGCAAAGTGATCAAGTGGAACACTACAAGCAGTGGTGGGATTCCAAAATGCGCGCTACTGGTTTGCGGGCTTTGCGCAAGCAGCATCCAAAGAACATCTGATCTGTTTTTTAGCTCAGCTGAGGTGCGGCAATCCAGTCTGCCATGCAAATCAGCTGAGCTAAAAATCAACAGAATAAAGGACAGGAAAGAGCAGGGGCGGACAAGCGGGGCCAGCCAGAGGTGGTATTTGCCGGTTCTCCAAACTGGCTGAAATTTCCGCTACCAGTATGCCAGAACCGGTCCATGCTGGCTGAATACCACCTCTGACTACAAGCATCAATTGATGATGGGAACCTTGCCTTCCTCGTCAGGTTTGTGAAAGATCCTGGGTCCTATCTAACACAATGAAATTCAATGTAGATAAAAGGAAAGAAAGAAAGAAAAAGAAAGAAGGAAGGAAGGAAGGAAAGAAAGAGAGAGAAAGAGTGGGAGGAAGGAAGGAATATAATAAACAAGTTGATACCAGCAAAAGCTACTATTTTTTTAATTACATTTATATGCCACCCTTCTCCGGAGACTCAGGGTGGCTTACAATTTTTGGAGCACAACCGAATGTGCTCAGCAACAGCCTTCATTCCATTGTATATGCCTGCTTATTACTAAGCGGCATTTTTTACAAAGTCAGCTTATTGCCCCCAACAATCTTGGGTCCTCAATTTACCTACCCCGAGAGGATGGAAGGCTGAGTCAACCTTGAGCCTGGTGGGATTCGAGCCTGCACTAATTGCAGGCAGCTGGAACTTAAGTGCTAGGCATTTAACAGCCTGCACCACCAAGGCTCTTTTATGTATTTTGCTATCATTTTACCTTTTTAATGTTGTAAGCCACCGAGAGTTACCCTGTAGTAAGATGAATGGCTAATAAATTCAATAAATAAGATTGCTATCATCCCTCCCCCACAATCCTTCTTCTCTTCATTAGGCTTAGACATACCTAGTTCCTAAATTCCTATTTCCCTAAAAGATCCTGATTCTCCTCTCAGGTTTGGCTCAGTTATGCTACAACTAAACATGAATGCAACCTTCCTCCAAATTTTGAGACTGTTGGTTTAAAAGTTATGGTAGCATTTATTTTTATGCAATAGACTCTGCCAAAGAATTCTGTGAATATCTACTTTAAACTTTAAGGACCAAGTCTTGAAACATTGAACTGGCTACTTAATGTTTGCTAATATTTCAAGTTATTTCAAAAACATGTATATAAATTCACTGGTTTGTCTTGCAATTCTGCAATATATATTATATCTATATATATATGTGAAATACCACTCACGCGTCTTCACAAAATCTCCAGAACCGTAAAGCCTACAGACTTGAAATTTGGCACATATCTTCCTCTTGGCTTCTAGGTGCTCACTAAAAAAGGATTGTTCGAAATGACCATCAGAGCATTAGCATTTCCTATATTATTATTATCAACACGCTCTGATGCTAAGGAGTTCTACTCCCCCTCCCCACCTGAAAAGAAATCTGTTCCAAATGCAAAACACAAGCAGAGGAGAGGAGTTTCAGTTTTAGTTTCACAGCACCAAGCAGCTTTAATATAGAACAGTTGAGCTAAGCCACGCCCAGGCTCCTTGCTGTCTCCTCCTTGCTCACACAGCAAATACTGTTTCAGTTTCCAAACAGCCCTCAACTCTCTCACATACTGACAGGACGCTAGCCAGATGAATCAATGCTGGTAGGCAGAAGCAAAAAAAAATTCCCTTATTTTCCTCCCCAAAAACTAAGCCTGACCACATAGTTTCGTAGCGAAGCACGGGTGTCGAGCTATTATATAATATAATAATATATTATTTCTTTTTCAGATTTTTGGCATGATCTTCAGCATGATTCTTTGCTGTGCTATCAGAAGAGACCGAGAGATGGTCTGAAGCCATTTTAGAAAGTCTCCTCCCTTCATCCAAAGAATCTCCAGTTATTAACTTTGCATTTTGAATAGCATTTCTAAAAGTATATATTTCGTTTTTAAATGCTTCATTTAGTTTGGATGTTCTTAAGTTTTTTTTTCCTCTGTAAGTTTATAAATCTTATTAAAAGGAATCTATACTCTTGGAGAGATACTATATTTGTAAAGCTAAAGCCCTACCCACTTGTATATAAAGTTTTTGTCTCTAAATTGACTGTCTTGCTTTCTTTAAGCTTAAAACTGGGGTGTAATTTAAGTTGGAGAAATTTTCATACTTAATAAAGATTTAAGACCACGTTTTTGCAAAAGAAGTCTTTTTTCGGCGTACCAAATTTAACCTGTTGGTTGGGCCGGTTTTTTATGGAACATCTTGCAAATTCTACTATTATAGCTATGAACGACTGCAAATTCTTGAATTTGGCCCTTATCCTCCTGTTCATTTTGGGGGTGGGATATGTTTAATGGGTGGAAATTTTAAGGGCTATTTCTGTGATTCTGTTGTGGCCCACCAGCGGCCAGCAGAGCTGGCAGCTGGCTCGGACAGTGAGGAAGTTGGGGAGGAACATGGGCCAGTCCTGGAGTCTGGGGAAGGCTCTGACAAGGACTCTTTGTCAGAGGCAGAGATGGGGCCAGGGTTGTCCAACAGTTATCAGCTGCCTTCGGAGATCAGTGGGGTAGAAGAACAGCTGGAGCCTGTTCCTGATGTGCACATGCACAGAGCTGCCAGGTGAAGGGAACTGCTAAAAAAACAAGGGTCGACGCAGGAGTAAAGGTACAGGTGGACGGTGAATGACCCCTCCCATAGGGGATAAAGAGCAAAAGGGGAGTGGTGTTTGCAGGAGACAATTAGTTCATTTAATTAGTGTGAAGATTTGTTCATGACTCTCAGGGACTCCTTGCCAAGTATTACCTTGTACAGTGTTGTGCTTAGAAGCTATCGGCCTGGCAGCTCTCCAAGCCTGATAAGGTCTGTGGTTGTAATTCACCTTTGAAAAACTGTTGGTTGGATTTGAATGATAGGAATTCGCATTAGCCTAATAAAAAAGGGTTTTTGTCAGGACAAGGAGTCTGCTTTGTGATTTTGTGAAACCCAGATCAGAACAGATTCTGTGATTTACCATTAATGCCAATTAGGACTTAAAAGCAGCAATATTACAAGACAAGGGGAAAACCTGGCATCAGCCGAATAGAAGCAAGTCAAAACTAGGTTGGTCGATCATTTTGTCAAGCTAAAAGAACATATAGCAGCAAAGTCTGTCGAGATCTTCAGTCATCCAGGTCATGGTTGTTCCAAAGGTGCTTTTTCAGGAAGCAACTAGATTTTCTTGTTTTTTTTTTCTTTGAAAATGTTTTGCTTCTCATCCAAGAAACTTTTTCAGCTATGACAGGCTAGTGACAGAGGTGGTCTTCAGCAGGTTCTGACCAGTTCCGGAGAACCGGTAGTGGAAATTTTGGGTAGTTGGGAGAGCCGGCAAATCCCACCTCTGACTGGCCCGCCCCAATCTATCCTCTGCCTCCCGAGTCCCAGCTGATTGGCTGGGTCTTCTTTGGTTGCCCTGCACAGGAGAACGGAGCTGGAAAGCAGGTTAGTGGGGTGGGGAGGGAATGGAGATTTTGCAGTATCCTTCCCCTGCCATGCCCACCAAGCCACCCCACGCCCACAGAACCGGTAGTAAAATTTTTTGAACCCTACCACTGGATAGTGGGGAATGGAAGGAATTTATATTCCTTGCAGACAGCTGGTCATTTGCACCATTTTAGAGGGTCGTTGAAGCACTTGAAGGTTTATCGGTGTCCTCAGGGTCACCTGAGTGGTGCTCTTGGTTCTTGTTAACCAAGAACCTTTTTTGCCTCCTGAAAAAGCACCTTTGGGACAACCACGACCTGGATAATGGAGAATCTCTACAGACTTTTAGCTATGCAATTTAGGATGAACACCCTTGGAATGGTGTGGGATTATGAATGGATTTCCAGAGGAAAAATTGCAGACTACAGGAACCATTTGCGCCACTTAGGTGACCCTGAGGACACAGATAAACCTCCAAGTGGCCTCAACGACCCTCTAAAAAGGATGCAAATGACCAGCCGTCTGCAAGGTGTATCAATCCTTCCATTCCCCCACCATCCGGTCAGAGCTGAAGAAGCTTTTCTTGGATGAAAAGGAAAACATCTTCAAAAAAACAGGGAAGTCCAGTTGCCACATGAAAAAGCACCTTTGGGACAACCATGACCTGGATGACTGAGAATCTCTACAGACTTTTAGCTGTGCAATTTGGGATGGACACCCTTGGAATGGTCTGGGAGTAAGAATGGATTTCCAGAGGAAAAATTGCAGACTACAGGAACCAGGAGCACTACTCAGGGGACCCTCAAAGCACGCGCTGACGACCAGCAAACCTCTTCTCAACGAAAGTGCAGCCCCACCTCTGCTTAGACGTCTCACTCAGCAACAGAAATGTTGGACTCTGTTGTAGTCGTAAATCGAGGACTGCCTATATACACGAGCAGATTAGCATCAACACTGCACACAAACTTTCTCAGGACTTTTTATCATGCCACAAAGGCGGCTAATAGAAACCACAGCGGGTTGAGATGTCTTTCATATGATGCAAATTAGTGTTTCTTAACCTCGGCCATTTTACAATGGGCGGACTTTAACTTCAGTGCTGGCTGGGGAATTCTGGGAGTTGAAGTCCTCCCCTCGTAAAGCTGGCAAGGTTGAGAAACAATGTAAATTAATGGCAGAATTGGTATTGGGACTACAATTGTTCCGATTGTCAATTGTTCCTCTTCCCTCTGCTAGGAGTGCCAGTCCACAAAGCTGAGGCACACAACACACACACACACAAACACAGAGACCCAAAGAAAACATTTAGTGGATTTTGCCACCTGCTGCTGACAAACTACACAGGTTGTGGGTTTGGTCCCAACCACCATCTCAGCAGTTTTAGGAAGCGAGGCTTAGAAACTAGGTTGAAGCTGTCACAATTAAAGATGAAGCAGGCCGGTGAGCAGATCAGACAAAGACAAAAGGAGTCTTGTCTAAAAGATCCCTCCAGGGAAATGGATATGAAAGAAAGAAGTCATTAAGGAACAAAGTGTGTGCGTTTGTGGCAGGGAGGGGGAATCTCACCTGAACCAGACAAAGGATGTTGGGCCTGGGGGGGGAAGCAATCCAAGCTAATCAACTAAGCAAGAACTCTTGTGTGTGTGTGTGTGTGTGTGTGTGTGTGTGTGAGAGAGAGAGAGAGAGAGAGAGAGAGATAGATATAAATAGATAATGACAGACAGATAGATGATAGATTAGATAGATATAGATGATAGCTACAGTAGATGATAGAATGAGATATAAATAGACAGATAATGATAGACAAACGATAGATTAGAGAGAATAGAGAGAATGATAGATAAAACAGACAGATAATAGATAGATGACAGACAGATGATAATATAAAGAAGATAGATATAAATAGACATATAATGATAGACAGACAGACGATAGATAGAGATTAGAATAGAGAGAAGAATGATAGATATAAATAGAACATATGACGACAGACAGACAGACGATAGAGAGAATAGAGAGAATGATAGATATAAATAGACAGATAATGATAGACAGACAGACAGACGATAGATTAGAGAGAATAGAGAGAATGATAGATATAAATAGACATATAATGATAGACAGACAGATAGGTGATAGATTAGATAGATATGGGGGGAGAGAGAGAGATGATAGAGATAAGATAGATATACCTTACAGAGGGAGGGAGGGGAGGAGGGAGAGAGGGATGGAATATATGAAGATTCTCAGTCATCCAGGTCATGGTTGTCTCTAAGGTGCTTTTCAGAAAGGCACCTGGACTTTCTTGTTTTTTTCCTTGAAAACATTTTGCTTCTCATTCAAGAAGCTTCTTCAGTTCTCACTGAATGTTGGAGAATGGAAGGATTTATATCCTTCGCAGTTCTGGAAGATTACTAGCCTCTTATTCTTTTTTGTTTAGGCTAAACACACACAGTTCCTGGGACTTAATCAATCTTCATGGGATTTAACCTTCAATTGCCTCGCCATCTTTGTCATTCTTCTCTGCATTCTTTTTCATTTGGAGCCCAGTGCTACAAACAACAAAGATTTATATGTAGTTTTCATGCTACCTACCACATCCTAGAAACTGATGGGGGAAAAATGAAGTCACTCTGCAAAAAAAACCCTCAGGGTTTTGAACTCGATCCGATGGCGGAAGACTGGGAATCGTATGCGGATCGCTTCCAGATGTATTTGGAAGGAAACGACCTCGCCGATATCCCGAAGCGAAGAGGGTGGTCTCTCACGACTGCGCCGGCAGTCTTCAAGATGGGCGTTGACGGAGCTGCAGACTTGAAAGTAATGGAATGGCCTGATTTGGAAAAGCTTTAAGAGCCCATTACGCACAAGTATCGTGCCTCATTAAGAGACACGAAGTTTTACCATCGGGATCAAGGGGAAAGCGAAAATGTTAACGACTTCGTGGCAAGTTTAAGGGACATTGGGGGTGCTTGTGACTTTACCAACTTAGAAGAGGCCATGCGTGATCGTTTGTCCTAGGCCTCAAAGATAAGGTCTTACAAAGCAAACTGTTAATGAAACCTAAGATCATGTTTAAGGAGGCCATAGAAGAAGCTGTTTCAGCGGAAGCCACCAAGTCCTCAGCAGCGGCCATGAAAAAGATTAACAAGGACTCAAGCCAGGCCTCAAGCCATTCTGATGTGGAAAAATCCACAACAACCCATTGCGAGCAAATAGATTCTGATTCAGATTGCAGTGAGGTGGAGGAAGGAATTTTAGACTCAGAATGGAGAAGAAAAGGAAAGACCCTGGGAGAAAGAGGCAAGAATTTTATTGCAGAGGCTGGGGGGGGGGCACCCCTGCACTGAATGCAAGTTCTTAGACACTATCTGCCTACGTTGAGAAAGGGGTCACCTAGCCAGAGTCTGCAAATCATCCAGAACTCCACCTAGTAGGAAGAAATTTCCTGAAAAGGATTTTAAGCCCAACAACTTCATTGAAAAGATGGGGTACAATACAGAAGCAAATGGGAAGAATGAAACTCACCAAACAATCACAATTGGTCATTCTTCACCCTTGAGAAGCAGCAAACTGTTTGTAACCCACGGGTTACCTGATGTTCTTGTCTCTGACAATGGCCCTCAATTTACATCTAACCTCTTTGAATCCTATCTAGCACAACTGGGTATCAGACATGCCCTTACTGCCCCTGGGCACCCTTCAGCTAACGGCCAGGCTAAACGCATGGTACGTTTTACCAAAGAGAAGCTTCAGCAACTGGGTCCTGGGGACATCACTGAGAAGGTTGAAAAACTTCTTAGTGTTCAGCACATCACTCCTAGCCCATCTAATAACTTATCCCCAGCAGAGTTGTTGATGGGTAGGAAACTTAGGTCTTCCCTTGACCGCCCATCCCACTTATGCACCCAACGCACCACTGGATTCCACTTCCAAAGTTCGTACATTCAGTGTGGGTGATTCTGTTTATGCTAAGAACCTCATAGGTGAACCTTTGTGGATTCCTGCTAAAATAACTCAGATCACAGGCCCTCATTCTTACAGGGTACAAACAGAGGATGGCCTCCTCTGGAGCAGGCACATTGATCAACTTAGATCCAGGTTCTCTCAGGAACATCGCCCTTGCCTCTCTCTAGTTCCCTCACCTGATGTCAATTCTAGGGGGAAAGGGGAGGAACAGGAGGAAAATCAAGCAAGAATCATCCCCATGTGTAACGAGCCATTACGACAGGAACCATCCCAAAACGTGTCACAATGCCAAGATCCATCCTTAGAAGTGGAAGATTGTACATCACTACCTGACTTGGGAGCTGATATTGGAATGGAGATGGGTTGGGAGGAGAGACCAGATTCTAACAGTCAAACAGGGTCTTCTTTCACAGGGAGTCCCAATGAGGAAATGTCAGCAGACACATTTCCTCTCTCACTGGGTGAGAATGTAAAACTTCTGAACCACGAAGGTCTCAACGCATTGCAAGAGCCCCACCTATTTAAAAGAATACATTAGATAGGTTGGGGTTTGGTATGGACTGAACCTAGTGGGGAGGGGTGTTATGTATGTAGGTTTAAATGTTACTGGTTTATTTGAACTGTTCTTGTAAAATGTCAAATGGTATTGGTTTAAAAAGTGCGGGAAAACCCTGCACTCTGATTGGCTGGCAGCTACGGCTACTGGCTATAAGAAGCAGCCGTAGCCCAGCCAAGTCGGGTCCATTCGAGCTGTAGTCACTTAATAAACTCTTCACTGAAGCTCTTCGCGTCTGACTCTTCATGCAAACTTAACACCATTGGTCGTCAGTTCCAACATAGAACAGAATAACAGAGGTGGAAGGGACCTTGGGAGGTTTTCTAGTCCAAGCTCAAGCCCATTAGCTCAAGTCCAAGCCCATTTCAGACAAATGGTTATCCAATCTCTTCTTAAAAACCGCTAGTGATGGAGCATTCACAACTTCTAGTGTGGCAAGTTGTTCCACTGGTGAATTGTTCTCACCGTCAGGAAATTTCTACTTCGTTCTAGGTTGCTTCTCTCCTTGATTAGTTTCCACCCATCGCTTCTTGTCCTGCCTTCAGGTGCTTTGGAGAATAGCTTGACTCCCTCTTCTTTGTGATTTTTTTGGTAGGGGTTCCTTTTGGGGAAAGATTTGGGGTGAAGCATAGATATATCGAGTTGCAGTTATCAATCTCCAGTGGGTCGAGACTAAGAATCTGTTTTGTATGCTTATGTAGTAACCAAATACCCAAAACAGGCCAATATTTTTTTCCCAGCGTGGGATCAGAATTGCAATGCTTGGATTCTTGACTTACTGAAAAATAAACCAACAAGAAAGCCATTCATTGGGCATGAATGCATGCCTTGACTGACCTTCTTTGATGGTCGAGAGATCTCAACTAAACCATGGCTGGGCTTTTAGGAAGGAGGGGCCATTCTGACATTTATCCCAAATTCCAAGCTGATCAGGTGATTACTGCAGATTTTGCCTTTAAAATCCGTAGCCATTGAATTCTTTCTGGAGGAGTTTTTTGGGAAGAATCTGGCACCGATACAGGAAGTCCTTGACTTACATCCACAGTTGAGCCCAATATTTATGTTTCTAAGTAGGTGGTGTGGTGACCTAGTGGTGGAGCTCTTGCCTCACAATCAGGAGGCTGTGAGTTCAATCCTAGGTAGAGGCTGTCAGGGTAATGATTTAAGAGCTGATCAGCTGATGCAATGACAGAGGCAGATGTTTCTCTCTCTGGGCACGATGAGAATATATCTGCTGAATATAACTCCATACTGGCGTCAGGAAAGGCATCCGGCCAGTAAACATTCAGCTCCATTTAGTTGCCCCGACTCCACCCCGCAAGGGATTATGGGGGTCATTAAAAGATGATGATGATTTATGTTTCTAAGTGAGATGTCTGTTAAGTGAGTTTTGCTCCATTTTACGACCTTTCTTGCCACCCTTGTTAAGTGAATCATTGCAGTTGATAAATTGGTAACCTGGTTGTTAAGTGAATCTGGATTCCCTATTGACTTTGCTCGTCATTGGAGACTTTTTTAAAAACAGAAGTCTGTAGAGCCATTTGTCTGAAATGATATAGGCTCTCCTGCTTGAGAAGGAGGTCCCTTCCAACGCTGTTATTCTGAAACCTTAAGTCAACCCGAGCTAACACTTCTACCTGGTGCAAAGTTAAACCTAATTCCTTTCTGCAAAATTTAGACACCCGCTGACTCTGTAGGCAGAGTTGCTTATCGACTCTTGCTGAAATATCCAATCTCTTTTCAGTTTCAGTTTCTCCACTGGCTCTGGGCCACGGGACTTTTGGCATATGTTGATATATATTATTTTCTGTGTCACCGTGTGCCACGCAGCCCATACAAGGACCACCCTCTGTGTTTAATGAACACCAAGCTGTTCTTTTCTTTAAGGGCTTCGCCCTTTTTAAAAAAAATTCTCAGCAAGTATCTTCTTGGCTGGGGCCAAACTATTCAATTTTTGCTTCGCCGAGCCGAAGGGCTTTGTTCCAAAGTGTTTCAGGCTTCATCAAGATTTTTCTCACCTTACCTCAGACAATGACCTTTGTGAAGAAGTCAAAGAAATGGCCTCTTTCTGACAACTCTCCCACGCAAAGCACGGTCAGACAGGCCCAGAGTCAGCTCATTTTCCCAGTGAGCCTGTCATGGGGATCTGAGCAGGATTGTTTTTAACTCGTCTGACCGGTTTGGAGCATTTTGAGCAGGGGTGGGCTTCAAAAATTGTAGCAGCGGGTTCTCTGTCCAGTTGCTGGGTGGGCGTGGCCATGGTGGGTGTGGCCTAGGCCCAAAAGGTTGGCAACCCCTGAACTAGATCTCCAATTCTATGTTCTACTGTAACTTCTCTGCCTGGTTGGCAAGCAACAATGTAAGGATTCTTTCCTGGACTTGTCTCTCTTTACCCTTAGATCTTTGTGCTTTCTGGATATTTTTTTTTTCTTTTAAAGCTTACATAAAGCTCGCACATTCCTTCCTGCCTCAAATTGCAAACCTTGCAATTTATTAATTGCAAAGAGACACAGTAAATAAATCCAAGCTGGTACACAGAAGGAGGGCCCCCTTCTTGCTGTGTGTGTGTGTGTGTGTGTTTGTGGGCTGGGAGCAGAAGCTGGATGTTTGCTGGGTGGATCAATTCTGCCACTATTTTCCTCTTGCCAAGCCATTATAAGCTCAGTGAGTCATCTCAGCAAAAAATACAAAACAAAAGGACACTCCCAAGTCTTTCTGGAAGCTTTATTAAGGGAAAATGCTTTGGAGAAGTTTGTGTAAAAAAAACAAAATCATGAAGTGTAGACAGAGAGCCACCTAAAAATTCAAGTTTTTTCTTTCTTTCTCCTGATGCACAAATCTCCAAGGTCTTTTTTTTCTTGCAACAGAGCATTATGTGGTGCAGTGGACCAGGAGACCTGCAGACGCAGTGCCAGCTCCACCTGCCACCAACACAGTACAGAGCGGCAGGAACACCCATCAGTTCCATGCTGTATCCTGCCCCATCGATGTGTCGCACTCCGAGAAAGTGCAGACACGGGTAAACTCCCAGAGCCTGACATCTGGAGCCCAGGGAAGGGTCCGAGGGAAGCCTCCGGGCTCTGGGGAAGACGAAAAATGGCCAAACTGGAAGTTCCGGTAGGCCACGCCCACCATGGCCACACCCACCCAGTAACCAGGCAGAGAACCGGTTGTTGGGATTTTTGAAACTCACCCCTGCTTAAAATAACAATAAAGGAGAATATTTGTAGCTCAGGGTTGAAATGAAGGGTCCTGTGATGACCCGTTGCGTGACACAAAAATAACCAAGTCACAAAAATAGAAGAAAGTCCTTTTAATGCCTCCAACTTGGCCCCAATTCCAATTATCCTCTGCTGCATATCAAACTCTTGAAAACAGTTTACGGAGGGAGTAAATGCAGTCCGCGCCCAAAGTAAAGTTAATTCGAAATTAAAAAAAACCCAACACAAACCACACTGAAGGAATTACTACAGCAGGCAAGGATGATTAATTGCAGACTTCTGCCAGATAACGCAGCAACCACAGATAAGCTCCGACAAGAATAATGCACGCTTTGTTACCCATGCACAGTTTGTCCTTTTAAACAGTCCTCACAGCTGCAGCCCATGAAGGGGATCAGGGCCCCTTCTTCCCCCATAGACCATACCACTCACGTTTCTCCCTTATCCGCTCCTCCCTGCGTGCCCTAGGATGAAGAGGGGATGGGCCTGGGTCTTCCTCTGAATGCCCATTCGGCCTATGCCCTTCCCCAGTTTCCTCCACAACCCCCGGAGCCACACTTCCACTCCCTGTCGGCTGTTCCTCCTCTCCCTCGGAGTCAGACTCCAACAGGGGCATGACAGGTCCTTTGTGTTCTCTGAGCTTGGTGGTTTTCCTACAGACATTTCATGACCCAAACTAGGTAATGTCATCTGTATTAAAAGAATAGATAGCTAGTCCTTGATTTATGACCACAATTGAGCCCAGAATTTATGTTGCTAAGTGAGATATTTGTTAAGTGATTTCTGCCCCATTGAAGGAACTTCCTTGCCACTTCTGTTAAGCGAATTTTCACCATTGTTAACCACTGCCACTGTTAAATTAGTAACACGGTCATTAAGCGAATCTGGCTTTCCCCTTGACTTTGCAAGGTTGCAAAAGGGGATCACGTGACCCCCCCCGGGACACTACAAGCGTCATAAATATGAGTCAGTTGCCCAGCGTCTGAATTTTGATCAGGTGACCATGGGGAGGCTGCAACGGTCACGTGAAAAAGCAATCACTTTTTTCCATGCTGTTGTAACTTCAACCAGTCACTAAGTGAATTGTTGTAAATTGAGCCCTATCTGTAATGAAGAGTTGCAGGAACTGGGGGTGTCTAGTCTAACGAAGAGAAGGACTAGGGGCGACATGGTAGCAGTCTTCCAAAATTGCAGGGGCTGTGATGGAGAAGAGGGGGGGTCAGCTTGTTTTCCAAAGCACCTGTGGGCAGGACAAGAAGCAAAAGGTAGACATTTATCAAAGAAACACCCAACCTAGAATTAAGGTGAACATTCCTGACAGTGAGAACAATTAATCAATGGGATAAACCTGCCTCCAGAAGTTGTGGGTGCTTTTTGAGAAGAGACTGGACAGCCATTTGTCTGGAATTGTATAGGGTCTCCTGCTTGAGTGGGGGGTGGGGTTGGACTAGGACAGGGGTCGCCAACCTTTTGGACCTCCAGGACCACCAAACTCATAATTTTAAATCCTTTGCCTTGGAAAAAAATAATAAAACTTTAAAAAAAATTTTTTTTTTAAAAAATCCTGTGGATCAAGAGGCCCTGAGAAAATCTAAAAAAAAGGCTGCAGGAAAACTCCCCACCCTGTTTTCCTACCGATTGATCATTCTTTATTTGGGATCGCAGGATACCGTCTCCAGCTCTGTTCTCAAGGGGAGAGAGAGAGAGAGACCTTTGGCTTCATGCAAGGAAAGCAGCAGAAGCAGAGAGTCTTTTCTCCCCAAACTCTGCCAGAAATGAGTCTTTGTGAGACTTGTCGCGTCAGTGCAGCCTCTTGGAGCAGGTGGCCTTGCAGGGTCCCAAAGACTCATTTCTGTCAGAGTTTGGGGAGAGAAAGAAAGACTTTGCTGCTTTCCTGTGTGCAGCCAAAAGCAGAAGAAGAAAGAAGCGGAAAGAAGCAGCCCGGTGGCCAGGCCAGGCATGTGGGCGAGTGGGGCAAGTTCCCCCCGCCCTTTCCCCTCCTCACTACCTCATGTTGTTCGCAATGCAAGCGACACAAGCCTTGTGTTCCTGCAGGCCATGTGGGCAGCACAGCCTTGTGTTCCCGCGCAGCCTGGATTAATTGCTTTGGGGGTGACATTTCTCTGTGGACCACCAAAATTTTCTCACAGACCACCAGTGGTCCCCGGCCCACTGGTTGGTGACCTCTGCTCCAGTGTACACTTAATTAACAAATAAATAAATACAGGCAGTTCTCAACTAAGAACCATTCATTTAAGTGACTCAAGTTACAACAAAGTGTAAAAAAGGGACTTATGACCCATGTTCACGCTTACAACCATTAAAGCATTCTCACAGTCATGTGATCAAACTTCAGATGCTTGGCAACTGACTCGTATTTATGACCGTTGCAGCATCCCGGGGGGGGGGTGTCATTATCATTTGCAAACCGTCCTAGTTGGCTTATGACAAGCAAAGTCAATGGGGAAGGACAGGTTCATTTTACAATGACATTATTCGTTTAGCAACGGCACACTGATTTGTCATGGCAAAAAGGGTCGTAAAATTGGACGTAACTCACTTAGCAACTGTTTTGTGCTTAGCAACAAACAATTTGGCCTCAATGGTGGTTGTAAGTGGAGGACTACCTATACTCCAGTGGGTTTTGATTGTCAGTTCGGGGTCCTGAGTTCTATTCCATGCTTGTTTGAGCACATTTTGCGCACAATCTCTCCCTCTCTCCCTCCCTCAGGGCTAAAAAACCCAGGCAGCCACTAGATGGCGGCAAAGATTCCCATGAAGGAGGACTCAGGAATCCCTCTAACTCTGGAAGGGACCTTGTAGGTCATTTAGACCAACCCCCGGCCCAAGCTGGAGACCCTACCTCATTTCTGACAGATGGCAGCCCAGGCTCTTCTTGAAAGCCTCCAGTGATGAAGCTCCCACAACTTCCAAAGGCAACTTCTGTTCCATTGATTTGTTGATCTCACTGTCAGAAATATTCTCCTTATTTCCAGGTTGAATCTCTCCTTGTTCAGTTTCCATCCATTATTCCTTGTCTGGCCTTCGGGTGCTTTGGAGAATAGCTTGAACCCTTCCTCTCTGTGGCATCCCTCAAATATTGGAAGACTGCTATCCTGTCTCCCCTGGACCTTCTCTTCCCTAGATTAGCCATGCCCAGTTTCTGCAACCGTTCATTGTATGTTTTAACCTCCAGTCGCCTAATCATCCTAGTTGCTCTTCTCTGCACTCTTTCTAGAGTCTCAACATTTTTTATAGTGTGTTGACCAAAACTGGATGCAGTACTTTGGTGTGATCTTACTAAGGCTTTATAGACTGGCATTAATACCTCATCTTGATTGTATCCCTCTGTTGATGCAACTTAGGATTCCGTTGGCTTTTTTGGCTGCCACCGCACACTGCTGGCAGTCCACTAAGCTGGTTGTCCACTAAGACTCCAAGATCCCTCTCACAGTTACTGCTATTAAGCCTGATTTCAGCCAGTCTATATGTGTACTTTTGTTTTTTTCTTGCCTAAGTGCAAGACTTTGCTTTTGTCCACATTGAATTTCATTTTGTTAGATGGGGCCCAGGATTTTAACTTCTTTACTTTGGTGTATATCCTTTGCGCTTTCATAAAAGTTCACATTTTGAACTCTGAACCTGAGGGAAAATTTGTTCCAGAAAAGGAAACTTTTAAAATAAAATGACGAGCAAATAAACCCTGATGGAGATGAGTGATGAGATTTAGCTTCCATTTCACCACAGAGCTGTAAAATTGTCTTTCTTTTCTTTTCCTGCAGTGGCGGGCAAATATTGCCAAAACAGGAAGGCTGTTAGACAAGATTCCCTGGCCAATGCCTTTGTTATTGCCAAAATCCTCACCTTGGCAGGGACATGTTAACAGCCTGTGCCTTTGGGGTAATTTTGGAGACAGAGACAGGCGTAGACTTGCCCATTTTGGTGGGCATTAAGGAAGCTGGCCTTGCTTGCTTTATGTTCTACAGATGCCAAATCATTCTTTCATTCCTTCATATCAGAGATCTGGGTATCAAAAAAAACAACAACAACCCAACACTGGAAAGAGTTAGGAGCCAACAGCGTGAGGCAACAGCCAATTGTTTTACACTTTGGCAAGAAAAACCAACTGTATAAAGTACAGGCTGGGTGAAACTTGGTTTAATGGCAGAAATTGTGAGAAGGATCTTGGAGTCCTAGTGGACAAGCCCTTAAATATGAGCCAACAGTGTGAGGCAGCAGCCAAAAAAGCCAATGAAATCCTTTGCTGCACTAAGAGAGGGATAGAATATCAAGATCCTGTGAGGTTCTAGGACAGCTTTACAAAGCCTTAGTAAGACCAAACTTAGAATACTGCATCCAGTTCTGGTCACCACGATATAAAGAAATTGTTGAGACTCTGGAAAGAGTGCAGAGAACAGCAACGAAGATGATTAGAAGTCTGGAGGCTAAAACATACGAAGAACAGTTACAGGAATTGGTGGTATGTCTAGTGTAATCAAACAGGGACGCGGTGGCTCAGGGGCTAAGACGCTGACCTTGTCGATCAGAAAGGTCGACAGTTTGGCGGTTCGAATCCCTAGCGCCACGTAATGGAGTGAGCTCCCGTTACTTATCCCAGCTTCTGCCAACCTAGCAGTTCGAAAGCACGTAAAAAATGCAAGTAGAAAAATAGGGACCATCTTTGGTGGGAAGGTAACAGTGTTCCGTGGGCCTTCGGCGTTTAGTCATGCCGGCCACATGACCACGGAGACGTCTTCGGACAGCGCTGGCTCTTTGGCTTTGTAACGGAGATGAACACCGCCCCCTAGAGCCAGAAACAACCAGCACTTATGTGCGAGGAGAACCTTTACTTTTACCTGTAGTGTAATGAAAATAAGGAGTAGGGGAGACATGATAGCAGTCTTCCAATATCTCAGGGGCTGCCACAAAGAAGAGGCAGTCAAGCTATTCTCCAAAGCACCTGAGGACAGGACAAGAAGCAATGGGTGGAAACTAATCAAGGAGAGAAGCAACTTAGAACTAAAGAGAAATTTACCGACAGTGAGAATAATCAACCAGTGGAACAGCTTGTCTTTAGAAGGTGGAGGCTTTCCAAATGAGATTGGACAACCATTTGTCTGAAATGATATAGGGTCTCCTTCTTGAGCAAGGGGGCTGGTCTAGAAGACCTCCAAAGTCCCTTCCAACTCTGTTATTCTGTTTCTGGGCCCTTCCATAACTCTTTGCTGACATCTTGTGATGTGCTAGAGCCTTGCAATCCAATCTGGGATCCTATCATGAAGATTCTAAGTTACAAGGGGAAATAGAAGACCAGTTCTTCAGTTCCACAAAACAGCATTTTCTTACCTTTTTAAAGAATGTGGATTATATTGAGGGCGTGAGACAATTCTTCCCCAAAGGGCGGTTGTGATAAAGAGCTTTTTAAAAAAATGAATGTTTTTGTCCCTCTATTAAAAAGGTAAGGGGTAGCTGGGCTGAAGGCCTGTCTTTAGGTCTCAGCGTCTTTTGCCATGCCCTGGAAAAGAAAGGCTACAGGGGTGGGATTCAAATTTCTTAACAACCGGTTCTGTGGGCGTGGCCTAATTTGTGGGTGTGGCTTGGTGGTCATGTGACTGGCTAGGCGGTTCTTGTATGCAAATATTGTAAATTTTATGCAAATATTGAATTTTTTATTAAAAAAAGAGCAACTTTTACCCAAAATCAGGCAAAGCAGGCAGGTAGATTGAATTGCTCACAGAATCACGGATTCACTCAGAGATCTATCTTTCTGTCATCGGCTACCTGAGTCTGTCACATAAAATCTGCTTGCAAGCAAACTCACAAAATTAACTCCCAACACACCATGCATGTAAATATTGATTTTTTTTTATTAACAAAAGAGCAACTTTTACCCAAAATCAGGCAAAGCAGGCAGGCAGATTAATTGCTTCCAGAATCACAGATTCACTCAGAGACCTACCATTCTGCAATCTGCTACCTGAGTCTGCTCTGAAAAATAGAATCTAGTAAGGTTCAGCTCTGCTTTTAGATTAGCTAGAAAGCAAGAAATCCAACAATTTCCTGCTTTCTAGCTAATCTAAATCTCCCGGCACAGCTGATAGTTGGAACAGCTGATGGTCGGGGGGGGAAGGAAAAATAGCAACTTAGCAGGCAAGTTGGATGGTGCACATGCCAGGTAAGGAGTGACTGGGCGGGGAAGGGAGGGGAAGGGCCAGCCAATGATGAGATTTGCCGGTTCTCCAAACTGTGCAGAATTGTAACAACCAGTTCTATAGAGCTGGTGAGAACAGGTAGAATCCCATCCCAGAAAGGCTCCCTATTTAGTTGGACTCACAGGAGATAAGCTAGAGATCCCACATGGACCTACAGCCTGCATATCTTGTTCACATGCTCCATGCATGCCATAGGCAAGGAAAGAGGGCTGCACCATTTGGATGAAGGCAGCACAAGAAGAATCAGAATAGAGCTGGAAGGCACCTTGGAGGTCATCTAGTCCAGCCCCCTGCTCAAACAGGAGACCCTCTACTATTTCAGACAAGTGGCTGTCCAATCTCTTCTTAAAAGCTCCAGGGACAGAGCACCCACAACTTCTAAAGGCAAGTTGTTCCACTGGTAAATAGTTCTCACTGTTTGCAGGATGCAGTATTCCAGGTGTGGTCTTACTAAGGCTTTATAAAGTGGTACTAATACTTAACGATATCTTGATTCTATGCCTCTTGTTTATACAACCCAGGATTGTGTTAGCTTTTTTGGCTGGTGCCACACACTGCTGGCTCATGTTTAAATGATCGTCCACTAGGACTCCAAGGTCCCTCTCACAGTTACTGATTTTGAGCCAAGTTTCGCCTAATCTGTACTTGTACCTTTGGTTTTTCCTGCCCAGGTGTAAAACTTTGCTTTTTTCAAGAAGATTGAAGAAAGAAGGAAAAGCTGCTTTCTTCAACCTTCTTGTGAAATAAGCAGTTTGAGGACAGTACCAGCATCATTATCCAGGCAGAATTATTCATCATCATACATAGTAATAGAACTACCTCTGATGGCCACTGCCAAGGATAACTACTTAACGAAACTGGCTATAAAAGAAGAACATGACTGGTTCTTGCCTGCCTCACAAAAAGACCTGGAAGATAAACATGTTCTCTTCTGAAATGGCCACCATGACGCATTCCTAACTTGCTGTCTTTACATGTTGTTAAAGGCTAATTTACTTCATACAGGATACATCCATCAAGAGCAACACATTAATTCCTCTCTCTGGATGATAACATTTGACTGAGGAAATGCCGGCCTTCCCTAAGATAAGAAATTCCCTGCCATTTTTAAAGAGGGAGTTCACTTGCTCCACCAAGCAAACTAATCTTTGTTGTGTTGGGCTGAATTGTATAGAGACCAACTGATCTTTTGTCCCTAAATACTGAAAGAACTAGATTTCCTAATGGTCTGGGCCCAAGAATCACATCTGAAGGTCTACCAAGATGAACCTTGAGCCCAGAACAATTCTTCATCCATCTTTCGTTATGTTTTTTTTCAGTACCCCTGGACACCAAACGTCGTCATTCACAAATAAGGTACAGTTTTTGTTTGATGATCTATGGCCTTTGAAAAATTAATAGCTTTTATGGCAGCCAGGAATCAGCAGTTTTCTCTTTGCTGTGTTTTTTTTTTGTTTTTGCAAATGAGAAAGCAAAAAAAAACCCCACACCCCACAAAGAATGTTATACACTAAAAATCTCCACAGACCGTTCTCATCCTGGACATTCATATTTAGAACTATTACCATCAGGGAGCCGTTACAGGTGTCTTAAAATGAGGACTAATAGATTGAGAAACAGTTTCTTTTCCAAGGCAGTAATTGTCTTGAATCAAACAGTGCATTTGTGATTTAGTTCTATTATTATTATTATTTTAATTTTTAAATACTCTGTAGTGTGATGGTGATGTGGTGTTTGGGGCACCGTGCTGGAGTAGCTTTCAAATTTCATTGTATTCATGGAATGCAATGACAATAAAGGCTGTCCTGTGCAGCAAGTATAAAAGGATACAATTGGCAGACTGTTCCTGTGGCCCAGGAGAGGTGGAGACCATGGGATCATATACTCCTACGATGTTCCTTTTGCACAGAGATTCGGAAAAAAACACATTCTTCCAATAATTGCTAGGTATCCTGGCCATTCTGCTTATCTCCAGTGGCTGCTTAAGGACGAGCTGTCTGTAACTACGGTGCAGGTGGCTAGATTTGGTGCAGCAGCACTGGGAATTGTTTTTAATTTACATTTATATCCCGCCCTTCTCCGGAGACTCAGGGCGGCTTACAATCTTTGGAGCGCAACCCAATGCGCTCAGCAATAGCCTTCCTTCCATTGTATATGCCTGCTTATTACTAAAAGGCATTTTTACAAGGTCAGCTTACTGCCCCCAACAATCTTGGGTCCTCAATTTACCTACCCCGAGAGGATGGAAGGCTGAGTCAACCTTGAGCCTGGTGGGATTCGAGCCTGCACTAATTGCAGGCAGCTGGAACTTAAGTGCAGGCAATTAACAGCCTGAGCCACCAAGGCCCTTTGTCGCAAATACCTGTCTAATCCACTATAGACATGTTATACATCAAATGTTTTGCACTGCTTATTCCTTTCCCTTCTAGTATTAAACTGACAACTGTTGTGGCCCACCAGCAGAACTGGCAGCAGACTTGGAGAGTGAAGGGGTTGGGGAGGAATATGGCCCAGTCCTGGAGTCTGGGGAAGGCTCTGACGAGGGCTCTGCATCGGAGGCAGAGATGGGGCCAGGGTTGTCCAACAGTCATCAGCTGCTTTCGCGGATCAGAAGGGCAGAAGAACAGCTGGAGCCTGTTCCCAGTGTGTGCATGTGCAGAGCTGCCAGGAGAAGGGAACAGTTAAGGAACAAGAGTGGACTTGGGAGTAAAGGCACAGGTGGATGGTGAATGGCCCCTCCCATAGGGAATAAAGAGGAGCGAAAGGAGAGTGGTGTTTGCAGGAGAGAATTAGTTCACTTAATTAGTGAAGATTTGTTTGTGACTCACAAAGACTCCTTGCCAAGTATTTTCTTGTACAGCATTGCGCTTGGAAGCTATCGGCCTGGCAACTCTCCAAGCCTGATAAGATCTGTGGTTACAATTCACCCTTGAAAGACTGTTTGCCGGGACTCTGCTGGATGTGAATGAGAGGAATTCACATTAGCCAAATAAAAAGGGGTTTTGTCGGGACAAGGAGTCTGCTTCGTGATTTTTAAATTACATTTATATGCCGCCCTTCTCCGAAGACTCAGGGCGGCTTACAATTTTTGGGATACAACCCAATGCACTCAGCAATAGCCTTCCTTCCGTTGTATATGCCTGCTTATTACTAAGCGGCATTTTTACAAAGTCAGCTTATTGCCCCCAACAATCTTGGGTCCTCAATTTACCTACCCAGAGAGGATGGAAGGCTGAGTCAACCTTGAGCCTGGTGGGATTCGAGCCTGCACTAATTGCAGGCAGCTGGAACTTAAGTGCTAGGCATTTAACAGCCTGCACCACCAAGGCTCTTTTTAAAAGCCTAAGTCAGAACGACCACAGGCCAGCGGTTTATGGATTGTAATTTTAGTATAAGTTAGACCATGTATAATTGGCAGACTGGATTTGATCACGGATTTCATCTGTTATTTACGATTTTATTCTAGAATTTTTAATTGTTCATTTACTGATTGTTTTTATTTTTGTTCTGGTCTCTGACTGTAATAAACTAAACCGAACTGAGTATGCCCTTTGGAAACATTATTGCTCATCGGGGTCTAAAAGTCATTTGGAAGAACGGCGTGGAAATAAATTCTTATGTGTAAAGGAAAGAATTAGATTTGCTTTATTACCGCTTCTTTATCTCAGCAGATAATAAGGGCAACCACAATAATAAATAATAACCCTAGCAGCAACAGTAAGAACATGTCCTGTAGTGACAATGCTAGTATTTTTCCTTCTGTTCGGTTTTCCAAGAGGCTTACATTCAAAGCATATCGCGTTTTGGTTGATCTTGCCAAGAACGGCTTAACAGTAATCAGGCTGTTTTTCTCATCTCCCACCCGACAAGGAGGAAAGTTGAGTCTTATATCTTGCTGTCTTCGGAGTAATCTGAAAAGATAAGGATCAGTGAGTCAGGTCAGTCTCGTGAAGGCATTGTCTGGGCTGAGGGAAGAGAGTCAAAAGCAACGTGCAATCCAACTGGGATTGGTCATTTAGGAGCTAATCTGATGCTTGGCCCAGCAGAGATTACACGACCTGAGACTTCTCAGAAAACAACAACTGAATGAAAAACTGCTGGTGACCTTCTACCACTGCACTATAGAGAGCATTTTAACTTACTGCACCTCTGTGTGGTTTGCCAATTGCACTGGGGCAGATAGGACAGCACTCCAGAGGGTTAACGTCATTGCCCAGAGGATCATGGGTTGCCTTCTCCCCTCTTTGGAAGAGCTTTATAGCTCCTGCTGCCTTAAGAAAGTTCAAAACATCCTCAAAGATCCACCTCATCCTGGGCACCCTTTTTTTTGAACTATTACCATCTGACAGCCGGTACAGGATAATAAAAACAAAGACAAATAGGCTGAAAAA
The DNA here is from genome assembly GCA_009733165.1 of Naja naja. Lineage (NCBI taxonomy): Eukaryota > Metazoa > Chordata > Lepidosauria > Squamata > Elapidae > Naja > Naja naja. The sequence continues at coordinate 9,282,995 of CM019159.1, forward strand.
CAGCTTCTACCCCAGGGCAGTAGCTCTATTGAATTCTACTGTGTAGTGCCATGTTGGTGCGGTGTTGGGGGTTTTCAATTCAATGTGTGGAGGGTGAAGGATGTGTGTTTGTGTTTATATTCATGGTCATGATGTGCACTGAAGATGGTGTTTGATTTCGTTATACGAGGTGCAATGACACTAAAGTAAACTAAAAACTAAACTAAAAGCCCTCTTATGTGATGTCATCCTTGGGTTCATCAGTAACATGTTCCATGCTGTCTCGTTCTCCATCTTCTATTGCAGTAAAGCAGGGGTGGAGAACAAGGACCATTTTATGACTTGTGGACTTCAACTCCCAGAATTCCTGAGCCAGCATGGCTCCTAGTCAGCCACGGCTGGCTCAGGAATTCTGGGAGTTGAAGTCCACAAGTCATAATAGGGCCCTCGCTCTCCAACCTTGCAATAGAAAGGAACCAGCCCCAGGGAATGGGCAGGCAATCGAAATGGTGGTTTGGGGTCATTGTGGGGTGGAGTCCTGAAAGGCCAACCAAGGGACCAAAATAGCAAGATGATGCATCGGCACAACCACAAAAGGAAGTCTTTCCTTATGTTATAAACATTGTATTACTAGCTTGATACCCATGCTTCGCTATGAAACTATGTGGTCGGGCTTAGTTTTTGGGGAGGAAAATAAGGTGGGGGGATTCTGCCTCTGCCTACCAGCATCCATCAGTATTCATCTGGCTAGCATCCTGTCAGTGTATGAGAGAGTTGAGGGCTGTTTGGAAACTGGAACAGTATTTGCTGTGTGAGCAAGGAGACAGCAAGGAGCCTGGGCCTGGCTTAGCTCAACTGTTCTGTACTAAAGCTGCTAGGTGCTGTGAAACTGAAACTGACACTCCTTTCCTCTGCTAGTATTTTGCCTTTGGAACAGATTTCTTTTCAGGTGGGGAAGGGGAGTAGAGCTCTTTAGCATCAGAGCGTGTTAATAATAATAATATAGGAAATACTAATAGCTCTGATGGTCATTTCAAAAGAATCCTTTCTTAGTGAGCACCTAGAAGCCAAGAGGAACCTATGTGCCAAATTTCAAGTTTGTAGGCTTTACGGTTCTGGAGATTTTGTGATGATGTGTGAGTGGTCTTTCGCTTTTATATAGATAGATAGAAGATAGATAAATATATAAAGAACAATTGCTGGAATTGGGTATGTCTAGTCCAATGAAAGGAAGGACTAGGGGTGACATGATAGCAGTCTTCCAATATTTGAGGGGCTGCTACTAAGATGGGGGAGGGTGTCAAACTATTTTCCAAAGGAGCAAAAAGCAGACACTAGGAAAGGAAACTAATCAAGGAGAGAAGCCACCTAGAAGTAAGGAGAAAATTCCTAATAATGAGAGCAATCAACCAACGGAAGAGGTGGCCTTCAGAAGTTGTGGGTGCTCCATCACTGGAGGCTTTCAAAAAGAGACGGGACAACCATTTTGTCTGAAATGGTATGGGATCTCCAGCTCAGACAGAAGGTCTACCTAGAAGACCTTCTCCCAAGGTCCTTCCCAACTCTTATTATTCTATGTTCTGCCAGAGAAGCAGCTTTGGTTCCCCCCCAAATGCTCTGCTCTTCCTTAAGGTTTCTTTTCTGGACACCCAAATCCTGACTGTCCTTATCTTGGATCAGACACACCAACCTGGCAGTGACTTGCTCTCCATCTCCTGAGGGCCACTGTCAGGATCCGAGTCCTCTTCTGTCAGCGTCATGGGCAGTGGCTGAAACGGGGGCTCCAGATTCATTGGCACCAGTGGCTTGGTGGTAAACAGCAAGGTGGCACCAGGCCCGGGGCCCTTTGGCAGCTGGAGGAAGCAGGAGCTGGCAGGCAGGGACTGGTTCAGGGCGAAGGGTGCCTGCTGGGCAGAGCCCTCCGCGATGGTCGCCAAGCCGGAAAATGGTATTGGGGAGAAGGAGCGCGTGAAGGATGGTCCTTGCGTGGAGAACGCATTCCACGGGGTAGCGTGGAAAGCAGGGATGTAGCCTGAAGAAAGGAGGAAGGGAGAACAACCACTCGTTAATCTGCAGCATCCAGGGAGGAGGCACCAAAAACATCAACTAGCCCAGAAACAATTCTAACTCATGGTAAAGGTAGCCCTCGACTTACGACCAGCAGAGCCCAATATTTCCATCGCTAAGTGAGACAGTTAAGTGAGTTTTGCCCCGTGGTGGGATTCAAATTTTTTTACTACCGGTTCTGTGGACGTGGCGTGGCTTGTTGGGCGTGGAAGGATACTGCAAAATCCCCATTCCCTCCCCACCCCACTAACCTGCTTTGCAGCTCCGTTCTCCTCCTGTGCAGGGCAACAAAAGCAGACCCAGCCGATCAGCTGGGACTCAATGGGAGGCAGAGAAGAGATGGGGGCGGGGCCAGTCAGAGGCGGTATTTGTCGGTTCTCCGAACTACTCAAAATCTCCGCTACTGGTTCTCCAGAACTGGTCAGAACCTGCTGGATACCACCTCTGGTTTTGCCCCATTTTACGACTTTTCTTGCTAAGTGAATCACTACCGCTGTTATGTTAGTAACGCAGTTGTTAAGTGAAACTGGCTTCCCTATTGACTCTGCTTGTCCAAAGGTTGCAGAGGTCAGAACTGAACTGCTTAGATCAACGAAGTCAGGTGGCACCTGCCCTCAGGAGATACGGATAAAAGCCTCCCTGAGGTTTGGGCTTCTTGTAAGTTATCTTGCGCAAACAACGCAGAAATGATTTGGTTTTTTCTCTTCCTGACCTCCCAACTTTAATAACCAAGCCTGGACCTCTTGTTGTACCACAAAGGTTCTGAAGAACTGAAGAAGCTTCTTGGATGAGAAGTGAAACGTTTGCTTTTTTATTATTGTTATTACATTCATTTTTTCAACATTTCAACGTTTAAAAAAAAGGCAATTTCCACTTTTTACAATGATTCCGTAACAGTGTTCACACTAATTAATAAAGTCTAAAACTAGATCAATTACTTCTCCATTCTTATTCACTTATATTCTTATTTCTCGATCTAACTTATAAATTAACACACACACACACACACACACACACACACACACATATATTTGTTTACTTATGTTTTTGCGGGTATTTATATGTATGGTATTTAGGTTTCTTCGATTAGATTAATTAAACTTCCTTTTTTATATAAAATAAGTAAATGTACAATACCAGTAGTTTCTTCCAACGTGGAAAGATAATAAGCAAACACAAACAGAATGTGATGACCCAGGGTGGGATACAAAAGCAACAAAGTCACAAAAACAGGTGAAGCCCCTTTAATCCCTTCAACTTGGTTTCAGAGCTCCAATTATCATTGACTGGAGGAAAAAACTCCCCCACAAACAGTTGCGAAAAGGAAGAAATGCCATTCAAACTCAAAATACATATAAATTATAAATAGAAAAAAAAAATAACACAAACCACACTGAAGCAATTAATGAGACAAGGCAGGATAAGGACTTGAAGACGTCCACACATATCGAAATACACACACTGGGAAGGACGCCAGAACGGAAGAACGGAGATAAGAACGGAAAGACTAGAATTATTTCATGCTTTGCTTCCAGCACTGGGCCATGCACAGTTTGTCCTTTTAAACAGTCCTCACAGCTGCAGCCCATGAAGGGGATCAGGGCCCTTTCCTCCCCCGTAGACCATGCACTCACATTTCTTCCTTATCCGCTCCTTCCTGCGTGCCCTAGGATGAAGAGGGGATGGGCTTGGGTCTTCCTCTGAATGCCCAGCCGGCCTGTGTCCTTCCCCAATTTCCTCCATAACCTCCGGAGCCACACTCCCACTCCCTGTCAGCTGTTCCTCCTCTCCCACAGAGTCAGATTCTAACAGGGGCATGACACAGAAGCAGACATGTTACAGCTCCAGTTCAGAGCAGAGCTCAGTTTCACTTTTGTTCAGCAAGCAAGCAAGCAAGCTAGTGTCTCTTTCACTTTAGAGCTGAGCACAGAACAGAGATAAACCACGTCTGGGTTCTCTCTTTTAAGTTTCAGCCCCCAATTCAGCTCTCATTGGCTGACCTGGTTACTAAGCTCTAGTCCAGTTCATGAATATACTCTGGTAAGATGCTTCTGGTTCACATATATGACAGCTGTAGTGTCCTGGGGTCATGTGCAACCTTCTGACAAGCTAAGTCAATGGGGAAATCCAGATTGTGTTAAGTTAGCTGTGTTACTAACTTAACAACTGCAATGATTCACTTAACAACCGTGGCAAGAACAGTTGTAAAAGGGGGCAAAACTCAACCAATGTTTCACTCAGCAATACAAATTTTTGGCTCTCTTGAGGCTGTTAGCTTGAGGGGTACCCGTAACACTAATGAAGGGTGTTTGCCTTTTCCCAACCCTCGAGAAAGAAGTCCCGATAGCGGATAGACCCGTGATGGCAAACCTATGACAGGTGGCACGCAGAGCCATTTGTGCAGGCACATGAGCCCCTGCCAACCTTACCTCACTGCGCATGCGTGTGTCTCCCAGCTGATTTTCAGCCCGTTTGAGGCCTCTTTTGGCCTCCCCGAGGCTCGAGGGAAGCCTCTGCAGCCTTTGGAGGCCAAAAAACAGGCCCGTTTTGTCACTTCCTGTATTTCCGGAAATACCAAAAGTGACAAAACGAGCCCATTTTTCGGCCTACAAACACTGCAGAGGCTTCCCTCGAGCCTCGGGGAGGCCGAAAAAGGCCTCAAATGGGCCAAAAATCAGCTGGGAGGTGTGGCATGAGCAGAGCAGTAAGGGGGTGGCGTGGGGGGGGGATCGCACGTGCAAGTGCAGGGCCATGGGGCCCCCCGCATGCATTGCCTTCTGGGTGCTGGCAGGTGAGCATGCGTGCAATTTTCAGCACAGGAGCCCAAAAAGGTTGGCCACCACTGGGATAGACCTTCTGTTAGGAGGTGCTGTACTCACCTGAGCTCCCCGCTGATGGCTGTAGTAGAAGGTGAGTTCCTACGTGATTATGTAGGAAACCTTGAGAACACTCGGCTGCTCCATAGGTCACAAGTCCATTGCTGCCAGGGAGCGAGAAAAATGTGGTGGACTTACTGGGTGTCGGCGTTGTGAGTTGGACACTGGGCAAGGCGTTGCCAGAAAGCTGGAGTGGGAAGTGAGACACCTCGTACTGGGGATACTGGCCGTACTGATGCATACCAGGATGGCTGTTTGGGTGGAAACAGGGGGCTTCAAGGTTGAGTGTAGGCTCCAGTTGTTCAGGGTAATTGCAGTCCACAGGTGAACTGGAGCTCAGGTAGAAGGAAGAAAGAAATTCACCGGTTGTTGTTTAGAAGCAGGACTACTGTTAAGTCCTTATATCAGGGGTGTCAAACTTAAAAGGCCCGTGGGGTGCTTAGATCTGGCCCACGGGGCCACCCTGGAAACAGCAAAGGACTGGACGGTGGTGCTTCTGCCAGCGAAAATGGGGGCCGGAGGAGCTGTGCGCAGCCCCTTAGGCTCCGTTTTCACAGGCAGAAGGGCTAGCAAAACAAACTCAAAACAAAACGAAAGGAGAAATGTTTCCCCTTTTGCATTTGAGCCTGCAAGAAGGGGCAGGAAAGGAGAAAGGGAAAGAGGGAAGACAAAAGAAAAAAGAAGAAGGGAAGAGGGGAAGGGAGCAAGGAAGGAAAAATAAGGAAAGAGGAAGGAAGGAAGGAAGGAAGGAAGGAAGGAAGGAAGGAAGGAAGGAAAGAAGGAAAGAAGAAAAGGACGTAAGGAAAGGAGAAAGGGAAGGAAAAGGAAGAAGGGAAGGGGAAGAAGAAGGAAATAAGGAAAGAGGAAGGAAGGAAGGAAGGAAGGAAGGAAGGAAGGAAGGAAGGAAGGAAGGAAGGAAAGGAAGGAAAGGAAAGGAAAGGAAAAGGAAGAAGGAAGGAAGGAAAGGAAGGAAATAAGGAAGAGAAGGAAGGAAGGAAGGAAGGAAGGAAGGAAGGAAGAAAGGAAGGAAGAAGGAAGGAAGAAAGGAAGGAAGGAGAAGGAAGGAGGAAAGGAAGGGAAGAGGGAAAGGAAAGGAAGGAAAAAGAGGAAAGAAGAGGAAGGAAGGAAGGAAGGAAGGAAGGAAGGAAGGAAGGAAGGAGAATGAAGAAGGAAGGAAAAAGAAGAAAAGGACGTAAGGAAAGGAGAAAGGGAAGGAGGAAAAGAAAAGAAGGGAAGAGGGGAAGGGAGCAAGGAAGGAAAAATGAGGAAAGAGGAAGGAAGGAAGGAAGGAAGGAGAATGAAGAAGGAAGGAAAAAGAAGAAAAGAGGGAAGGAAAAAGAAAAGGAAGGAAGTTCCTGCCTTAGCATTTGGCCACCACAGGTGCCCCCTAACACAAGTGACATTGAGCTGGCCACACCCAGCCTGGCCACGCCCACCCTGGCCACACCCACCCCAGCCCCCTCAGGTCAAAGGTAACCCTGATGTGGCCCTCAAAGAAATCGAGTGTGACCCTCCGGCCTTGTATCATCATGTAACACTACTGAGGTTACTCCAAAGAAACTCTCTTGTGCAGGCAAGTTCTCAACTTACAACCATCGGTCGAGCGACTGTTCAAAGCTGCAATGGACTAAAAAAGAGTGACGTAGGAGCCCCAAATTTACGTTGTTGAGTGAGACGTTCATTCAGTGAGCTTTGTTCCGTTTCACGACCTTTCTTGCCACCGTTGTTAAGTGAATCTGGCTTCCCCATTGACTTTGCATTTGTCACACTTATGTGACCATCCCCAGGGTCACGTGATCGAAATTCAGATGCTGGGCAACTGTCATGCCTTTATGACGGTTGCCATGTCCCGAGCTCATGTGACCATTTGGGGACTTTCTGACCGGCCAAGTCATCGGGGAAGCCAGATTCGCTTAATAACCGCATGACTAACTTAACAACTGCAGGGATTCGCTTAACAAGCGTGGCCAGAAAGGACGTCCAATGGGGCAAAGTTCACTTCATCAGGCTGCTTATTAAATGGGGTACCATGTGACCACATCTGATTTTACAACCCCTTTTTGCAGGGGTCATAAGTTGAGAACTATCTGTATTGCAGACTGCCCGATGCACCTTTTAGATAAGAAAGTCCTATGAGCAGGGGTGGGGTTCAAATAATTTAGCAACTGGTTCTCTACCCAGTTGCTGGGTGGGTGTGGCCATTGTGGGCGTGGCCTAGTCGGCCTCCTGCACCACAGTGTGGGGGGGTCATTTTTGCCCTACCCGGACTCCAGAGGCTCTCTGGAAAATGGGCCTCCCAGAAGCTCCAAAAGGCCAGAAACTGGCCTGTTTCCGGCCTTCCAGATCCTCCAGGAGGCCCATTTTACCCCTCCCCAGGCTCCAGAAGCTTTCCTTGAGCCTCTGGAAGGCCCATTTCCACCCGCCCCGGAGGCTCTCTGGAGGCTGGAAATGGGCCTCCCGGAAGTTCCCGAAGGCCAGAAATGGGACTCCTGTAAGTTCCAGAAGGCCGAAAACAGGCCCGTTTCCGGCCTTCTGGAGCCTCCGGGAGGCCCATTTTCCCCCACCCTGGAGGCTCTCTGGAGGCCAGAAACGGGACCCGTTCCGGCCTTCCGGAGCCTCTAGGAGGCCCATATTTCACCCTCCCTGAGCCTCCTGCATTCGCCCTCCCCGAGCCTCCTGCATTGGCTGCCGGTTGCCCTCCGGGTGAGCTTCAAGGTGTTAGTGATAACATACAAAGTGATAACATACAAAGTCCTACATGGCTTGGGTCCGGGGTACTTGCGGGAGCATCTCCTGCCAGCGTCGACTTCCAGTCGCCCTGTGCGCTCCCACAGACAGGGCCTCCTTGGGGTGCCGTCGGCCAGACAATGTCGGCTGGCAGTGCCCAGGGGTAGAACCTTCTCTGTGGGAGCACCCACCCTGTGGAATCGACTCCCCTTGGAGCTCCGGTTGGCTCCCGACCTCCGTTCCTTCCGCCGCGACCTAAAGACCTGGTTGTCTCAACAGTCCGGCCTGGACTGAAGGGTAAGGGGTGGGGTTTTATTCTTATTTTAACTTTTATTGGGTTTTAATCTTTATTGGGCTTAGTTCACTAGTTTAATGTATTTTTAATTAATTGTATTGTTATTTTTATTGTAAGCTGCCCTGAGTCCTTAGGGAGAGAGGGCGGCATATAAGTCCAGTCCAATCCAATCCAATCCTTCCGGACCTTGCAGTTATCTGGGATCCAAAATGGCGCCTCCTGGGAGGGGCGTGGTGGGCGTGGCCAGCCAGTCACTGCAACTACCGGTTCGGCGAACGAGATGTGAAATTAACAACCGGTTCGATCAAACCGATGTGAACCGGTAGCATCCCAACCCTGCCTGTGACCCATTTGGGTCTGGAATTCCAAAGAAGAGAGCCGGAAGCAATGGGGTGTAATTTTGCTTTCCAGGTGATGGGTCATTGTTGCTCCCTGGGGACCCAGTGGCCAGGTGACCCTCCACCCCTTTTTCCCCCCCTGCTTCTGGGCCGCTTGCTTACCTTTGACCCTGGACGCTATAGGTGTGGGCATCGCTGGAGCTGCTCTCCTGGCTGGAGAAGCTGCATTCGCTGGCCAGGCTATCGTCCAGCATCAACGGGATGATGTGAGGATTGGAGTTAAGGAGCAGGTTGAAGGGAAGTTTGGTCCGGCGAACGGGCGGAGGGCTCGGGATCGCAGGGAACAGCTCTTTCTGGAGGGATCCCAAGGATCCTTGGGAGGTGGGGGCCTTGGTCTGGATGGAGCCACCACAGCTTGTCTTGCCAGGAACCGAGGCGACTGCGAAGGAAAAAGAAGCACAGAGGGAGATGGAAGACAAATGGAAAGACCGAGAGTCCCCAGCAATTGTTGGCAGGAGGAAGGAATGCTGCTTGGACAACCTTGAACTACGCCGCCTACGGTTGGACTTAAGCATAGTACACAAAATTATCTGCTACAATGTCCTACCAGTCAATGAATACTTCAGCTTCAACCGCAACAATACAAGAGCACACAACAGATACAAACTCAATGTAAACCACTCCAAACTTGATTGCAGAAAGTATGACTTTGGCAACAGAGTGGTCAATGTCTGGAATGCACTACCTGACTCTGTTGTTACATCTTCTAACTAACCCCCATTCCTTTAACCTCAAACTATCCACTATTGACCTCACCCCATTCCTAAGAGGTCTGTAAGGGGTGTGCATAAATGCACAATCGTGCCTACCGTCCCTGTCCTATTGTCCCCATTTATTCATACCTATTTCCTGTATTCTTACTCATGTTTATACGTATACCTATTATCTTATAAGCAATTGACAAATCAAATAAATAAAAATAAAAAATAAAATATCTCGCACCACAGCTCCCCAGATGCAAAAGAGTCCGGTCATCGAAGACTCGTTTCTGGAGGATCGAGGAAAATATGAAGCGGCCCAAGTGTCAGAAGTCAACAGAGGACTTGGGGGTCAACAGAAGCTCTCAAGCTTTCAACAAGAAGCTTTCAAGATCAAGAATGGCCCAAGACAAGTGGACCATTGGCTGGCTTTTCAACTGCACCTCCTAGACCCCTTCCCAATCTCTTTTGATGGGGGCATTGTAGTCTCCGTTGAAAATAGACCTCACCAATTTATTTATTTATTTCTGTTGATCTGTTTCCCATCCCCCCATTGTATGTTTCTTCCTCTTATTCTTAGCTACCTCACATATCCCTTTCACAATGTAATCTTTTATTTTGTTTTGGACACTAAACAATTGTACTCTTCAAGGATGGAGACTCTGGAGGTTTTGAAAGGGGCTCAGGTTTTTTTCCCCCTTTCTTCCTTCCTCCCTCCCTCCGTCTCTTTCATTCTTTTTTCTTTCTTTCCTTCTCTCTTTTCTTCTCCTCTCTTTTCCTTTCTCCTCCTTTCCCTTCCTTCTTTCCTCCTCCACTCTGTTAGGAATGTTGGATACCTAACTATTGGGTTGTCGATATATCAACCAGGATTGCAAAGTGATTGTATGTAACTTTAAGAGCATGATGAAATGTGATTGGCTGAAGTTACTGCAACCAGCCATAAGATGGAGCCAGAAACCTGATACATTCTTCTTCGTCTTCTTCATCCTTCGGTTTTGGTCTTGGTTGCTCTTCGATCTGGTGCGAGGTTTTTGCTACTGTTTTTTGCAAACTCTGTGTTTATCGAACTGTGTATGATATTGGTAAGGAAAAGGACACTACTATTTGGGATTATCGATTGGACTACTGACTGATATTCTCCGTGTATGACTTGGACTGTGTTTGGACTCTGCTTAACCATTTACTGGAAGTAAAATCTACATTTTCAGTATTCAGCATAATTTTCGTGTCACGTGTGTTATTCATTGTTTCTCCTTTCGCTTCCCTGGTCGTATTCATTTTCCTAATGGGGATATATCTTAACACACTCCTTTCCTTTCTCTTCCCTTCCTCCTCCCCTTCTGTTCCTCCTCCTCTCCTCTCCTTTCCTGTTCCTTCCTCCTCCTCTCCTTTATTTTCTTTTCCTTCCCTTTCTCCTTCTCCCCTTCCCTTCCTCCTCTCCTCTCCTCTCCACCTCTCCTTCTTTGTATTATTTATATTTCACACTTCTTAAGACCCATTTCCCTTTGCAATCTTTGGAAAGAAAGGCCAGCTCTTTAAGAATGAAAGGCATTTTTGCGTATTTAAAGGCTATACGTTGTTCCCTTTTTAGTGATATACTATATTTTCACATTGACTTTTATCCCCTGTAAACTTAAAATACTGTCCTCAAGTCAGTATGATTAAGTAAATTCAGCTAAGGGACAAAACGTAGATTAATCCAAAAAGTCATGCCTCATCTTCAGCTGAAGGCAAAGGCGTATTTGGAGAAACTCCAGTCCTAGAAGGAAGATTTGAGGTGCTCTGTATCTTTTCTTTAAATAGTGATTCTATTAAAGACCGTCATTACAACGTCAAAAACTAATACAAACTGAAAGAGATAAAAGAATAAATGAAGGATTCAAAGTGGCCGGGGGAAAAAAAAGCAAAAATAAGAGAAAGAAAAGAACACACACACACACACACACACACACGATTTCCTAATTTCATCACGAATATAAACAATCTCAGTAGCTTATTACTTCTTCTTAAATTACAGGAAATGACTTTTCCCCATATTTCTTATCTACAGACAAATCCCTAAAGACTTGTCATTTCAGTCCTGGTGCCCGCAAAAATCCATTGAGGGTGACTAGAGATCATAATATATATTTTATTTAAAAGATTTATGCAGACACTTGTAACAAATCCTGGGCAGCTCTAATCAAAAATTAAAACAAATATAAAAACCGTATTAAAACTCTAATAACCCAATGATTTAAAAACGGATCAAAGAAAAAAACTGATGCCAAGTCAAACTTCTGATGTGTTGATGCCCCATCTTATCCCAGCACTGGAGGAAAAAAGTAAATTCTTTTAAGGAGTTGAACTTGAGTCAGATTCACAGAGTTGGAAGGGACCTTGTAGGTCATCTAGTCCAGCCCCCCACCCAAGCGGGAGACCCTACCTCATTTCTGACAGATGGCAGTCCAGTCTCTTCTTGAAAGCATCTAGTGATGAAGCTCCCACAACTTCCAAAGGCAAATTCTGTTCCATGGGTTGGTTGCTCTCACTGTCAGAAAATTTCTCCTTATTTCCAGGTTGAATCTCTCCTTGTTCAGTTTCCATCCATTACCCCTTGTCTGGTCTTCAGGTGCTTTAGAAAATAGCTTGACTCCCCTCCTCTCTGTGGCAGCCCCTCAAATATTGGAAGACTGCTATCCTGTCTTCCCTGGTCCTTCTCTTCCCTAGACTAGCCAGGCCCAGTTCCTGCAACCGTTCATCGTATGTTTTAGCCTCCAATCCCCTAATCATCCTGGTTGCTCTTCTCTGCACTCTTTCTAGAGTCTCAACATCTTTTTTTATCATGTGGTGACCAAAACTGGATTCAATATTCTAGATGTGGCTTTACTAAGTCATAGCAACTGGACTTCTTTTCTTTTTTGGGGGGGTTTGAAACATTTCGCTGCTTCCCTGTCCAAAATGTAAACATTATGGTCCTCAAAAGAATGTCCTTGTTCTTTTAAGGGAACATATAATGCTGATTCTAGTCCTGTGGTGTTGCTTCTCCTGTCCCGGGCCATCCTCTTAGAATAGAGCTGGAAGGAACCTTGGAGGTCATCTAGTCCAGCCCCCTGCTCAAGCAGGAGATCCTACATCATTCCAGACAAATGACTGTCCAGTCTCTTCTTAAAAGCCTCCAGTGATGGAGCGCCCACAACTTCTGGAGGCAAAGCTGTTCCACTGGTTGATTGTCCTCACTGTTAGGAAGTTTCTCCTTACTTCTAAGTTGCTTCTCTCCTGGATTAGTTTCCATCTGTGGTTTCTTATCTTGTCCTCTGGTGCTGTGGAGAATAATTTGACCCCCTCTTCTTTGTGGCAGCCCCTCAAATATTGGAAGACTGCTATCATGTCACCCCCTAATCCAAGGGTTTTCAAACTTGGCAAGTTAAAGACTTGTGAACTCCCCAGAATTCCTGAGCTAACATGACTGGAGGAGGAAGCTGAAGTCCACAAGTCTAAAAGCTGTCAAGTTTTGAAGACCCCTGATGCTTCTTTTCTCTAGACTAGCCAAACCCAAATCCTGCAAAGGCTTCTTGGTTCCTCCAATCTAGACTTCTGAACACTGTTCACTGCACTTGGACTGCATACAATTAGATTACTTTTCTTATGTTTTGGTGCACGACCTTCAGGGTGGACAAGCCTTTGTCTCAGTGCGTTGGTGGGTTTGAAGAACACCAGTAGGCAGCGGTTTCCAAATATGGGTTCTTGGTGTTTTTCCAAGGCTGGCCTTTTGTCCTGCAATGGTTTCATTTCTTTCTTCTGTGACATTAGAGCCCTGGTCTCCAGACCCGAACTGCAACCCAAGAGAGGTTTTTTTTTAATTATCACTTTTTTTAAAATTCATATTTATATCCCGCCCTTCTCCGGAGACTCAGGGCGGCTTACAATTTTTGGGACACAACCCAATGCGCTCAGCAATAGCCTTCCTTCCATTGTATATGCCTGCTTATTACTAAGCAGCATTTTTACAAAGTCAGCTTATTGCCCCCAACAATCTTGGGTCCTCACTTTACCTACCCCGAGAGGATGGAAGGCTGAGTCAACCTTGAGCCTGGTGGGATTCGAGCCTGCACTAATTGCAGGCAGCTGGAACTAAGTGCTAGGCTATTAACAGCCTGCACCACCAAGGCCCTTTGAATCTTGCATAATGGACAGCGAGGTCTCGTCTTTGAGTGCATTTGCAGAGATGGTTAATTTTAATCTGATGATCAAGTGGTGGAGCTCTTGCCTCGCAATCAGGAGGCTGTGAGTTCGATTCTAGGTAGAGGCAGGTATTTCTCTCTCTGGGCACAATGAGACTGTATCTCCTGAACAAAACTCTGCACTGGTGATAGGAAGGGCATCCGGCCAGTAAACACTCAGCTCCATTCAGTTGCCCTGACTCCACCCCGCAAGGGATCATGGGGTCATTAAAAGGACATGATGATCAAGATGGGATGAAGAATGGACCATAATGTGAGTTTACCATAACAAGCTAAAGCCTCCTTAGATAAGTAGGGTTTCTTTGGGCTTTTTTGGAACCCCTTCCTTTTGTTTCTTAATCTATTTTTCTCCCCTTTCAGACAAGGAAACTATTTAAAAAGGGGTGAGTGACAGCATCCATTGCTTTATTTATATAAGCCAAGTCTATAATGAGAAGAAAGAAAGGCTGATGACCAACAGCTCCTACTGCTTCTTTCTTTAGTGGTCAACTGCAAATTCCATTGCCCAACTCGAGACGGAATTCCTCTTTTTCCAACAGGGGTTCCCAACTCTTTTGGTCCATCAGGAGCGAGCACAAAATGGCATCCAGGAAGTCTGGGGTTTACTAACTGGTCGAGGGCCTTCTCCTATCTGTCTAAACCAGGGGTTTTAAACTCAAGGCCTGGGGGGGGGGCACCCTGGAAACAGCAAATGACTGGCCTGTGGTGTCTCTGTCAGCAAAAATGGAGCATGGGAGGGTCACATGTGGCATTCCAGAGCTCAGTTTTCACTGGCAGAAGGTTGCCGGAGACTGTCAAAAATGGAGCTTGAGAGCCCATTTTCGCTGGCAGAGTGCTTGGGCCACCACCGGTGCCCCCCCCAAAACAAGTGACATCGAGCTGACCACACCCACCCTGGTCCCTTGAGGTTAAACACAACCCTGATGCGGCCCTCTATGAAATCAAGTTTGACACCCCTGGTCTAAACCAAGGATGTGTTCTGACCAAGGCTTCCTGAGGCTGTAATTAAGCACACACTTAGTTGAAAGAACTCTTGTTTTATTTCAATGGCTGGGAATTATGTGCATTCCCATCCCATAATGAGTCCCAAACAGTCTCTCGAGATAAACACCCACCTTTCTCTCCTTTGAGTTGCTGCCAACAACTAAAGGGCTAAATTAACGGTAAAAAGCCAAATGGGGTACAAAGTCCACACAGAGCTTCAAGGTTTAATCCGAAGAGAGCGAACAGAGTTGCTTCCTGCAAAGGTTCCTGTCCCTTTGCTCCTCCTTTATGCCTTATGGGAGGGGCCAATCACCTCCAAGACTTACTCCCGAGTTGTCCCTTTTGTCTTAACTGTTCTTGCCTTCTGACAGCTCTGCGCACATGTGCACTGGGAACAGGCTCCCCCTGTTCCTCTGCCTCGTTGCTGTCGGATTCTGGAGGCTCCGGAGTCAGCACATAACTCCCAGATGGTCCTGGCCCCATCTCTGTATCATATGCAGAACCCTCATCTGAGTCCTCCCCAGACTCCCAGACTGGCCCATGTTCCCTCCCACTGTCCGACTCTGCGGCCGTCTCTGCAGGCTGCTAGCAGACCACAACAGGATGTCTCCCATTTCAGAACAGTCAAAGTAAGCTATGGTTTTCAACCTCCTATCTCTCATTTCTATTTTGCAAGAAAACTCGAGAGACTCACAAGGGAAAACCTGCTGAAAAAATGTTGCCCGCCTGCCTGCCTTTTTTCCATTTATTTACTTGTAGATTAAAGGCGAGGCAGGAATCCTGACCATCCTTAAGCGAGAAGAGACCATTGTCTTATGGTGCCATCTCATGGCTCAGTATATTATTGCTGCCAAGAATGCACAGTCCTAATTTTCTCTTGACTTGAAGAAGTTGAAACACCTAATCTGTACCAGTGGTCGCCAACCGGTGGGCCGGGGACCACTGGTGGTCCGTGAGAAAATTTTGGTGGTCCACAGAGAAATGTCACCCCAAAGCAATGCTTCTCCACTTGTTTCTTCTTCTGCTTTTGGCTGCACACAAGGAAAGCAGCAAAAGTCTTTCTTTCTCTCTCCCAAACTCTGCCAGAAATGAATCTTTGAGACCCTGCAAGGCATCCTGCTCCAAGAAGCTGCATCGGTGCAACAAGTCTCACAAAGACTCATTTCTGGCAGAGTTTGGGGAGAAAAGACTTCTGCTGCTTCTGCTGCTTTCCTTGCATGAAGCCAAAAGTCTCTCTCTCTCTGAGAACGGAGCTGGAGACGGTATCCTGCAATCCCAAATAAAGAATGATCGATCGGTAGGAAAACGGGGTGGGGAATTTTCCTGCAGACTTTTTGGGATTTTCCAAGGGTCTCTGGTCTGTGGGATTTAAAATTATGAGTTTGGTGGTCCCTGAGGTCCAAAAGGTTGGTGACCCCTGATCTATACAATGGATGAAGACATTTTCTACCTTCAGAGGGAGGGAGGTCTCCCGTTGAAACAGGATTAGAATAATTGGCAACTACCTTTGGCAATAGTCTTTTCATCTAAAGAACAGAGTTGAAGACCTGAACAATTTCAACAATAAACCACATCTCACACGAACTTAAGCGCTACTAGCAAGTTGTTATATTTATTCTTCCACTGAATCCACGCTCCTGTGATCTATTTCCAAATCTAAGGAAAAATAATGGATGTGAGGATAGGTAATTCTTTTATGGGCATGCCAAAGGTGTTCTGTAGGTTCACCTTAAATCAAGAGTTTCCAAACTTGGACAACTTTTTAAGAATTGTGGGCTTCAACTCCCAGAATTCCTCTGCCAGCCAGCCATCCTAGCTGGGGGGGATTCTGGGAGTTGAAGTCCACAAGTCTTAAAAGTTGTGAAGCTGGAGACTTTTGTCTTAAATGATGAACATGCTACACATTTCATACCACGTATATTTCAACTTCAGTATGTGTGTGAAGTGGTTTTACAATGAAGAAAGAGGAGAAAATAGGCAGCTTTGTGGAGAAAGGAGAATGTGAGTGGCTCACTGATAAGGTCTAACAGATTTCTCACCTGAGGAAGCCGAAAATGAGAAGGATGATCCAGAATAGTTCATAGTTGCAGTACCCATTGTGACTGTGTTAGGGTGATTGTTTGCCGTGTCAGACAACATAGTTGTGCTGTAAGAAAAGGAAAACATTAGGACTAGAAAGGCCTACGTACCTTTTTTCTGCTGCTTGATACATTGGGCTTTCTTGTCTGCTGTAGAAAACAGAACTGTCTCTCTTCTTGTCAAGGGTTAAGAAGATAATTTACTATAGCATTTTTTGTTCCGAACGAGCGGTGCAGTAGGCCTAGAGGTGGAGCTGTCACCTCATGATCAGGAGGCTATGAGTTTGATCCTAGGTAGAGGTAGATATTTCTCTCTCTGGACACACTGAGAATGTATTTGCTGAAAAATACTCTGCATTGGGGACAGGAAGGGCATCCGGCCAGTAAACACTCAGTTGCCCAGATCCACCCTGCAAGGGATTATGGAGTCATGGAAAGAGGATGGGTTTTTTTTTGTTCCAAACCAGAATTAAGTTAGTTGGTCATTCGGGAAGGTTTAAATGCATCCCCTTTGGGGTTTTTAAAATCCAATTTAAAAATGTTTGTCCTGGTGATATTAACAGGACCACCTCAGAAGAGACTATAGGTTTCAGAAACATGCCATCAGCCAGAGTTAGTTACTGATGACGTTACCTAGTTTGGTAATGAAATGTCTGCAAGGAAACTACCAAGCACCAAGAACGCCAGAATTAGTTACCGTGAGATTTACACTCCAGATTTGTAACACAGATTATGCTCAAAGTGATTGATAAAACTTAAGCAGAATGGGGCCAGTGGGATAAGGAGGCAATATAATGACAGTAAAGACAGCAAAAGAGCTTCTTCAAAATAATGAACTGCTGGGCAGCTCTAGGATTAATAAAGAAGAATATTTGTAGCTCAGGGTTGAAATGAAATGCCTTGGGGCACTCTGAGCTTGGTGGTTTTCCTGAAGACCTTGGTGGTTTTCCTGAATCACCCAACTACGTAACATCATCAGTGCTACTGTCTAGCACTGGTGATGTTACTTAGTTTGGATAATGAAATGTCTGCAAGTAAACTATCAAGCACCAAGAACAGAGGTGGAATTCAGCAGGTTCTGACCAGTTCTGGAGAACCGGTAACGGAAATTTTGAGTAGTTCGGAGAACCGGCAAATCCCACCTCTGACTGGCCCCGCCCCCATCTCTTCTCTGCCTCCTATTGAGTCCCAGCTGATTGGCTGGGTCTTCTTTGGTTGCCCTGCCCAGGAGAACGGAGCTGGAAAGCAGGTTAGTGGGGGAGGGAATGGGGATTTTGCAGTATCCTTCCCCTGCCACGCCCACCAAGCCACACCACACCCACCAAGCCACACCCATGGAACCGGTAGTAAAAAAATTTGAATCCCACCACTGATCAAGAACCCCCCAAGTTAGTTACTATGAGATTCGCACTCCAGCTTTGCAGCCACAGGTTATGCTCAAAGTGATTAATAAAGCAGAATTGGGCCACTGGGATAAGGATATTGTCAATATAAAGAGATACTGCCAATATAAAGATACTAAAGATAGCAAAAGGGCTTCTTCACAATTTTATCAAAATAATGAAGTGCTGGGCAGCTCTAGGATTAATAAATGAGAATATCTGAAGTTGAAATGAGGAGTCTTTGGGGCTCTCTGCAGCTTGGCTGTTTTCCTGCAGACGTTTCATGACCCAACCAGGTAACATCATCAGTGCAGGTGACGAGTGCTGGACTAGCACTGGTGATGTTACATAGTTTGGATAAGGAAACATCTGCAAGAAAAAAAAAACACCAAGTTCAGAAAGCACCGAGGACTCCTCAGATCTTTGGGTCTTCTAAGAAAGCGCCAACAGCTGTCCTGAAGAGTAAGAGGCAGGGTCTCCTCACCCTTGTGGCATTCGCTTAGGATCTGCTGGCAATGCAGGTGCTGCGAGAGAGCATTTCTTAGTGTTTTTCACCATTAGTTTTTCTATTTTTCGCCACTTTGCTCGACGATTCTGGAACCAGACCTAAGGAGAAAAAAAAAGGAAAGTCTTTAGTCAAAGAAAGTTTTTGGACAGACAGGAGGATCCCTTAATCCAACCTTCTGTGTTGGAATTTGCACAGGTAGTCCTCCACTTACAACAATTCATTTAGTGACCATTCAAAGGGGACCCTTGCGGACCACTCGGAGGCTTCAGCTGGTGCAGAATGCGGCCGTGCGGGCTGTGATGGGGGTATCCCGATACTCCCATATTACACCCCTCCTGCGTGAGCTGCATTGGTTGCCGGTTGCCCTCCGGGTGAGATTCAAGGTGCTGGTAATCACCCCTACATGGCTTAGGGCCGGGGTATTTGCGGGAACATCTGCTGCCAGTAATGGCTGCCCAGCGTCCCGTGCGCTCCCACAGGCAGGCCCTCCTCGGGGTGCCGTCGGCTAGACAGTGTCAACTGGCAACCCCCAGGGGGAGAGCCTTCTCTGTGAGAGCACCCACCCTGTGGAATCAGCTGCCCCTGGAGCTGCGGATGGCCCCTGGTCTTCGATCCTTCCGTCGCGACCTGAAGACATGGCTCTTTCAACAGGCCGACCTGGACTGAGGGGTTTTTTTTATTGGTTTTATTAGTGTATATTGGCTGTTGCTGGTTTTAATTAATGTTTTTTGGGATTTCTATTTAATATTTTTTAAATTTTTAATTTTTGTATTGTATGGTTTTTACTGTTGTGAGCCGCCCTGAGTCCTTCGGGAGATAGGGCGGCATATAAATCCCAATATAAATAAATAAATAAATATGAATAAAGTTACAACAGCACTGAAAAATGTGACTTATGGCACAGTTGTTAAGTGAATCTGGTTTCCCTATTTGACTTTGCTTGTTGCAAAAGGTTGCAAAAGGGGATCAGAAGGTCGCGGGATACTACAACCGTCATAAATACGAGCCAGTTGCCAAGCATCCAAATTTTGATCATGTGACTGTGGGGAAGCATCGATGGTCATAAGTGTGAAAAAAATGGGCCAAAAAGCACCCTTTTCTGTGTCGTTGCAACTTTGAATGGTCCGTAAATGAATCGTTGTAAGTTGAGGACTACCTCCACTGACTTTGTGTATCTCTAAGAACTGGGAGAGGATCCTTGCTTCATGAATGATAGAGAGTAGAGTAGAGTAGAGTAGAGTAGAATAGAATAGAATAGAATAGAATAGAATAGAATAGAATAGAATAGAATTCTTTATTGGCCAAGTGTGATTGGACACACAAGGAATTTGTCTTGGTGCAAATGCTCTCAGTGTACATAAAAAGAAAAGATACATTTGTCAGGAGTCAAGAATCATAAGGTGGAACATTTAATGATAGTCATAAGGTACAATAAGCAATCAAATCATACTAGGAAACAGTCAATATAAATCATAAGGACAAGGATTAACTCTGGATTGTTATCCAGAAATGTTGGATGCAACATTTCTGGATAACAATGTTCTATCAATGTTTTTTTTATTTTTTATTTATTTATTTATTTATTTGATTAGTCAATTGCTATGACTCAACTCACCATGACATGCTGGGGCGTCACACCAACCAAAGCTGCAATTTCTTGGCGCTTCTCATTGTCAGGATAATGGTCTTTTTGGAATGCTTTCTCCAGTTCCTGTAGCTGTTCTGGAAATGAGGTCAATCAATTAGCAACGCAACGTGAGAAAGCAACCAGGAATAGAATAGAATAGAATAGAATAGAATAGAATAGAATAGAATAGAATAGAAAATATGGAATGGAATGGAATGGAACGGAACAGAACAAAACAGAATAGAATATAGAATAGAATGGGATGGGATGGGGAAGGATAGGATAGAATATAGAAGTAAAATAGAATGGAATTGAATGGAATAGAATACAATGGAAGGGAAGGGATGGGATGGGATAGAATATAGAAGTAGAATGGAATGTAATGGAATGGAATAGAGAATGGAATGGAATGGAATGGAATGGAATGGAATAGAATAGAATAGAATAGAATAGAATAGAATAGAATAGAATAGAATAGAATTCTTTTTTGGCCAAGTGTGATTGGACACACAAGGAATTTGTCTTGGTGCAAATGCTCTCAGTGTACATAAAAGAAAAGATACATTCATCAAGAATCATCAGGTACAACACTTAGTGATAGTCATAGGATACAATAAGCAATCAAATCATACTAGGAAACAGTTAATATAAATCGTAAGGATACAAGCAACAAAGTTACAGTCATACAGTCACAAGTGGGAGGGGATGGGTGATAAGGAGTGATGAGAAGATTAACAGTAATAGTAGTGCAGACTTTGTAAATACTTGGACAGTGTTGAGGGAATTATTTGTTTAGCAGAGTGATGGCATTCGGGGAAAAACTGTCCTTGTGTCTAGTTGTTCTGGTGTGCAGTGCTCTATAGCGTCATTTTGAGGGAAGGAATTGAAACAGTTTATGTCCAGGATGTGAGGGGTCTGTAAATATTTTCACAACCCTCTTTTTGACTCGTGCAGTATACAGAAACAAGAGGGAATGACCCCTGAGCTTGAAAATGATGTGTGTTAATCTTCATTGACTTTAACACATATACACACACACACCTCACCAAGAGAGTCACATTTTTCTTTCCCCTTATGCCCCATGGCACAAAGATCTCAAAATGAGGGGCAGCTGAAGCTGGCAAGAGAGCAACCCTTGGAAAGATAACCTTGATAAAGGAATAATGCAAGCGTTAAGATGCCGGATTTGTCAGCTCAGGTTCGAGACCCAAGCGCCACATGAACGGGGTGAGCTCCCGTCCTCACCTCAGCTCCTGCCAACCTAGCAATTAGAAAGCATGAAAATGCGAGTAGATAAATAGATAACCACTTCAGTGGGAAGTTAACAGCGGTCTGTGATCAAAATTCAGATGCTTGGCAACTGACTCATATTTACGACTGTTGCTGAGTCCTGGGATCACGGGTGATCCCCTTTTTGTGACCTTCTGACAAACAAGAGTCGACGGGGAAACTAGATTCACATCACAGCTTTGTTACTAATTTATCAGTGGTGGGCAGGGGTGGGATTCTACCAGGTCGCACCTATTCGTTAGAACCAGTTGTTAACATTCTAAGCAGTTCGGAGAACCGGTTGTTAGAAGAAATTACTGGCCTAATCCTGTAAGGAAGGCAGGAAGGAAACATTCTGGCGTTGCTTACAGAAACTGCCTGTCTGTTAACCCTTATTACATTCTTGACAGGACTAGACTTCCTGTCTCAGGAACTTCTCTGGAGTTTTTTCCCCCTCCTTTGCTGGTACTTTGCTTGTGTGGAGTGACCATTCAAAGTTACGATGGCACTGAAAAAAGTGACTTATGACCATTTCTCACACTTACGACTGTTGCAGCATCCCCACAGTCATGAGAGGCCATGTGAGGAGATGTGTGCCTCGATGTGAGTGATATTGAGTTGGTCACGTCCAGCCAATAACATGAGCACCAAGCCATGTCCACCCAGTCACATGACTACCAAGCCATTCCCACCAAATAAGCCATGCCCACAGAACCGGTTGTTAAAAAATTTGAATCCCAGCCCTGGTGGTGGGGACTCACTTAACGACGGTGGCAAGAAAGTGCCTCGTAAAACGGGGCAAAATGCAGCAAAGCAAATGTCTCACTTGGCAACTGAAATGACTGCCTGCGGTACCAAATTATACAAACCAGTCAGTGGTGGGATTCAAATTTTTTTACTACCTGTTCTGTGGGCGTGGCGTGGCTTGGTGGGTGTGGGTTGGTGGGCGTGGCAGGGGAAGGATACTGCAAAATCCCCCTTCCCTCCCCACCCCACTAACCTGCTTTCCAGCTCTGTTCTCCTTTGCGGGGCAACCAAAGAAGACTGGGTCGATCAGCCGGGACTCAATGGGAGGCAGAGAAGTGATGGGGGCGGGGCCAGTCAGAGGTGGGATTTGCCGGTTCTCCAAACTACTCAAAATTTCCGCTACCGGTTCTCCAGAACTGGTCAGAACCTGCTCAATACCACCTCTGAAACTAGTCACGATTGATGCCTCATAACTTACTTGCATTGTAGAAAGTTCGTGTTTTCTTCCGAGCGGGTGGAGCGGGTTCTTCGGAGATTTCTAGCGAACCGGTATCTCGTTGTTCCTGAATTCCATCTGTGTTGCCTTTGGACAGCAGAAGCGAACAGAGCCTGAAAGATGGCTGGCCCATGTTATTGGCCGTCACACATCTGGATGACCTGCGTGTGGGATGGCCCCAGTTGATATTCTGGTTGACGTCTGGATGTTGTTCGTTGTCCAGCCCGACGCACAGAGCACCTCCCCTTTCAAGGGCTCTCTTGGCTTTCTTTTTCACGGTCTCCTTTTCCGTCACGTCCAAGATGCCCAAGTCTACTTTTTCTTCTGATTTTGAAGGAAGGACAAGCTCTTGGCTGTGTTCACTTTCAGAAAATGGAGGGTCAGCGTTCATGTCACCGTAGCAGGCAGTTAGGCTGGGAGGATGGTAGAAAGCAAGTGGGTGAGCATCTAAAGACGTCAGCTGTGTGAGATGAGATTCCGGCTTGGGGTCTAGATAGTATTCTCCATCTACTTCCTCTTCCTCCTTGGAAACTTCAGGACTCTCTTCTTTTTTCAGGATCCTTCCAGGCGGATCATCAAGGATCACAATATGATCCATGGAGCAAAGACTGCTCTGAGTGCCAACCTCATTCATGAGGTTTTCATTCAGAACCAATTGTTCTGTGCACAGAAGTGACTCTCTCACTCTGTTCTCTTCTGCCTCCTCAAATTCAACCTTGTACACTAATAATAATAAAGAAAGGTGCCCACGTTATCATTAATACCAGAAAAACCAAACCAACCAACAACAAAAAAGTTGTCGATTTTAAAATTCTAAAAGTGGAAAGTGGTAGCAGAAGAAGACAGAAGGCCAGGTGAATTAACCCAGTCACATGGATTGAGTTGGGAGCTTGACTGGGGAGTGCGATTTATGGATTTACACCACAGGTTTCCTCCCTGTGAAAGGTCAAAACAACCTCAAGTGATTATATTGAAGGCATGTTGCGATTTGTCCTGAGATACAGCCAAAATCGCTCGTGCACTTCACATTCAAGCCATCTCCTTCTCAGAAACCCAAACTCTGAGTGAAACATTCAATGATGAAATTGCAAAAAGCATAATCTTTAAAAAAACGAACAAGCAAACTTTAGAGTCAGGACAGAAATTGAATAGCAATAGCACTTAGACTTATATACCATCCCATAGTGGTTTACAACAGGGGTCGCCAACCTTTTGGACCTCAGGGACCATCAAACTCATAATTTTAAATCCCACAGACCACTAATTGGTTCTGTGGGCATGGCCTAATTTGTGGGTGGTGGCTTGGTGGTCATGTGACTGGCTGGCCATGGCTTGTATGTAAATATTATAAATATTTATATAAATATTGATTTTTTTATTAAAAAAAGAGCAACTTTTACCCAAAATCAGGCAAAGCAGGCAGGCAGATTGAGTTGATCACAAAATCATTAAGTGATCTATCTATCTGCCATCGGCTACCTGAGTCTGTCACATAAAATTTGCTTGCCGTGAGTCTGCCCTGAATAATAGAAACTTCAGCCCTAAGGGAGGTTCAGTTGTGCTTAAAAGCAGAGCCGAAGATCTAAAGACTAGCTAGAAAGCAAGAAATCCAACCATTTTCTGCTTCCTAGCTAATCTAAATCTCCCGGCACAGCAGAACAGCTGATGGTCGTAAGAAGGAAAAATAGCAATTTAGCAGGCAAGTTTGCCAGGTAAGGAGTGAGTGGGCGGGGAGGGTTCCCACAGGCCATGTGTGTGGCGGAGCCTTGTGTTTCTGTGCAGCCTGGATTAATTGCTTTGGGGGGTGCTCTGGGGATGAGATTTCTCTGTGGCCCACCAAAATTTTCTCGAGGCCCACCAGTGGGCCACGGTCCACCGGTTGGCAACCGCTGGTTTACAACACTCTCTGGGAGGTTTACAATGCCCACTACCAGGAGTTCAATCCTGCAGGCTCAAGGTTGACTCAGCCTTCCATCCTTCCAAGGTGGGTAAAATGAGGACCCTGATTGTTGTAGGGCAATAGGCTGACTTTATTATCTGCTTAGAGAGGGCTGTAAAGCACTGTGAAGCAGTATATAAGTCTAAGTGCTTATATACCGCTTATATTGCTATTGCAGACAAACTCTGCCCACTGCCAGGAGTTCGATCCTGACCGACTCAAGGTTGACTCAGCCTTCCATCCTTCCGAGGTGGGTAAAAAATGAGGACCCAGATTGTTGGGGCCAAGAGGCTGACTCTGTAAAACCTCTTACTGAGGGCTGTAAAGCACTATAAAGCAGTATATAAGTCTAAGGGATATTGCTTCTACGTGTCACGTGTAAAGAAGGAATAGGAGCTTGGACTATCTGGATGCAGCTGTTGACTTAAAAAAAAATTGGGGTCAAATGCACATTGTCCACCATCACATTCTTGGAGAGCCACCCTTAAGCTTGAAAACCCACCATGGTTTGCAGGACTCCAAATATCAGAGGCCTATGCTCCCTTGAACAAAGGGAAATTTGCAGAAGGACCGAAGCAACTCAAGGGGGAAAACTGAGAAAATACAACTTTAGGGAACACATGTCACAGAAAGTTTGATACAATGACTACATTTCTTTCCTGGGCAGCCAACTGGATGAGAACCCAGGTTGTTGGGGAACTCAGCAAACTGCTTAGAAAGCACTGTAAAACACCATGAAGCAGTATATATAAGTCTTAAGTGTTATTCAACCTTTTTTATACCCCGCACTCCTTAGAACGCTTCTTCTTCTTCTTTTATTAATTCATGTTTTATTTCCAGTTTTCCTTTCACAGCATACATATTTTGTGGATGGTGCACTGACTGGGTCAACATCCTTTTTAAGCATTGCTAACAATGATAATACAAATAAGTATATATAATCCTAATCTTCCAACTCCGACAATACCATTCTCTCTTTATAGTCCTTTCTTATTTTTTTCCATTTGTTCATTTAAACATAAATAACATTTCTTTTCACCATATATTTATTATCCCTTATTACAGAGGTCTCCAAACTTGCCAACTTTAAGACTTGTGGACTTCTGGGAATCTTAAAGTTGCCAAGTTTGGGGACCCCTGCCCTATTAAGTCACTTATATTTAATATTTGAAAAATTACTCATTTTTTCCCACCATACTTTCAATCTCCCAAATACAGTGAAATTCAGGCGATCTAGGGATTATATCTCAAAATCCCCACAATTCCCCCTCCCAGAACACTGCACTCCTTTAAAAAAATAAATAATTCTATGCCTATCATTGCACCTTTTCATTATATACATATACACTGTCGTTTTGAAACTTCTAAACCCAAGTTTTTGCACCCCCTGGAATATTGTCTCGCACCCCCCCAGAAGGTTTGGGAACTTCTGTTCTGGTTTATTCCCTTGAAAAAAAATGAAAAGCTTTGTTTCTTGCAACCCAACCAGGATATCCGAGGCTCCTTTTCCCAGAACTGAGGCTTCCCGCATCACATTTAAACTATGGCTGGGCTTAATCAGGGCTTAATCCCAAACAAGCCTGGATGCATTCAGGTTATGCTTGCAATTTCATTCTTCAGGAAGGAAGGCACACGGTAGGGGGTCCCCACAAGGCAGGAAGCCAACCCCACCCGGATCCTTGCTACAGGGTGTGTGTGGGGAGGGCGCACGGGGCGTTCTTCTTAGCCAAACCAGGGGGTTGGACTAGATGACCTCCAAGGTCCCTTCCAACTCTACTTATTCTATAAGTAAAAGCGTGTCGCGTCTCCTTTTCCTAACGGGACGGGCGCAGGGAGGGGGTGTTTCAAGAGCCTTTGGGGAGACGGAGGACCCCCACACACACAGCAGCCGGGGAGGGGGCGCAGGCAGGTACCCCACTCGCTCACCCCCTGCCTTTCGTGGAGGCAGAGCGGGTCCGGGAGGCAGAAAGGAGAGGGAGGGAGAGACAGAGAGGCATAGGGGGCCCCAGGGCCCTCCGCGTTACCCGCATCTTGCTGAGGGAACTGCTGCTGCGCGGCGCGCCCGTCCATCGCCATCCCGTCCCAGCCCAGGACCCGCGTGCGCGGAGCAGCCTCCGGGAAGTCCGCGAGATGCGACGCCCTCCCCCCGCCGCCAGGAGGCGCCAGAGGGATGGAATGGACCTCATTAAGGACACCTGGCCGGCTAGGTGTTCGGACGGGGCGGGGCGGGTGTGGAAAGCCGGCTAGCGCGCAATGGGCCTTCCTCGCAGCCCCCGTTTGGGAACGGGGCGCCCGGCTTATGGCAGCGACGGTCAAGGGGTGCTCGTTGCTTGCGACCACTTGGGGAAGCCGGACGTAAGAGCCACCTTGCCGACTCGCCGCCCTTTTGACAAGCTGCCTTGCGCCCCTACGGCATTTGCGCAGGCCAGGCGCCTCTGCGCGTTGCCAGCTCTGGATCACGCGCCACTGAACCCCCCCCCCCCCAAAAAAAAACGTTTCAGAAGTGTTTAGGTAGCGCGCTGTTGGGGTGGGGAGGTCATTCGCGGAACTTCTGGGTCGGATTTCCACCCTCGGAGTCTGCAGAGATTTACAGAGTTGGAAGGGACCTTGTAGGTCATCTAGTAGGGAGACCCTACACCATTTCTGACAAATGGCAGTCCAATCTCTTCTTGAAAGCCTCCAGTGATGAAGCTCCCACAACTTCTGAAGGCAGCTTCTGTTCCATGGGTTGATTATTCTATTCCGGGGTCTTCAAACTGGACAGCTTTAAGACTTGTGGACTTGCAACTCCCAGAATTCCTCCTCCAGTCGTGTTAGCTCAGGAACTTGCCGAGTTTGAAGACCCTTGTTCTATTCTGACAGAAAATTTCTCTTTATTTCCAGGTTGAACCTATTCCTTAATAATGGATCAGTTCCCACCCATTATTCCTTGTCTGGCCTTCGGGTGCCTTGGAAAATAGCTTGACCCCTTCCTCTCTGTGGCAGCCCCTCAAATATTGGAGCACTGTTATCCTGTCATCCCTGGTCCTTCTCTTCACTAGACTACTGTCACAATTTCTCTCCCCGGTCTTAACGTTTAAATGGTTGATCCCCGAGACAATAAGGCACCCTCTTAGGAGACCCCACGCAAATTTTGATCAGTTGGCATCCTCAGGATGAATGCACAGACAGGATACTGCATTTCAAAAGTGGAGGAAACCTAGTCGAATTCAGCAGGGTTGACTTCAGAACACCTGTTTGGCTGCCCGTGAATGTTGCACGATTTATTTTTATTTATTTTGGGAAATGAATACGGTGACTCAAGGCAGCTTTCGCAGATATAAAAAAAACCATATAAAATAGAAAACAACAAAAAGAAAAACAATAAAATAACAACCTCCCACCCTGGTGGCAACACATCATGAAGGTGATCCTGGTGGATCTCCGGGCCATGAAGCAACCTTGGAAGTGGGACATGTAGTCCTTGACTTACACCCATTCATTTAGTGACCAAAGTTCAGAAAAGGGAATTCTGACCATTTTTTTTCACACTAGTGACGGTTGCAGCATCCCCATCGTCACGTGATCAAAATTCGCTTGGCCACTGGCACGTGTCTGTGACGATCGAGGGTCCGAGGGTTGTGTGATCTTTTTTTACAACCTTCTAACCAGCAAAATCGATGGGGGAAGCCAAGGTTCACTTGACAACCACGTTACTTAACAAGCGTGGCAAGAGAAGTCATAAAATGGGGCAAAATTCAATTTAATCTCTCTCCTGCATAGCAACGGAAATTACAATGGTGGTTGTAATTTGAGGACTACGGGAGAGGCTGCAGCAAATCCCAGTTTGCCAATAGCCAGAATCTCTCAAGGGAATCTCTCTGTGATTGAAGGTCTGTGGGTTTATTTATTTATTCATTTGTCAAGCAAGTATTAGATAACAGGTATAAGTATAAACATAGTTATGAATACATGAAATGGATATGAATAAAAAAAGAAACAATAGGACAGGGACGGTTGGCACGTTGGTGCGCTTATGCACGCCCCCTAGAGACCTCTTAGGAAAGGGGTGAGGTCAAGAGTAGACAGTCTAAGGTTAAAGTTTTTGGGGTTTGGGGAAGAAACCACAGAGTCAGGTAGAGTATTCCAGACATTGACCACTGCAATCAAGTTTGGTGCAGTTTACCTTGAGTTTGTATCTATTGTGTGCTCTTGTATTGTTGTGGTTGAAGCTGAAGCAGTCATTGACAGGTAGGACATTGCAGTAGATAATTTTATGTACTATACTTAGATCGGACCGAAGGTGTCATCGTTCTAGGTTATCTAAGTCTAAAATTTCAAGTCTGGTGGCATAAGGTATTCTGCTACGAGTAGAGGAGTGGAGAACTCTTCTTGTGAAATATTTCTGGACTTTCTCAACTGTCTTAATATCCGATATATAATGCGGATTCCAGACTGATGAGCTGTATTCAAGTATTGGTCTAGCAAATGTTTTGTATGCTCTAGTTAGTTGTGTGATATTACCGGAGAAAAAGCTACGCAGGATTAGGATCCTGCACAGGATCTGTGGATCTCTCCATGATCTACTGCTCTATGAGATCTTTTTTTTTTTCAAAATGGGCTTTGGAATTTCATCCTGAAATGATTCCATGATTCCATATTTGGGTGGGTTCTTATGCGCCTGACCCAACAATGAATTCTCTATGCTCGTTATGAGTTACACATGTTATTTCTTGAAATTACATTTCGGTTATTGAACATATTAAAAAGCAAGTAAACTACGTGCACTTAAGCTAGAAGAGAGGTGCAAAGGCAGTCAGGGTTTTAAGATGGGCAGCTATATGAATGTTTTCAATAAATACAGGGAGTCCCTGATTTATGACCAGAAGTGAGCCCAAAATTTCCACTGTTAAGTGAGACCGTTGTTGAGTGAATACTGTCCCATTTTGAGAGCTTTCTTGCTATTAAATGAATCACTGCAGCTGTTCAGTTGTTAACACCGTTGCTAAGCAAATTGCGCTTTGCTATTGACTTTGCTTGTCAGAAGGGGGCAGTGTTGTGGATTGTCGGCAGCCTGTGCAAGCGGCAGCAGAATCGGATAGTGGGGAAGAAAGGGGACCAGTCAAGGAATCTGGAGAGGACTCGGACGAGGGTCCTGCATCCGATGCAGAGATGGGGGCAGGGCCATCTGGGAATGGGTGCTGACTCCAGAGCCTTCGGAATCTGGCAGCAGCGAGGCAGAGGAACAAGGGGAGCCTATTCCCAGTGCGCGTATGCACAGAGCTGCTAGAAGGCAAGAGCGGCTGAAACAAAAGGGGCAACTCGGGAATAAGGCTGGGAGGTGATTGCCCCTCCCATCAGGTAAAAAGGACAGGCAAAGATGATGAAACCTTTGCAGGAAGCAAAGTCATTCGTTCGGTTCAGATTCATTCTTGAAGCTCTTTGTATTTCGGTTGGATTTTTTTCCTAGTTCATTTGACACTCCTGTTATTGGCAGCACTTCACAGAAAAGAAAGGTGCGTGCTTATCTCAGGGGACTGTTTGAGATTCATTACCATCTGGGAATGAAAATAATTCCCACTGTTGCAATAAAACAAGTCTTGTTTTTAAAATAAGCATGTGCGTAATTACAGTTTAGGAAGTCTTGGTCAGAACAGTGGCAAAAGGGGATCACATGACCCCGGGACGCTGCAACCATCATAAGTACATGCCAGTTGCCAAGTGTCTGGGTTTTGATCACGCAACCATGGGGTCATGCAATCGTTGTATGTGAAAAACAATCATCGGGGTTTTTTTAGTTCCATTCCACTGTCAAAATAGTCGCTAAACAAATAGTGGCAAGTCTACCTGTGTATAGAATGACAAGCCTACCATGGGTTCCATTTTATGAGATCATTCCCCCCCCCAACATTTCCTGGGCCCATCAACCCCCCAAAAGATGACTTCCTCATGCAAACCAGGTTGCTAGTGTTTCCAGCCTTGCATTCCTCATGTCGGGGATCATCTGGGCTTGGTCATATAACCTCACCAGTTACGGAAAAACCATGGTTGGCCTCTCGACTCCCATCCAACATAGGCTCCTTAACCAGGTCAATGGCTAACCCATGATGCCCATTGTCCAGACCAACTGCCTGTACCTGTGTATGCTGAGAGCAACCAGAATTTTCTATGCAGAAAGAAGGAAAGACGCGCTTATTTCTACAATGGAAGAGTGGATGGTAAAGGTGGGCAGAGACGGCAAAAGGGACTGCTTTAATTAGAAGAAATGGTCTCCTTTTGTTTCTGGAAACACAGGGCTAGAAGGGACCTTGGGAGGTCATCTAGTCCAACCCCCCACCCCCCCCCTTATTTGATTTGGAAACCACTTCGGTTTTGCTTAAACCTGGAAAAAAAAGAAACGTCGATTTTAGGTTTCAATGATGGGGATGATTTTGTTCTTACAGAAGCGATTTGGAACGTTGTCAAATGTAAAGCAAAATGCTGAGGTTGTGTTCCTCTTTTCTTGTACACTTTTGCACTGAAAAAAGTGGGATGTTACTCTTTTTTTCTTCTTTGCACCTTTCCTTCTTTCACTTTTCCAAGTCTTGTTTTCTTTCATATTTTTATCTCGTAATAAAAATGATTTTTTTTTAAAAAGAGAACAACAGATGTTTTTTTTTTGAATAGAACTGAACATAGACGTCAAACTCGCAACGTCACATTGTTGTCATGTGACATAATGTGACTTTCCCACCCCATGACACATCCGTCTTCGTGGGCCACGAGTTTGACACCCCTGGAATAGGACAACAGAGTGGGAAGGGACTTGGAGGTCTTCTAGACCAACCCCCTACTTATAACAAGAGACCCTATACCAGGGGTCTTCAAAACTTAGCTTTAAGACTTGTGGACTTCAACTCCCAGAATTCCTCCTCCGTCCTGTTAGCTGAGGAATTCTGGGAGTTGAAGTCCACACGTCTTAAACTTGCCAAGTTTGAAGACCCTTGCCTTATGCCTTTCCAGTCAAGTGGCTGTCCATGAAGCACCCACAATTTCTGGTGGCAAGCCATTCCACTCATTGTTTTCACTGTTACAAAACTTCTCCTTCATTCTGCTGTAGTTTGCTTCTCTTATTTAATTTCCATCCATTGTTCCTTGTCCTGCCTTCTGGTCCTTGGAGAATAGCTGGACTCCCTCTTCTTTGGGGCAGCCCCTGAGATATTGGGACACTGCTATCATGTCTCCCCTAGTCCTTCTTTTCATTAGACTAGAATGACCCAATTCCTGCAACCGTTCTTCCTTTTATTTCTAGTCTTAATCCTGTTCCTTTAATACCACCCAACATGCAGAAATTAAGGTAAAGCTTTTCGAGTGAACAAAATCAAGCGTTTCTCTTGAGAAATGTATGTGTTTGTGTGCCTACACACACAGGTCGGGTGACTGCAAAAGGGATCAGAGCAGAGGTGATATTCAGCAGGTTCTGACTGGTTCTGTGCCTCATTGAGAATGAGCCTTTTCATTGTCTGCCTGCCTCTGACCAAAGCCAAAGGCCCATCAGTCACACCAGGTCCTCACGCCAAGGTCCAGTTAAACTGCTTCATTGCTAAAAGTACAGGAATCTTCTCAACTAACCATTAGCACCTGCTAGGAGTTAGATAAACGGTCCACGGAATTCAAGCGAGTGTGGACTTAAGTTTGCTTGTGGCTACATACAGATTCTAGGCTAATACCTCTTGTAACACTACCTTCAGGTTCTGCCACAACTTCTCCTACATCATTTTGACCAACCATCTATTGTCCCTTTTTATTCATTGCCGGCTTTGGTTGGACAGGAATAGAAACCACAGAGAGCAGCTGTTGTTTTAGAGCATGGATAGAAATGAAAGCAACCAGGTTGTGTTATATTTGGATATTTGAAAAAGGAGCTTTGGACGAAGGCCAGAGGTAGTATTTAGCAGGTTCTGACCAATTCTGCAGAACCAGTAGTAGAAATTTTGAGTAGTTCGGAGAACCGGCAAATACCACCCCTGACTGGCCCCGCCCCCATCTATTCCCTGCCTCCCATTGAGTCCCATCTGATTGGCTGGGTCTTCTATGGTTGCCCTGCATGGGAG
The DNA here is from genome assembly GCA_009733165.1 of Naja naja. Lineage (NCBI taxonomy): Eukaryota > Metazoa > Chordata > Lepidosauria > Squamata > Elapidae > Naja > Naja naja. The sequence continues at coordinate 9,315,360 of CM019159.1, forward strand.
AACAGAGCTGGAAAGCAGGTTAGTGGGGTCGGGATTTTGCAGTAACCTCCTTCCAGGTGTGGGGAGGGAATGGGGATTATACAGTATCCTTCCCCTGCCACGCCCACCAAACCATGCACGACACACCATGCCACGCCCACCAAGCCACGCCCACAGAACCGGTAGTAAATTTTTTTGAATCCCACCACTGGATCAGAGCCACAGCAAAATGGCAATGATGCTAGAAAGCCGGACCTCAATTTTTCCTGCCAGCAGTTGCCGTCAGGAGAAGGGATTGGTGTTATTTCTTTCTTGGCAGGAACCTGATTTGCACGCGCTAAAATGGAAAGGAAAGGCCATTTCATCCTAAGACCACAAAGTGTATTTTTTTTTCCCTCTACTGCATTCAGCTAGAGTCTATAGACAGTCCAAAGCACGTTCAAATATTAACATTTTAGCCTCACATCTTCCTGTGAGGTGGGCTAAAGGCTTTTCTTTTCTTTTTTTTAATTTGCAGAGCTATAAAGCTAACTCCCTGGCCAGCGGTTTGTGCATTTAAATGTGACAGAGTGAAGATCATCAGGGTTCTCTGAAGGTCCCTGTCCATTTCCTTGGCTCTTCCTCTTCTCCACAATCTTCACAAGAAAAATCACGCAGCTCTTTTTTTCCAGCTTTTTCCCAACACGGAGGGCAGGGGACAGAACCAGTACAACCGATGATGCCAACGACACCAGTTTGTGCTTTGCCCCTTCAGTCTCGTAATTCACAAGGCAGTTTTTTTTTTTGAACACCTTGCAATGACCTCCGGGTTTGGAGAGGCAGGGTGGCGGCGTCTTTTATCTCCTGCGAAAGACCTGCTGTTTGGCGTTTTTCACCCGCTGCTCCTCCTTCAGGTTCATCTGTCGGACTTGCTTGCTGGAGATGGTCTCCACGTGATCCAAAGGGAACCAGCCTCTCTCTCCGTCTGAGAGCTTCACGCCTTCACGCCAGCCTGCGGAGAGATCGAAAGCACGTAATTTGGAGAAGGCTCCGCAATTGTGCGCATTGCGACGTTACCCTAAAAATGAAGCGCCTTGATGCGCACGTTTACCTGGTCAATACTCCTAATACACACAGGAATTTCACTGCCCCGTTGCACACCTGCCTAGCGGAATCCCCAATACGATCTATATTGACTGCTTCCTGGTATGATTTGATTGCTTATTGTACCCTGTGACGATTATTAAGTGTTGTTATTCTTGACGAATGTATCTTTTCTTTTTATGTACAGTGAGAGCATATGCACCAAGACAAATTCCTTGTGTGTCCAATCACACTTGGCCAATAATTCTATTCTACTCTACTCTACTCTACTCTACTCTACTCTACTCTACTCTACTCCATTCTATTCCATTCCATTCCATTCCATTCCATTCTATTATTCTATTCTATTCTCATTCAATTTCCTATTCTCTTGACTCTTGACAAATATATCTTTTCTTTTATGTACACTGAGAGCATATGCACCAAGACAAATTCCTTGTGTGTCCAATCACACTTGGCCAATAAAGAATTCTATTCTATTCTATTCTATTCTATTCTATTATTCTATTATTCTATTATTCTATTATTCTATTCTATTCTCATTCAATTTCCTATTCTCTTGACTCTTGACAAATATATCTTTTCTTTTATGTACACTGAGAGCATATGCACCAAGACAATTCCTTGTGTGTCCAATCACACTTGGCCAATAAAGAATTCTATTCTATTCTATTCTATTCTATTATTCTATTATTCTATTATTCTATTATTCTATTATTCTATTCTATTCTCATTCAATTTCCTATTCTCTTGACTCTTGACAAATATATCTTTTCTTTTATGTACACTGAGAGCATATGCACCAAGACAAATTCCTTTGTGTGTCCAATCACACTTGGCCAATAAAGAATTCTATTCTATTCTATTCTATTCTATTCTATTATTCTATTATTCTATTATTCTATTATTCTATTATTCTATTCTATTCTCATTCAATTTCCTATTCTCTTGACTCTTGACAAATATATCTTTTCTTTTATGTACACTGAGAGCATATGCACCAAGACAAATTCCTTGTGTGTCCAATCACACTTGGCCAATAAAGAATTCTATTCTATTCTATTCTATTCTATTATTCTATTATTCTATTATTCTATTATTCTATTATTCTATTCTATTCTCATTCAATTTCCTATTCTCTTGACTCTTGACAAATATATCTTTTCTTTTATGTACACTGAGAGCATATGCACCAAGACAAATTCCTTGTGTGTCCAATCACACTTGGCCAATAAAGAATTCTATTCTATTCTATTCTATTCTATTATTCTATTATTCTATTATTCTATTATTCTATTATTCTATTCTATTCTCATTCAATTTCCTATTCTCTTGACTCTTGACAAATATATCTTTTCTTTTATGTACACTGAGAGCATATGCACCAAGACAAATTCCTTGTGTGTCCAATCACACTTGGCCAATAAAGAATTCTATTCTATTCTATTCTATTCTATTATTCTATTATTCTATTATTCTATTATTCTATTATTCTATTCTATTCTCATTCAATTTCCTATTCTCTTGACTCTTGACAAATATATCTTTTCTTTTATGTACACTGAGAGCATATGCACCAAGACAAATTCCTTGTGTGTCCAATCACACTTGGCCAATAAAGAATTCTATTCTATTCTATTCTATTCTATTCTATTCTATTCTATTCTATTATTCTATTATTCTATTCTATTCTCATTCAATTTCCTATTCTCTTGACTCTTGACAAATATATCTTTTCTTTTATGTACACTGAGAGCATATGCACCAAGACAAATTCCTTGTGTGTCCAATCACACTTGGCCAATAAAGCATTCATTCATTCATTCATTCATTCATTCATTCATTCATTCATTCATTCATTCACTGACTCACTCACCATCACTGCTTGACCGCAAGACCATGACGATGTCGGCTTTCTCCAGAGTCAGTTCATCGTGCTCTCGTGCCTTGTAGGATTTCACGCACTGCACCTGAGGGGTATCTGGAAATGTGATGGGATACAGGGATGGTTATTTCGGGAAAATGACGCCAATTCAAAATGCTTTTTGGTTAATGCAAGGGCCTCATCATGAACTCTTTTCACGTCACATAATAAAGATGCTTAAGAGTCTAAACGATTGACGCAGGGTAAGAGGTGTATAATAAGTAAAAGATTTCATACCCTGGGATTTAACAGTGACAGGCCACAGTTTTCTGGATTCTGTTTTTCACCAGCTTCAGATCTAAAATGGTGTATCTCTGTGCTTTTGTTTTAATGAAAGTTTGTTTTCAACACCAGTTCTGTCCATAGGAACGGAATGGGACAACTTGCCACAGACAACACACTGCAGCCAATTTGCCGTGGCCAAAACTCAACCTGGGACAACTTGCTGCAGGACAATTTAACAATTCTATTTCATTATAATTATTATAATTGCTTGTTTAGTATTAATTATTTAATTATAATTACTATTTAATTGTAAAATAAATTTTAAAAAATATTTTAATTTTTGCCATTCACACTTCATTGAGTCCCTCCTTTTGCATCCTTTCTTTTTAAGGATTCTATTCCACTTTGACACTCTTCTCCTGAAGTAAGTTGGCCATGGTCAGTTGGGCGAGACAAGTTGGCTGTGGTTAATTGGTACGTGGCAAGTTGGCCATGGTGAATTGGCTGCAGGAAGTTGTCATAGACTCCAGGAGGTACCATCATCGGTGCTTGAAGAGAGCAGGGTTTGCAACGAGGCAGAGGATGTCTGAAGGGTCCTTGGTGCTCTGAGCTTGCTTGCTTTCTTGCAGACATTTCATTACCCAAGCTAGGTACCATCATCAGTGCTAGAAGGAAGTAGGGTGTGTGGAATGGAGGAGGGTGGGGGAGGGGGAGAAGGGGGAGAGGAAGAGGGGGAGCGGGGAGGAGGACTGTGGGGTCAATGGTGCCCTTTGAGCTTGGTTATTTTCTTTCATTACCTAAACTAGGTACCATCATCAGTACTAGAAGGGAGTAAGGTTTGTGGAGTGCAGGAGGAGGACGGGGGTCCTTGGCGTTCTCTTTTTTTTTTAATAACAAGTTTTATTCAATTTTTCCAAAACAACATAAAAAAAGAGCTCTTTTCAGTATACAACATAATTCCGAGTCACTCTTTTTACATGCGAATATGACAGTAATTATATATTCACTTTTAACATTCAACATCCTATCTTATCCATTAAGTAATGTTATTTTCCATCTAAATATCTTCTCAATTCGTTTCAATTTATTTCAAATATAATATAAATATAAATATAATTATAAATATAATTATTCAAAGGGCCTTGGTGGTGCAGGCTGTTAAACGCCTAGCACTTAGTTCCAGCTGCCTGTAATTATTGCAGGCTCGAATCCCACCAGGCTCAAGGTTGACTCAGCCTTCCATCCTCCTGGGATAGGTAAACTGAGGACCCAAGATTGTTGAGGGCAATAAGCTGACTTTGTAAAAATGCCACTTAGTAATAAGCAGGCATATACAATGGAAGGAAGGCTATTGCTGAGCGCACATGGGTTGTATCCCAAAAATTGTAAGCCACCCTGAGTCTTCGGAGAAGGACGGGATATAAATATGAAATATATATATATGTGTGTGTGTGTGTATGTATATATGTGTGTGTGTGTATGTGTGTGTGTATATATATATATATATATATATATATATATATATATATATATCTTAAACCTTGACATCACTTTTTAACACCTCTTTTTCCAAACTGTTCTTTTCTCATTTTACCTCTCCACTTTTACATAAGAAAGAACTAACAAGTTAATTCTAATCATTAATATTATTTTCATTCTACACATCTTCTCAATTCATTTCAGTTTATTTCAAATATATTTCTTAAGTACCATATCTTCATACTTATTCCCTTTTAATTCTTTTGTCTGTCAAATTGGCAATTCCATCGCATCAGGTGTTCTCTGATGTTGCTTGTTTTCTTGCAGACGTTTCATTACCCAAAGTAGGTACCATCATCACTGATGATGATGTTACCTAGTTATTAGGGTAGCTGTGATGACCCGTAGTCTCTCAAAATAACCCAAAAACCCAAAACATGAATTAAAGTCCGGCAATGCCTTCACTGTTTTAATAGTCACAGTTCGAAGTCACAAAAGGAAATAATGAGGCAAAAGGAAACCAAAAACCAACCGAGAGTTTGGAAGCAAACCAAGATAGATAATTATACATTCCAAGCAGATAACCAGGAAAGTCCTTGGGAAAAACTCCAACAAAGATAAACCTCCTTCAAAGGAAACACTAACTTTGACTCCAGCAATTCTGAATACACAGTTACAAACTTATATACATAGCTCCCAGCTGTAAGCCCTGAGGAGGATCATGGCCCTTTTCTCCCAAGGAGACCACGCTTTTCCCAGATCCTCTCCTCCCTGCGTGCCCTAGGATGGATAGGAGATGGGCCTGGATCCTCTTCTGATTGCTCAGCCGGCCTCTGCCCTTCCCCAGCCTCCTCCACCACCTCTGGAGCCACACTCCCACTCCCTGTTGGCTGTTCCTCCTCTTCCTCGAGTCAGTCTCCACCAGGGGCATGACAGTAACGAAACATCCGCAAGAAAACAGGCAAGCTCAGAGGGCACCAAGGACCCCCTAGTGTCAACCCTGAGCTACCAATATTCTCCTTTATTGGTTTTACTTGTGTCCTGAGTTGCTTTCTTACCAGAATCATCCAACAGGTCAGGTTCAGGCTGTTGGGGCATAAGAGCAGAAATCCATCGCAGTTTCTCACTCCTAGGACAAGCAAAGAATGCGATCAGGTGGCAAGACCTCATATACTCTGTCCCTTCACTTGAAACATTCTACGATGTGGTTGCTTATGCTGCACTAACACATGACTTGTTATATCAGCCACATTGCATTCACAGGTCATGCTACACTATAAACCAGGGCTGTTCAAACTTGACAGCTTTAAGACTTGTGGACTTCAACTCCCAGAATTCCTCCTCCAGTGTCATGCTAGCTCAGGAATTCTGGGAGTTGAAGTCCACAAGTCTTAAACTTGTCAAGTTTGAAGGCCCTTGGTTAGTTAGATAGATAGATAGATAGATAGATAGATAGATAGATAGATAGATAGATAGATAGATAGATGATAGATAGAAATATATATAGAGAGAGATGGATGGATGGATGGATGGATAGATAGATAGATAGATAGATAGATAGATAGATAGATAGATAGAAATAGAGAGAGAGATGGATGGATAGATGGATGGATGGATGGATGGATGGATAGAAAGATAGATAGACAGACAGGCAGGCAGGCAGGCAGACAGGCAGACAGGCAGATCAGAGGCCTTCAAACTTGGCAGCTTTAAGACTTGTGGACTTCAACTCCCAGAATTCTTCCTCCAGTCATGTTAGCTCGGGAATTGTGGGAGTTGAAGTCCACAAGTCTTAAACTTGCCAAGTTTGAAGGCCCTTGCTATAAACCATCAGCCAAGGGATGTCAGACACAATTTTCTGAGTTGGCGGTTGCGTAAACCAGCTTCTCAGGGATGGGCTACTGGGGGTCCACAGGAGATCCCCTAGCTAAGATTCTGTGCAGTTCGGAGAACCCCCGAAGCCCACTCCTGGCTGGCCCCGCCCACCCTTCCCCTCCCAGGAGTCCCCACGCGGCCCGTTTTGGATGCAGGGAAGTGCAGGGTGAACACAGAGGCTCAGGGAGGGTGAAAAATGGGCTTCCCGGAAGTTTGGGAAGGCCGGAAATGGGCCTGTTTCTGGCTTCCAGAGAGCCTCCGGAGCTCGGAGAGGGCAAAAACAGCCCCACCGCACTGTGGTGCAGGAGGCCAACTAGGCCACGCCCACCATGGACACGCCCACCCAGCAACCAGGCAGAGAACCCTGTGCTAAAATTGTAAAACTGTAAGACTGAGCTAGGCTGCCTAGAATCTCTCCCTGCCGGCCTTACTGTGTTTCTGTGCGGAAGAGGAATTCCACTTTCTTCCCCTGATTGTTCTGCAGCAGGAAAAGGCGGAAAAGGTTCTTGTTGTCGCCGTGGAGTTTCATTTCACACTTTTCCCCACGCACATCCGAGGAGGCTGCATAATCGAACACAATGAAACGCCCATTCCTGCCAGGGAGAGAGAGAGAGAGAGAGAGAGACAGAGGGGGGAAAAAACACAGGAGTCAATCAATATTCACTGCTCTGGGCCAGGACTGTTTCATTCCTATTCTTCTTCATATAGGAGAATACAGAAAAGAACTGTACTGGTTTCCTCTAAACAGAATAACACAATGGAATAATAGAGTTGGAAGGGACCTGGAGGTCTTCTAGTCCAACCCCTTCCTCAAAGCTGGAAACCTGTACCAAAGGTGCTTTCTCAAGGAGGCAACTGGACTTCCTTGTTTTCTCTTGAAGATGTATCGCTTCTCCTCCAAAAAGCTTCTTCAGCTCTGACAGGATAGTGGATAATGGAAGGATTTATATTCCTTGCAGAAAGCTGGTCGTTTGCATCCTTTTAGAGGGTCGTTGAGGCCACTTGGAGGTGTATCTGTGTCCTCAGGGTGACCTGAGTGGTGCTCCTGGTTCCTGTAGTCTGCAATTTTTCCTCTGGAAATCCATTCCTACCCCCCACACCATTCAAAATTGTAAAGTTAAAAGTCTAGAGATTCTCGGTCACCCAGCTCAACCAGGATGCAAATGACCAGCTGTCTGCAAGGAATATAACTCCTTCCATTCCCCACTATCCTGTCAGAGCTGAAGAAACTTCTTGGAGGAGAAGCGAAACATCTTCAAGAGAAAAACCAAGAAAGTCCAGTTGCCTCCTTGAAAAAGCACCTTTGGGACAACCCTGACCTGGATGACTGAGAATCTCCACAGACTTTCAGGAAATCTGTACCATTTCAGACAAATTCAAGGTGCTGGTCTTAACCTATAAAGCCCTTTGTGGCATTGGACTGGGGTATTTGCAGGAAACCCTGCTGCCGATAACAGCTTCCCGACAACCCGTGCGCTCCCACCAGCAGGGCCTCCTCAGGGTGCCGTCAGCCAGGCTCCCAGGGGTAGGGCCTTCTCTGTGGGGGCACCCACCCTTTGGAACCAACTACCCCTGGAGCTTCGGGTGGCCCCTGACCTCCGATCCTTCCACCGTGGCCTAAAAACTTGGCTGTTCCAACTAGCCTACCTAGACTGAAGGAGGGGTGGGGAGGGTTTTTTTAGTGGTTTTAGTGGTTGTTTTTAAATTTTTAATCAATTTATGAGATTCCTGGTTTAATTAATTTTTAATATTTATATTGTACTGTTTTAGTATTGTAAGCCACCCTGAGTCCTTGGAGAGATAGGGCGGCATATAAATATCATAAATCTCATAAATCTCATAAATCTCATAAATCTCATAAATAAATAAATAAATAAATAAATAAATAAATAAATAAATAAAGGCTCTGCAGTCTCTTCTTAAAAGCCTCCAGTGTTGGAGCATTCACAACTTCTGAAGGCAAGTTGTTCCACTGGTTAATTGTCCTCACTGTTAGGAAGTATCTCCTTAGTTCTAGGTTGTGAGAATAATGAGAAATTACCTAAAAGTGAGAACGATAAACCAGTGGAACATCTTGCCCTCAGAAGTTATGGATGCTCCATCGCTAAAGGGTGTCATGCCCCTGTTGGAGTCTGACTCCAAGGGAGAGGAGGAACAGCCAACAGGGAGTGGGAGTGTGGCTCTGGTGGCTGTGGCGGAAACTGGGGAAGGGCACAGGCTGGATGGGCGGTCAGAGGAAGACCCAGGCCCATCCCCTCTTCATCCTAGGGCACGCAGGGAGGAGCAGATAAGGGAAAAACGTGAATGGTGTGGTCTATGGGAGGAAGGGGCCCTGATCCCCTTCATGGGCTGCAGCTGGGAGGACTGTTTAAAAGGACAAACCGCACATGGGCCAGTGCTAGTAACAAAGAGTGCATTATTCTTGTCTGAGCTTATCTGTGTTTTGACTTCCTCCCAACTGTGGTGGGTGCATTATCTGGTAGAAGCCTGCAATTAATCATCCTTGCTTGCCGTAGCAATTCCTTCAGTGTGGTTTGTGTTGGGTTTTTATTTTGCATTAACTTTACTTTGGGTGCGGACTGCATTTATTCCCTCCGTAAACTGTTTTCTTTAAGAGTTTGATATCCAGCCGAGGATAATTGGACATTGGGGCCAAATTGGAGGCATCCAGGGGATTTTCTTCTATTTTTGTGACTTGGTTATTTTTGTGTCACGCCCCGGGTCATCACAGACACTTTCAAGAAGAGGCTGGACAACCATCTGTCTGAAACAGTATAGGGTCTTCTGCTTGAGCAGGGGGTTGGACTAGAAGACCTCTAAGGTCCCTCCCAACTCTTGTCATTCTGTTCTATTCCATTCATCTGCTTTCAATCAGGGTCTTTCTTCTAGGTCAGATGTGTAAGAAAAAAAGCAATGAGCCAAAGACCTTGCATGTCCTCATGAGGGCAGGTAAAAAGACTAACCACGTTCTTCTTTCAAGAGGCCACAGAGACATCTCTGCAGCCATCTACCTTACTGAGAAGAAGAACATCTGAAGGTGCAGTGAGACCCAAAACCAGAGTTGGTATTCAGCAGGTTCTGACTAGTTCTGGAGAACCGGTAGTGGAAATTTTGAGTAGTTTGGTGAACCAGCAAATACCGCCTGACTGGCCCCGCCCCCATCTATTCCTTGCCTCCCATTGAGTCCCAGCTGATTGGCTGGGTCTTCTATGGTTGCCCTGCACAGGAGAACGGAGCTGGAAAGCAGGTTAGTGGGGTGGGGATTTTGCAGTAACCTTCTTCCAGGAGTGGAGAAGGAATGGGGATTTTGCAGTATCTTTCCCCTGCCACGCCCACCAAGCCACACCCACCAAGCCACGCCCACAGAACCAGCAGTAAAAAAATTTGAATCCCACCACTGCCCAAAACCTTTCTTCTTTGATCCTCTTTGATGGGTTCAAAACCGCCTCAGAGACCCAGCCCCCCCAAACTTACTCCCTGGGTCGAGATAGAAGGAGGTAATCATTGAAGAGGTGGAGGTAGATGGGTCGGGTGGTAAGTTTCCATTTCAAGCTGATATTATATTCCAGAGCTGTAAGTTCTCCATGTTTCACTAGCCGCCGGGACTGGGAGATAAGTGGGAAGATCTGCAAAGGGAAGGATTCTCCTTTTAGCCATCTTTTTAAAGATAGATAGATAGATAGATAGATAGATAGATAGATAGATAGGATAGTTAGATGATAGATATAGATGATAGATGGATAGACAAATGGTAGATAGATGATAGATATAGATGAGAGACAGATGGATAGATAGATGATAGATAGATAGATAGATAGTTAGATAGAAGATATAGATGATAGATGGATAGACAAATGGTAGATAGATGATAGATAGATATAGATGAGAGACAGATGGATAGATAGATGATAGATAGATAGATAGATAGATAGATAGATAGATGGATGATAGATGGATAGACAAATGGTAAATAGATGATAGATAGATATAGATAGACAGATAGATAGATTGATAGATATGATAGTTAGATGATAGAATAGATGATAGATGGATAGACAATTTAGATAGATGATAGATATAGATAGGGACAGATGATAGATAGATGATAGATAGATAGATAGATAGATAATGGATGATAGATGATACAAATGGTAAATAGATGATAGATAGATATAGATATATAGACAGATATAGAGATAGATATGATAGTTAGAATGATAGATAGATGAAGATGGATAACAAATGGGCTAGATGATAGATAGATATAGATGACAGACAGATGGATAGATAGATGATAGATAGAACGATAGATACGATAATAGATAGATGATATAGATGATAGATGGTATCAATGGTAGATAGATGATAGATATATGAGACAGATAGATAGATATGATAGTTAGATGATAATATAGATGATAGATGGATAGACAAATGGTAGATAGATGATATAGATGAGAGACAGATGGATAGATGATAGATAGATAGATAGATAGCTATGATAGTTAGATGATAGAATATGATGATAGATGGATAGACAAATGGTAGATAGATGATAGATATAGATGAGAGACAGATGGATAGATAGACAGATGATAGATAGATAGATAGATAGATAGATATAGATGATAGACAGATGGATAGATAGATGATAGATGATAGATAGATGATATAGATGATAGATAGATGAATAGATAGATAGATGATAGATAGATGATAGATATATATATAGATATAGGTATAGATATAGATGGATAGATAGATATAGATGATAGATAGATATAGATGATAGATAGATAGATGTATGTTTGGTTGCTAAATGAGACATTTGTTAAGTTGTTTTGCCCCATTTTACAAACTTCCTGGTTAGTTAACACGGTTGTTAAGTGAATCTGGCTTCCCCATTTGACTTGGCTGGTCAGAAAGTCACAAAAAGTGATCATGTGACCCTCAGGACACTGCAACCTTCGTAAATGGGTGTCAGTGGTCAAGGCTTTGAATGTAAATCACGTGACCTTGGGGGATGCTGCAATGGTCAAAAGTTTGAAAAATGGTGCTAAGCCACTTTCTTCAGTGCCATTCAACACCAAATGATGAATAAACGAACTGTTGTTAAGGTGTAAGTTGAGGACTACCTGTAGTAATTTTTATTTTCATTTTTTAAAAGTTAAAATGCAAAATTTCCCTCCCACCCAGAAAAAAGGGTTTTACAAAAACCATCAACCACAAAAAACAAACAAGATATTCAAAAGGTGCGTTAAAAAAGGGACACAAACATATATACACATATTATGCCCCCAGCTGAATACTGATAAGTACATTGCAACAATATTAGTTTCCCACCCCATGCGAAACAGGCCCATTAAAAAAAAAAACTTCTAATTCTTTTTCCAAATTATGAACCTGTCATCTATCGGCTACATTAATGACAAAATAGTTAGCAAGTAGAATGAAAAAAAAAAGCAAGATTAAAATTTCAAACCATCTGTTAACAAACTATTGTTATATTCAACTTGTAGAAAGTTTACCATGGTTTCTTCTTTGTCTCTTTTCAGTCATACTTAAATCATTGCCTCATAATAATTCCCAGCTAGGCTTTTCCTCCAAGTAGCAGGACATTCTTGTCCAATGTTATATTGTTTGTATATTATCCATAAGTACATCTAAGAGCCAATATGGCCTAGTGTTTAAGGCCCCAAGCTAAGAAGCAGGAGACTGTGAGTTCAAGTCCCACCTTAGCCATGAAAGCCAACTGGGTGACTTGGGGCCAGTCACTCACTCGACCCAGCTTACCTCCCAAGATTGTTATTGCAAGGAAAATAGGAGAAGGAAGGTGTGTTGTTTGGTGCCTTGTAAAAGTTATTTGTAAAAATAATAGAGGGGAGGAACTAAACCCACAATATCTCCAAGGTATGCCTGTATTCTTATCCAGATAAATTAGCATGCTTGCAAGAGGCACATACATCCTTACAAATGCTTACTGGTGCAAACTCTTTCAAGCCAATATGTCGCACAAATATTCAGTATTAAACACAGACACAAAACCCAGAAGCATCTGTAATACAATATTGTATTGCTGTTGTTCTCCTGTTGGAGATTACAGCCCTGGGCTCACTCGGTCGTCTCTCTATATCTATATATATAAAAGCGAAATACCAGCCATGCATCACCATAAAATCTCCAGAATCGTAAAGCCTACAAACTTGAAATTTGGCACGGATGTTCCTCTTGGCTTCTAGGTGCTCACGAAGAAAGGATTTTTCCAAATGACCATCAGAGCTATTAGTATTTTGTATACTATTATTATTAACACGCTCTGATGCTAAGGAGTTCTACTCCCCCTCCCCACCTGAAAAGAAATCTCTTCCAAATGCAAAACACAAGCAGAGAAGAGGAGTTTCAGTTTCGGTTTTAGTTTCACAGCACCAAGCAGCTTTAGCACAGAACAGTTGAGCTAAGCCATCCCCAGGCTCCTTGCTGTCTCCTCCTTGCTCACACAGCAAAGACTGTTTCAGTTTCCAAACAGCCCTCAACTCTCTCACACACTGACAGGACGCTAGCCAGATGAATACCGATGGATGCTGGTAGGCAAAGGCAGAATTTTTTCCCCCCTTATTTATCTCCCCCCAAACTAAGCCCGACCACATAGTTTTGTAGCGAAGCATGGGTATCCTGCACTTTCTTGCATCCAAAACGGGCCACGTGGGGACTCCTGGGAGGGACGAGGTGGGTAGGGCCAGCCAGGGGTGGGATTTGGTGGTTCGCTGAACCAGCCATAAAATTAGCTATGGGTCCACCCAAACCTGGAGGAGGAGGAGGATTGTGGGCTCCTTGGTGCTCTAAGCTTGCTTGTTTTGTTGCAGACGTTTTATTAGCCTAACTAAGTAACACCATCAGTGCTAGTAAGGAGTGCGGTTTGCTGTCCGTTTATATCCTGGTGACTTGTCTGTCTGGATGGGTGGGGGAAGCAGGACACCAGAATATAAATGGATGGCAAACCGCACTCCTTACTAGAACTGATGATGTTACTTAGTTAGGGTAATGAACCTTCCTCTTCTTCCCTCTCGTCTCGAACTGATGAGGTTAGCTAGTTAGGGTAATGAAACATCTGCAAGAAAACAAGCAAGTTCAGAGAGTATCAAGGACCCCACAGCCACCGCCATCCTCCTCCTCCTCCTCTTCCTCCTCCTCTATTACTCCATAAACCCTACTTCCTTCTAGCACTGATGTTACCTAGTTTGGGTAACAAAACATCTGCAAACAAACAAACAAACAAACAAACTCAGAGAGCACCACGGATGCTACAATCCTCCTCTTCCTCCAACCATACTGCCTCCTAGCACTGATAATGTTACCTAGTTTGGTAACAAAACATCGGCATGAAAACAACCAAGCTCCAAGGAACCCTTCATTTCAACCCTGAGCTACAAATATTCTCCTTTAAAAAATAAACGATGAAATGACAACATCCTAAAATATTATGTCCTGTCCATGCCCTCTCTGACTCACACTCTGGATCTCCTGTTACCTACTGGCAGGATTGGGAAAGGGGCTCTCTGACGAAGCTTGAAGAATAATATGGCTGTGTTTTGAAAACGGAAAGCGATTCCACCCAGACGGTTTGGATGAGGTTTAGATGGCCCCATCTGCTCTCAGCATAGCTAAAGGCTCCTGCCAAGGAAACAGCCTGCATGGATTTAGAGTGATTAATAGTTTCCTTGAGTGAGGAAGTTAACCTCTGAGACACTGATTTTGCTGCCCTCTCTTAAGAAATCCCGAAGCTTTGCAACAATTACTGGAATCGCCTTGCAAATTCAGTTCAACTTTTGCTGACTTCACGGGAAACTTCTAGTTAGTATCTTCAACACATTCATCTTGTTCCCTGATGAGAACCATGAACTTAGACCGGTAGTCCTCAACTCGTGATCGCAATCGATTCCCAAATTTTCTGCTGTTAAGGGAGACATGGGTTTAAGGGAGCTTTGCCCCCATTTTACAACCTTTCTGGCCACAGTTGTTAAGTGAAGCACTCCCGTGGGTCAGTTAGTAACCCGCTTGTTAAGTGAATCTGGCTTTTCCCCCTGGTCAGAAGGTCGCAAAAAGGGGGGGGAATCACGTGACCCCCAGGGCACTGCAGCTGTCATAAATCTGAGTCAGTTGTCAAGCATCCAAATATAAATCACGTGACCGTGGGGAGGCTGCAATGGTTGTAAGTGTGAAAAATGGTCGTAAGTCACTTTTTTCACTGCCGTTGTAACTTTGAACGGTCACTAAATGAAGTGTTGCAAGATGAGGACTACCTGTATGTTTGGAGGTAGCGATCTAGGCCCTATCTATCACTAGTCCTGAGTTGATGACTCTTTGAGAGATGTATGCAACGAATTGGGCGAACCGGTAGCAAGGACTTGGCGTGGGTCGCTGAATCGGTAGTAAGTTCTGGCTGGCCACGCCCCTGACCCGGTCACCTGGTCACCGCTGGCTCGCTTGCCCCACCCACCCAATGCTTGCTCACCCCGAGAGGAGCCTTCTGGGAGCAAAAACGCCCCCCTAGAGACTCCTTTGAGGCCTAGAATGCAATTCAAGGCAGATATTTCTCTCTTTGGGCACACTGAGAATATGCCTGCTGTACAAAACTCTGCATTGGTGACAGGAAGGGCATCCGGCCATTAAAACACTCTGCTAGTTCCATTCAGTTGCCCAGACTCCACCCCGCAAGAGATTCTGAGGTCGTTAAAAGATGATGATGTTAGTTCTGACAATCTTGGCCATGGGTTTCTGACTTCGGAAAACCTTTGGGTGGAGGTACAGAGGAGATTATATATATATATATAGAAAACACGTGAATCCAAAACAGATTCCTTGCAGGATTTTTTTTTTTTTACCTTGCATTCAAACTCCATATTTTGACTTAAGTGAATCAATTCTTCGGTGCTCTTCATACGCTGGACATTTGCATTGCAGTCTTTGATGAGCTGCAGAGAGGAAAATGCCATCAGAATAGAACAAAAGGAAAGGGGCAAAGATCGTTTGAAAAACCACCATTTTTTTTTACTGTGAAAGAACTGGTTTAAAAGAGATTGCATCTTCCTTTAGTGTGCAGAGGGAAATTCTGTGTTATTATTTTTAGGAGGTTCGTGTGATCATGGATAATCCACGTCACACAACAGCAGTCCCATGTGCTCCTTAGAGGCATTCTTATATATTAAGGTGACCAACCGTCCTCCTTTAAGGAGGACAGTCCTCCTTTTGTAAGTTCTGTCCTCTCTCGAAAAGTGTCCTCCTACATATCCTCCTTTTTGATATTTGAAGACTAATCTGTAAATCTCCGTATTTGATCGATGCCGATCCGATCCGTTGTGTGTGATGTGACGTATTTGCATTTGACATGATGATTTGTCAAGGCTTGGTACAGTGCGGCGAGACGTAATTATGAGACGCATGTGCTCCACACAGGAGAATTGTTTTGAGAGAGCGCACCACATGCAAGAGTGCACCGCACGCAAGAGTGCGACACACACAAGTGGCTTTGTTTTTTTTCTTCAATTTATTTGTATCCTCCTTCTCATTGTAAAAAAGTTGGTCACCTTATATATATTTATTTATTTATTTATTTATATTTGAACTTGTATCGCCCCATCTCCGAAGACTCGGGCTCAAAAAACATAGAACAATAAATATTTAAAAAAACATTAAACCAACAAGCCCAAATATGAACACAACAATAAAATAGGTTAAAAGACATCCCTCCCAAGGAAGGGTCACAGCCCGGGCTGGTCAAACAACCAAGTTTTTAATTCACGGCGGAAGGTGCGGAGATCAGGAGCCAGACGGGACATGAGATCCTTAATCTCATGTTAATTTTGGTTTATGAAGGGTGAATTTTAATACAGTAGTCGGGGAAACTGTTCAAGTCTCTTGGATTTTGAGTCCCACAATTGTTTGGCCCTTCAAAGCAGAAAGATAACAAGCAGTATCTAATTTCTTTTCTTTTTTTTTTCTGTTTGGCAATAACCTTTTAAGGATTACACTAAACAGATAAATAGAAAATTTCCACTACTACATTTCTTTTTTTAAAAAAATTAACTATTGGAAAATTTGCAGAGCTACCCAACTTTAAAAAATACCAAAGTTTCACATTCTGTGTTGGTTTATTCAGATAATAATTAAGTATATTTGCATTCAGGGGCAAATTAAATGCTTTCCTTTCCATTCCTATTCTACGAAGGGGTTGCTCAGGCTATTATTGTGCCTCCGTATTCCAAAAATGGAAGTAAACTCCTCAACAACCTTGGATATTTCAGCTTCTGAAATGAAAGGAGATTTTTCTGTGAGGAAAGGAGAGACAATGGATGTCTGAAGAACAGATTCTGAGAGATCTCTACCTTCTCAAGAGCGTCGTATGCCTGTGTGGCCTGGACTTCTTCATCAGCCCCTGGTGGAATTCTTTTCAGGATGTTCTGCAGAAGGAAAGATTGATTGATTGATTGATTTCCTGCCTTTATTATTTTTATGAATAAATCAAGGTGGCAAACATATCCAACATACCTTCCTCCTCTTACTTTCCCCAAAACAACAACCCTGTAAAATGAGTTGGGCTGAGGCAGAAGGACTGGACCAAAAATCACCCAACTGGCTTTCATGCCTGAGGCGGGACTAGAACTCACATTCTTCTGGTAACTGGCCCAAAGTCACCCAGCTGGCTTTCATGTTTGAGGCGGGACTAGAACTCACATTCTTCTGGTAACTGGCCCAAAGTCACCCAGCTAGCTTTCATGTTTGAGGTGGGACTAGAAGTCACATTCTTCTGGTAACTGACCCAAAGTCAGCCAGCTGGCTTTCATGCCCGAGGCAGGACTAGAACTCACAATCTCCTGGTAACTGGCATAAAGTCAGCCAGCTGGCTTTCATGCTTAAGGCGGGACTAGAACTCACTGTCTCCTGGTGATTGGCCCCAAGTCACCCAGCTGGCCCTCATGTCTAAGGCAGGACTAGAATTCACAGTCTCCCACTGTCTAGCCTGGTGCCTTAAACACTAGGCCAAACTGGTTCTCTGTGAAAAGTTGGAAAACTTCTATATTTTCTAATCGTTATTATTATTATTTTTTGGAACTAGTCATCAGTTTTGAACTCCAGCTGATCTCATGGTAGCCACGCCTTCTCGCCAGCATGTCGAGAACAGGAAATCATTTCTATCTAGAGATCTTTGTTAGAGAATGCGATAAACCATCTCTTCTCTTTTTTCAACAAGGGGACCCAGAGAAAATCGGAGTAAGAGAGAAGCAGAACTGAGCCGGGTTTTTTATAGAACAAGGGCTTTCAAACTTGACAACTTCAACTCCCAGAATTCCTGAGCTAACAAGACTGGAGGAGGAATTCTAGGAGTTGAAGTCCACAAGTCTTCAAGCTGCCACGTTTGAAGGCCCCTGTTACAGACGGAATCAAGGAGCTTGTTCCTGTCAGTGCACCAAAAACAGCTGCAAAAGAGAAGAGCGGAGGCCAAACAACCCCATTCAGTCAGGTAGTCCTCGACCTACGACCACAATTGAGCCCCAAATTTACGTTGCTACGTGAGAAATTCATTTTGCCCCATTTTGCAACTTTTCTTGCAGCATTTGTTAAGTGAATAACCGCTGTTGTTAAATGAGTAACCCGGTTGTTAAGTGAATCAGGTGTCAGGATTCCGGCAGTTACTCCAATTAAATCATGAGCCTGGGCATAGCCAACTCTGAGATACGTAATTCACTGTCCCCCTTGATCCTGCTTCCCTCTCCACCCCTCTGGGTATATCATCCAACGAAAAACGTCCATTGCCAAGAGTCATCAATCATGCTCTCCAATTAGATTTTTGCACAGCAGAAGCTTCAGCCATCTAATCGGTCTCTGAAGAAAATATGAATGGAATGTACTTTTGATTCCACACTGCCGCCTGCTCTTTGAAACTCCCCCTCCCCTTCTTTCTGTTGTCAACTATAAAACGTGTATACAACATGTTTTATGAGTTGACATCAGGCTTCCCCATTTGACTTGGCTGGTCAGAAGGTCACAAAAGGGGATCAGGTGAACCCCGGGACACTGCAACCTTCGTAAATGGGAGTCAGTGATCAAGCATCCAAATGCTGCAATGGTCAAAAGTTTGAAAAATGGTGCTAAGCCACATTCTTCAGTGCCATCCTAACATTGAACGATGAATAAACGAACTGTTGTTAAGGTGTAAGTTGAGGACTACCTGTAGTAATTTTTATTTTCATTTTTTAAAAAAAAGTTAAAATGCAAAATTTCCCTCCCACCCCCCCAAAAAAGGGCTTTACAAAAACCACCAACCACAAAAAACAAACAAGACATTCAAAAGGTGCGTTAAAAAAGAGACACAAACATATATACACATATTATGCCCCCAGTTGAATACTGATAAGTACATTGCAACAATATTAGTTTCCCACCCCATGCAAAACAGGCCCATTTAAAAAAAAACTTCTAATTCTTTTTCCAAATTATGAACCTGTCTTCTATCGACTATATTAATGACAACATAGTTAGTAAGTAGAATGGAAAAAAAAACAAGATTAAAATTGCTGCAATGGTCATACGTGTGAAAAATTAATTAATTAACTAATTAATTAATTCTTTGGTCTTGTATGCCACCCTATCTCCCTAGGGACTCAGGGCGGCTCACATCATAAAAAATACACAATACAAAAGTTAAAAGGAATTAAAAGATTATTAAACCCAATTCGACCAAATAAGTTATCTAAAACCCCGTAACATGACATTTAAAAACTAAGCCCCCCGCTCTCAGTCCAGGCCGGCTTGGTCATAAAATGGTCATAAGTCACTTTTTTCCGTGTTGTTGTAACTTCAAACGGTCACTAAACTGTTGTAAGTTGAGGACTACCTGTACAGGTATTTCTTGACTTACGACTGGTTGCTTAGCTTTTGAAATTACAATGCCCCCACAAAGGTACTTACAACCCAATAACAAACTCCCAGTAGCCACTCCCCCAGTCACGTGACTTACACTTTGGTTGCTTGGCAACTGGCTGACATTTACGGCCTGTTGCAGCTTCCCAACGTCGAGGGTCCACAATTTACGACATTTTTGTCATTTATTTCTTGGTTTCAGCAAAAACGCCCCATTCTCAACAATGACTATTATATAAGCAACCACCACAGAAAAGGTCATAAAATCGGGACTGTCGTGTGATGGCTCACTTTATGACCATCATGACTTACGACAGTAATGGGCAGGGCCCATTACCATTGTAAGTTGAGGATTACTTGTACATCAGTAGCAAATCAGGTTTAAATCACAGAACACTGCAAATGTGTACAGCTTTGGATTTTACAAAGGGCTTTGGAGTATAGGTGGCGGTGATGAGGCCAATAAGGAAGATGGCTCTAATGCAGACATCTCAGACTCAAGGCCTGTGGGTTAGATACGGCCCGTGATGTGGTCAGATGTGGCCCACGGGCTGCCGTGGAAATGCTGAGGGGCCAGCCCCCACCACCTTGGCCCCGGCCTACTCCCAGGAGGCAGCTCCTTGGTCTTGCCCAGCCTCACTTCGAGCTACCTGGCCTCACCATGCCACACCTCACCTCGCCCGGCATCTCCCCACCCCGCCTGGAAGCAGCCTCAGTAAAGAGGAGCCCAGTCTTGTCTTGCCATGCTACGCCTCTCTCGTCCTCGCCATGCTACGCCTCTCCTGTCCTTGTCATGCAACGCCTCTCTCGTCCTCGCCACGCTAAGCCTCTCCCGTCCTCACCTCACTGCGCCTCTCCCTTCCTTGCCACGCTACGCCTCTCCCGTCCTCGCCATGCTAAGCCTCTCCCGTCCTCACCATGCTACGCCTCTCCTGTCCTCGCCATGCTACACCCATCCCGTCCTCGCCATGCTACGTCTCTCCCATCCTCGCAGCCTTGAGGCTCAACAAACTGGACAAATATGCTCCCCGTATCAGATGCTACGTTCAGGTCACTGGCTGAACTGTGGCCAGGTGAATCTTCCTACCTGGAGAAGGAGCTTCAGTCGGGTGATACGCTGGAATGGGAGAATGAGGAAGGATTTGAGGGAGAGGCGCTGGCACACCGGATCACTTTCCAGTTTCTCCAAGACCTGTTGGAAAGCAGGAACCCCGTTCCTAGGCAGGAGAAGAAAAGGCAGACATGACACTTTGTGAAGTAAAAGTGGGAGACTGGGATCTAAAGGAAAAAACACGATATCCAATGCTCAACAAGGCACAACACATTTTCTAAGAACTGCTATTCATGGTGCTTCCTGCCCCCTTGAGTGACCCATTTAAGGCAAGGGTGTCAAACTCGATTTCAAGGAGAGCCGCATCAGGGTTGTGTTTGACCTCGGGGGATCGGGGGATCGGGGGTGTTTGGCCAGGTAGAAATTAGATGAAGAAAGATTATTGCTATGTATGAATTAAATATAAAGATGGTTTATAAATATGCCAATATAACCAACAGAATTACAAATAAGCTAGTATCAAGAGAAATCTAGTCAAACTATTCTGTTACATTATTATTATTGTTGTTATTAGTATATATTCCTTTTTGTTCTTTATTGGCTTTTTTGTAAATGATATGCTCTGACAATACACTGTATTCAAAATGTTTACAATATATAGATAGATAGATAGATAGATAGATATCAATATAGATAGCTAGCTAGATATAGATAGATTAGAGATAGATAGCTAGATAGAGAAATAGAGATATAGAGATAGATAGATAGATAGATAGATAGATTAGATATAGATAGCTAGATAGCTAGATAGCTAGATAGCTAGATAGATTAGATTAGATATAGATAGATAGGGGGGTGTGTGTGTGTATAAACAGAGAGAGAGAGAGAGAGGGAGGGAAAATAGGTCAAACAATCTGGAAGGCATCTTCAGGTCCTTACATGAGTCTCTTGAAGGTCTGGTCCTGGTAGGTCTGGTTGGTCACGTACGGCAAGTAAACCCTGCGAAATTCAGGGGCGTTTCTGAGTGCCACGTCACAGACATTGAAGGTGAACATGTTCTCCTCAAGTTTCTCTTCCAGTTCAAAGAGGAAACTGCAGACATCATCAGGTTATCATGGAAGAGAAGCAGAACATCATGATTTCCATTTATTTTGTTGACTTGGGATCCCTTCTTCCAGAGTAATGGAAGGGCCACTGTGGTCCCCAATGGAGAAAAAAACAACCTTACTTGAGTAGGTTGGGTGTGAGGGAAGGGACATTTTGCAAAACCCAAACTTTCTGAATAAGAGAGATTCACTATTAACCAAGGTAGGAGTTAAAAAGGATAGAGACAAAGCAGGCTCCAGAACTATACCTAGAAGTAAATTGTGGACTGAAACTCATACAGTAATTCTGCTGTAATTCAGCAGAAAGAAGGAAATAGAAAGGGAATGAGGATACTGGCTCTCCTAAGTATGAGAGGCACAATGGTGGCCGTGTGCCATCACTCTGCTGAACACCTACTGTAATTCCCCAGTCTTAGGCCTTGAGATATTTACCCATGTAGTGGCCTGTGTTGCTATTTTCCTTCTCATCTTCTCAACTTTCTTGTTATCTTCTATTGGTATCTTATGACTTATCATGTTGTTTGTATCTTATGGTTAATGATTGTAACTGTGATTTATGATCTATGACCTATCACTTTGCTGTTTGTATGTAAAATGAGAACTTATGTTCCGAGGACAAATTCCTTGGATGTCCAATCACACTTGGCCAATAAAGAATCCTATTCTCTCCTATTCTACTCTCTCCAACTGTCTCCTATTCTGTTTTTCTTCTTTCCTATTCTATTCTCTTTTCGTGTATTCTATTCTCTCTTCTTTTATTCTATCCTCTTTTCTTCTATCCTTTTTTCTTCTATCCTCTCCTATCCTATTCTCTCCTATTCTATTCTCTCCTACTCTATTCTATTCAATTCTATTCAATCCTATTCTATTCTATTCTCTATTCTATTCTATTCCCTTTTCTTCGATTTTCTCCTATTCTGTTCTCCCCTATTCTACTCTCTCCTACTCTACTCTATTCCATCCCATCCCATCCCATTCCCATTCTATTCTTTAGATAAAACTTGGGTAAGACCAAAACCCCAAGAAACTGGAACGTTCTGTTGAGTTAGAATAAGTTAGAGTAAGGGCATTTGTGAATGGTCACTACCTGTAGGAGAAAAAGGGGCAGAGACTGTGGCTAGAGTTAAGAGAGTTATCAGACTGGAGTCTGTGTGTTGCCATAAAGATTCCAGGTTCATTCCTCTCTTGACTTTTCTAGCAACAATTTAATGCTACTAATTGGCTAGATTTTTGCGCATTGGCTTGAACAATAAATCTTCTGCATTGCAACTTAAGGTATAGTCCTGTTTCTTTGCACCTGACCCTACCATTCACTGCCACCAACTGCTTTCACATCTGCTCGTTTTGTTATCTGTTTTTACATTCTTGACCCATCATGTCATTCAGGAATTCATTCCATGAATTGGCAAAAGGGGCTCCTGTCCACAATGCCATCTGCTACAAAAAATGTAGCACATCCTAAAGATATGACCTGATGTCTGTTCACAGCCCAGCTAACATGGAAATGGCCTTCGACATAATTTTAGCAGTCAACCCACATGTTCTTGTCATTTCTAATGTAACTCAGGCCACAATTTTCTGGAAAGGCAGGATTTTTCTTGGCATTGCAAGAAATTTGGGGGTTTCCTGACTCATGGATTGGCTGATATATCCTCTTTATTTTTGACTTCAGGATATTACATATGTTAACATAACCTTGAGGAAAAGTTCAGCACTTAAAGTTGTAAAGACTACTTGGAGTTACACTCCTAAACTACAGCATTCAAATTTTAGGAACTGGAGTGCTAGCAAGCCTGAAATTTAGAAGATAAATCTTTCTACTGCTGATGTTAACAAGTGAATTCAAGAGATGTGTTCTCGTTGAGTATTCAAATGTCTTTATATTATAAAAATGAGAAGACAGAACAATATGCTTCCATATAGTCTGGATTTAATCATTTATTAAGTTAATACCGTGTTTCTCCAACAATACACCACCCCAATAGGAAGATCCAGCATGTTTTCTAGGCATAAAATGAAATTAACCCCTCCCCCCAAATTTAGGCCTATTTTAAAACATGCGAAATGGGGGAGTGTCACTGCGTTTTTTTGGTTTGTCTGCCAAGCTCCTAAGCTAATATTATTTGCAAGCAGGTGTCTGCTAGCTAGCATTGTCATCTTGTCTCCACAGTAATGAGATAAGAAAGTCTTGTGATGTCTGAGTTTACTGCGCATGTGTAAAAAAGTTTCTACTTCACTTCCTTTGTAACTTCCTTTGTATTTTTTTCTTTTCCTATATGCCTTGGTATGAGATTAAGCTGCCGGTATGGAGCTTCGTTAGGTTTTCTTATTTTATAAATAAAAAATGTTTCTTAGATTACTTTCCGGGTCTAATTTTATCAGCTTTGACAGCAAAGAAAGACACGGTCTATCACCTCTAATTAGGAGGGATGTTTGGAAGATTTTTACTCCCTGACAAAAGGTTTTTTCAAGCCTTGACAGGGAGGGCAGGGGGAAACTTGCCATTAGGAGTCCCCCATGGGCAGCCACACCTCGCCACCAGCTGCTCCTAACGGCTGATCATGGCAGAGCACGGAGGGCTCCCTACCCGCAAGCGCCAGCGGAAATTGTGGAAGCTACAGAGGAGGCTCCCCTGCCTGAGAAGCGGCTGAAGTGCTTCCACAGTTCCCGCTGGTGCTGCCGCTGTTGTTGAAGACGGCGCTGGCAAGAGAGGTGCCAGCGCCGGCGGGAACCATGGAAGCTACAGAGGTGGCTCCCCCGCCCGAGAAGCAGCTGAAACACTGCTGTGGAGGAATGCGCAGCACTCCAAATGCAACCACGGCATGGGCAGAAGGGAAAGCAACAGCGGCGGAGGAAGCAGCAGTGGCGGGTGCCAAAGGTCTCATGGTTTAAAGTGCCCTGCCGAGGTCGACATCCACGCCACCCACCCACTGACCCAGCCTGCAACCAGCAACATATCTGGGTCTGCAGCAAAGGCGCTTGGCGGGGTAGGGAGTCCTCCGCGCTCCGCCATGATCGGCCGTTAGGAGTGGCTGGTTGCGAGGCATGGCTGCCCATGGGGCGCTCTAGGTGAGGGCGCGCGGTGGAGGGGGAGAAATTAATTCACCCTCAAAAAGATGGCCTAGCCGTTTTTTCTCAGAAGAAAATAAGTCCCGGCCTTATTTTCTGAGAAACACGGTACTACATTACATGGATCCTTTTTCTTCTTCAATTCTGGTTCATTTGAATCACTCTTAACTTCTTTTTGATTGCATGATCACTGTTGGGACTATTATTATTTCTTTCATTTATTATATTTTGGTTGTTATATGTCAGCAGAGCGTCAGACAGAACTGCTTCGGTCTCCACTGCTCATCGCCGCTACCGTCTCGGCTGAACCAGGCCAAACTGGGCTGAACCGGTAGAATACCACTACCATACTGATTGTCCTCACTGAGAGGAAATTTCTCCTTAATTCTAGGTTGGATCTCTCTTTGGTAAGTTTCTTCTTGTCCTGCCTTCTCTATTCAGTGTATCAGCAGTCGGCTTTTGAAAATGGAAGGAACAGGACTCACTTGGCACTAACGTCGCGGACATCCTGAAGACGGGAAAAAAGCCACTGTTTGTCCTGCGTGGTTAAAACCCCCTGAAGTTCCTGGGAATGTTGGAAGTGATCCACGGCGACGTTCAAGCTCCGCAGGTAAGAGGCTTCGGATGCAATCAGTTCAAACTTGGCCTGTTTGAAGAAGAGAAAAACGGGCATCCCCAGGGCACAATTAGATTCCCTTCCAAACGAAACTGCCCAAATTTGCTGCCTCCTGACAGAGAAGCCAGCATTTCATTTCTGACCTCCAAGTTTGAAGATCCCTGCATCTAAGCGCTATTGCTATTAATTGCTGCATCCCACCCAGTGCTCGTATAGCCCTCTAGGTCTGACGACGGGCCTTGTCCTTTACCTCTTGCAGCTTCTGCTCCTCGCGGGTCATGCTAAGCAGCATGGTGCTCCCTCGGACCTTGGGGATGTCCTGCCACAGGAAGGAGCCTGACGAGACGGATAGGCGTTGCAGGTAAGAGTCCTGAGAGATTGGCCCTTTCTTCCGCAGCTTGGGAGATATCGGTTCCACCTCTTCGGACAAGGAATCCGCCTGTTTTTGGCTCTGGATTTCTTTGTTCAGGGCATCGTCGCTGTATTCCTGGTAGAGCAATTTGGCTGCAGGAAACAACGGATTGCACGGGAGATTGTAAGTCTATTGCAATTACAGGTAGTCCTCGACTTACAGCAGTTCGCTTAGTGACCATTTGAAGTGAAAATGGCACTGAAATAAGTGACCTCTGACCGCTTTCAACACACTGTCCAACTATTTACTAAGTCTGCATTACTATTCCTATTCCTATTAATCCTCCCATCCTTCCTTTCACCCATCTCCTCCCACTTGTGACTGTATGACTGTAACTTTGTCGCTTGTATCCTTACAATCTATATTGACTGTTTCCTAGTAAGATTTGATTGCTTATTTATACCCTATGACTATCATTAAGTGTTGTACCTGATGATTCTCAACTCTTGACGAATGTATCTTTTCTTTTATGTACACTGAGAACATTTGCACCAAGACCAATTCCTTGGCCAATAAAGAATTCTGTTCTGTTCTGTTCTGTGTTGTGCTGTGCTGTGCTGTGCTATGTGATTCGATTCCTTTCTGTTCTATTCTATTCCTATTCCTATTCCACTGTATTCTACCCTACCCTACTCTATTATATTCCTATTCCATTGTATTCTACCCTACCCTACTCTATTCTATCTATTCCTATTCCTATTCCATTGTATTCTACCCTACCTTACCCTACCCTACTCTATTCTATCCTATTCTATGCTATCCTATTCCATTCCACCCTACCCTACCCTACCCTATTCTATTCTTCACACTTGCAGCATCCCCACTGTCACGTGATCAAAATTCGGACGCCTGGCTCATATCTGTGATGGTTGCAGTGTCCCGGGGATCCCTTTTGTGACCTCCTGACAAGCAAAGTCCAATGGGGAAGCCAGATTCACTTAGCAATCATGTTACGTAACTGTTACATAATAACAACTAGGGCAAGAAACATTGGGAAACTCATTGAATAAATGTCTCGCTTAGCAACAGAATTTTGATGACGTGGCCACGGGGATGCTGTAATGGTTGGAGGCATGAAAAAGGCTAATTAGTCACATTTTTTTCAGTGTCGCACAGTAGTGGGATTCAAAAATTTTTACTACTGGTTCTGTGAGCAGGGCTTGGTGGGAGTGGCAGGGGAAGGATACTGCAAAATCCCCATTCCCTCCCCACCCCACTAACCTGCTTTCCAGCTCTGTTCTCCTGTGCAGGGCAACCAAAGGAGACCAGCCGATCAGCTGGGATTCAATGGGAGGCAGAGAATAGATGGAGAACAGCCAGTCAGAGGGGGCATTGGCCGATTCTCCGAACGACTCAAAATTTCTGCTACCGGTTCTCCAGAACTGGTCAGAACCTGCTGAAGACCACCTCTGGTGCCGTAGTAACTTCGAACGGTCACTAAACCAACTTTCTTAAGTCAAGGACTCCCTGTACCGAGCCCAGCAAAGGAATATGTTTAACCCCTTTTAAGGGAGGTGTTGGGGAAGCCACAAAACTTACCCAGAGAAGCAATACTTACACGAATTAATCAGTTTGGAACATCGGCGTTTGATATTTTCTAGGGTTTCTGGGGTTTTCTTCTCTCTTTCAAGGAAGGGAAATTTATTTATTTATTTATTTTAAAAGAAAAATTAAGAAGCCCTTCAAAGGAGTTGGTTTTCATCGATTACCCCTAAACATTGGGCAAAATTCACTTTTTCATATTGTTATATGAATGTACTCTAGCTGCATTCCTAAAGCACATTGTAGGACAGCTTGCAAGCTGCAAACACGTGCAGGAAAATGCATACATTGGTGAAAGGAGACGTAAACGTACCAAATAAGACCCTACCTTATTTTTTTCCCCCACCAAAAAAGGCACCAGGTCTTATTTTGGGGGCATGTCATCCATTCACTAACCTCACTTGTGCGCGTTGCCCCCGGCCTCCTTTTTGCTGTTAGAAGCCTTCAGGAACTTCTTCTTCTGGGGCCAGCAAGGCTTTTCTGAAGGCCTCTGAAGCCGATAACAGCTCTGGATCGATCCAGAGCTTTGTTATCAGCTACAGAGGCCTTCAGGAAAGCCTTGCCAGCTGCAGAAGAAATAGGCCAGCAAGGCAGGCATCAGGGTGTCCGAGGCCTGGCTACAACTGTCCAAAGGTAAGTAGTAGGGCAGCTCCACCACCCCCATCCCCACACTAGCTTAACTTTTACCCATCCACTCTGGAGTAGGCGGGATATTAATTGGGGCTTATTTTGGGGGGGTGGGCCTTATATTGGACACACATGTAAAAATCAAACTAGGACTTACTTTCAGGGTAGGTCGTATTTTGGGGGAAACAGGGTATTCTATTACAAGACAATCTATAAAGCTATGCTAGGGAAGGTTGCACAATAATGGATTAAGAGAAACATGCACTCAAAGGCCCTCAATCTGGTCAATGAAGTTAAGTTTAGAAAAATGAGCAATTGGAATTGCTTTTCTAAGACCGGCTGACGAATTGATTTCACGCGCAAAGGACTGGCTGCAATTCAGAATTAAGTCATGCAAAAATCATCTCCTTGGTATCTTCAAATGTCTCCATCCGTGGACTTTATTGTGAAATATTATTCATAACTGACACGCAACAACAGCTGGAGGCACTCTGGGTGACGTTGCCTTTGCTGATGTGTTCCCCACTGCCTCTTCTGTATTTCTCTCCCCGTAGAGCAGATTTTTAAAGGCAGAAAACAGCTGCCCCTGTACTGGAAAGCAGTCCTAAATTTGTCCTCCCCCCTCCATCTTCTTTTAAACAGATCCGCAAATCCCAGTAACTCCATCAACCCTGCAATCCTGTCAAATCTGGGCTTGCAAAATTCAGACGGTCTTTAAAGGGTAAAGGTCAAGGTTCCCCTCGCACATACGTGCTAGTCGTTTCCAGCTCTAGGGGGCAGTGCTCATCTCCGTTACAAAGCCGAAGAGCCAGCCCTGTCCAAAGATGTCTCTGTGGTCATGTGGGTGACATGACTAAACGCCAAAGGCGCACGGAGCACTGTTACCTTCCCATCAAAGGGGTCCCTATTTTTCTACTTGCATTTTTACATGCTTTTGAACTGCTAGGTTGGCAGAAGCTGGGACAAGTAACGGGAGCTCACTCCCTTACGCAGCGCTAGGGATTCGAACTGCTGAACTGCCTTTCTTTCTTTCTTTCTTTCTTTCTTTCTTTCTTTCTTTCTTTCATTCTTTCTTTCTTTCTATTTTATTTTTATAACAAAAACAACAAATAAAACCATCTTTCAATTATACAGTGTGTCGGTTGGGTACATATATCTTGTGCATATAATAATATTGATATACATTTCTTATGGAGTTTCATATTATATTATAGTCAACATTATATATCCTCTTATATCATTATTACATTGTCATTAAATTTTTATTTCAATTTCAAGGCAAATTAAAGGCAAATTCCAACTCTTACCGTGTTTCCCCGAAAATAAGACCTACCCCGAAAGTAAGACCTAGCACTATTTTCTAAACCTGCCCTAATATAAGACCCACCCCGAAAATAAGACCTAGTGTAAATCTCCAGTTCCAGGAAGACTTTTCAGGGAGCAACCGTGCACCCTGAAACACCCCCTACACACTCACACCCACTATTTGGCACCATAAATATATAAGACATACCCCGAAAATAAGACCTAGTGTGTTTTTGGGAGCCAAAAAATAATAAGACAGTGTCTTATTTTCGGGGAAACACGGTACTAACTTATATTCATATTAAAGCTTATTCAAAAACAATCAGTTGTACTATATCATTATTAATACAATATCATTTAATTTCTTACTCTATTTTCTAGCCATCCATAGAATAACTCCCAAATCTTATAGTACTCCTTTCCTTCTTGTTTTCTAATTGCTAATGTTAATCTACCCATTTCTGCACATTTCTGATCGACAAGCTTAAGATGGTCCTTAGATGGCAGCAAAAGGTTGGAGCACTTTTTTCTCAACCTAAGCAAATTTTAAGATGTGTAGACTTCAATTCCCAGCATGCTGGGCTGGGGAATTCTGGGAGTTGGAAGTCCACGTATCTTAAATTTGCTAAGGTTGCTTGGCTGCTACCCTGTGGGTGGCTGGATCAAAGTTTAGTAGCCTTTACTTGATGTCTACTTTGATCAAGATAGTACAGGGGTCCTTGACTTACGACCACAACGGAGCCCAAATGCTTCTGTTGTTAAGCAAGACACTTGTTAAGCAAATTTTGCCCCATTGTGCCAGCTTTCGTGCCACGGTTGTTAAGTGGATCATTGCAGGTGATGAATTAATAACCCTGTTGTTAAGTGAATCTCATTTCCCCATTGACTTTGCCGGCCAGAAGGTTACAAAAGTTGATCACTTGTTTATTTGAACCTTGGGACACAGCAACGGTCATAAATATGAACCAATTGCCAAGCCTCTGAATTTTGATCGTGTGATTAGGGGGGAGGCTGCGAAGGTCACTTGGCCACTTGTTTCCAGTGCCATTGTAACTTTGAACGGTCACTAAACGGAACTGTTGCTAAGTCAAGGACCACCTGTATACTGCCTGTCTTTTACAACTCGGCTCGAGACTTTCTTTTAACCAGAATTGACCCTGTTTGTTTATAATAACGTACTCACTGCTTCCTGTCAGAGAACTCCCTTTTGGAGCCTCGTGGCTTCCTTGTCAACTCTCTGAACCTTTTGTTGTTCTGCCATAGATGGTCACGCTTCCTTACTGACTAAGAAAGCCCTTCTAGAATGATCCACCGGCAAGCTTTATCCTAGGACCTAAGAAGGATGAGCTTTGCTGAGTCACAGGATTCGGACATTCAACTCTCCTTCTTCCTGCATTTAGTCACCTAACTCTCAGCTTCACCAAAGAGCCTTTTGGTGTTTTTTTTTTAAAATTCATTTATTTATATCCTGCCTTTCTTGTTTTTACAAAAAGCTGAAGGTCGGGAACATACCCAGAATCAGAATCAGAGTAGAGCTAGAAGGGTCTTCTAATCCAGCCCCGTAGTCAAGCAGTAGAGATCCTATACCATTTGAGAAAAAGTGTCTGGTTTCGGGTTTTGAAATGGTTCTATATAAGAGTTGAGGGCTGTTTGGAAAGTGAAAGAGTATTTGCTGTGTGAGCAAGAAGGAGACGGCAAGGAGCCTGGGTGTGGCTTAGCTCAACTGCAGTTCGAACAGATTTCTTTTCAGGTGGGAAGTGAGAGAGTTGAGGGCTGCTTGGAAACTGAAACAGTATGTGGGCAAGAAGGAGACAGCAAGGAGCCTGGGAGTGGCTTAGCTCAACTATTCTGTACTAAAGCTGCTTGGTGCTGTGAAACTAAAACTGAAACTGAAACTCCTCTCCTCTGCTTGTGTTTTGCCTTTGGAACAGATTTATTTTCAGGTGGGGAGGGGGAGTAGAACTCCTTAGCATCAGAGCGTGTTAATAATAATAATATAGGAAATTCTAATGCTCTGATGGTCATTTTGAAAAATCCTTTCTTAGTGAGCACCTAGAAGCCAAGAGGAACATACGTGCCAAATTTCAAGCTTGTAGGCTTTACGGTTCTGGAGATCTTGTGATGATGCGTGAGTGGAATTTTGCTTATATATATATAGAGATTTAAAGTGAATATTATGATGTTAAGAACTGATTTTGAAAAAGGATGCTACCAGGTATGCTGAAAAATAATATCACTATTAGAAGGATGTAGCAAATATTAATAATTGAAAAATGAAGGGTTATGAGCTGATACAGATATGTATAGTAACATTAGACCACTTAAGTTTGATTAATGCAGTAACTTTCACTTGTGTCAATATTACTTTGGTACCAAAATGAATGACACTCAGATGCCACACTGTCCATGCAATGATATTGATGTATGTTTAAAAATTAAAAAAAAAACTTTACAAAAAAAAGAAAAGAAATTACTCTGCAGATGTGTCTTGGGGTCAGCACCGGGAATCTAGCAATGCATCCATCGCACTCACTGAGTTTGGTAGGTGAGCCAGCATTTTAACCCACTGAAATTCAAATTTCAGGTCGCCTGAATTCTCTTGTGGCAAAGACTTGGAAAGTGCAGGTAGCCCTCGACTCAGTTAGTGACCGTTCAAAGTTGTGACAGCCCTGAAAAATGTGACTTATGACCGTTTTTCACAGTTACAACCTTTGCCGCGTGCCCCGTGATCGCACGATCGAAATTCAGATGCTCGGCAACCGGTTCATATTTATCACCGTTGCTGTGTCCCACCCCAAAGGCACGGGATCCCCTTTGCTGACCTTTGGACAAGGAAAATCAAAGGAGCAAGCTGGATTCACATAAAAACCGGGTTGCTAACTTATCAACGGCAGTGATTTGCTTAACAACCGTGGTAGGAAAAGTCGTAAAATGGGACAAAGCTCACTAAACAAGCGTCTCAACTTAACAACAGAAATTCCGAGCTCGATTGCGGTCGTAAGTTAAGGAACACCTGTGTTGGTAGCTGACTGGGGAAGCCCCAAAGCATTGAAACAATGGTTTGTAGGCTTAATTTTGTGTGAGATTCAAGGTGCTGGTGCTTACCTATAAAGCCATCCATGGCTTAGGGCCGGGGTACTTGTGGAAATGTCTCCTGCCAGCATCGAATACCAATTGCCCGGTGCGTGTCCACAGACAGGGCCTCCTTGGGGTACCGTCGGCCAGACAGTGTCGGCCGGCGGTCCCTAAGGGGAGGGCTTTCTCTGTGGGGGCGCCCACTTTGTGGAACCAGCTTCCCCTGGAGCTACGATTGGCCCCTGACTTCCGCTCCTGCCTAAAGACTTGGCTATTTGAACAAGCCGGCCTGGACTAAAGAGGGGCGGGGTTGTTTTAAATGTTTGTGGTAGGGTTTTAAATATTTATTTGGTCCTAATTGATTTAATATTTTTTAATCTCTTTTAACTTTTGTATTTATTGTTTTTTATGTGAGCAGCCCTGAGTCCTTCGGGAGATAGGGCGGCATATAAGACCAAATAATAAAATAATAATAATAAATAATAAATAATTTTGGCCTGCTAGATGGACAATTCAATCCATGAAGGCTCTTCTTCCTTCCCACCCTTTTCTGTTCTCCTTGCTGCTTCGTGGCTTGGACCTTCTCCGCTGAGGAGACATGTCCGGGACCCAAGCTCTCCACCTTGCCCTGTTCTGCCTTTTTGGCCCCGGCCCACATGTATGGGAGAGAGGATTTTCACAGCGAAGGACTGACGAGAAGGGACTTACCCGTATTTCCCAACGTCTAAGTGGTTGGCTCTGTCTTTGGGTCCAGTGGCTTCCTCCTTCGAATGGAGAGAGGCTATGGAAACTTCTGCCAAGGAAGAACACGAGAGACACAGGTTAAAGGGCTGAACCTCTGTGATTCATGCAAGGCCGCTCAGATGAGGTCACTTTTGACTACGTGGTGAGGGCTGACCGAAGGCACAGCTGCCCCGAGATCCATAGAGATCGGAGAATCAGTCGCAGGCTTTTTCAAGAGCGCCATGTTGAACAAGGGGATCGGCACCTATGTTTGTATGCTAAGGATATTTTGGCGGTTCTTGGATGAGGATTCTAGCTAACTAAAATTTGTCTAATTTTATAAGAGCTGTGGTGGCACAGTGGTTAGAGCAGGGGTGGGATTCAGCGGTTCAGGCGAACCGGATGTTAAATTTACATCTGGTTTGCTAAACTGGTAGTTGAACCAACTGGCTGGCCCTGCCTGCCCAGGAGTCTCCACGGGGCCCATTTTGCATGCAGATAAGTGCAGAGTCTGCGCGAAAGTTCTGGGAGAGTGAAAAATGGGCCTTCCGGAAGTCCGGAAGCGGGCCTGTTTCCGGCTTCTGGAGGGCCTCCAGACCTCAGGGGAAGCCGTTTTTGCCCTCCCAGAGGCCCAAAGGAAGCCTCCGGACCCTGGGGAAGGTGAAAAACAGCCCTCCCGGAAGTTCCAGTAGGCCATGCCCACCATGGCCATGCCCACCCAGCAACTGGGTAGCAAACTGGCTGCTGGGATTTTTGAATCACACCCCTGGGTTAGAGTGCAGTACTGCAGGCTACTTTTGCTGACTGCCAGCTGCCTGCAATTTGGCAGTTCGAATCTCACCAGGCTCCAGGTTGACTCAGCCTTCCATTTTTCCGAGGTGGGTAAAATGAGGACCCAGATTGTTTTAGGGCAATATGCTGACTCTGTGACCCACTTAGAGAGGGCTGTAAAGCACTGTAAAGCAGTATATAAAGTGCTATTGCTATAAAGGTGGTACAGACTTTATAAACAGAAGAACACTGACACCCCCTAAACTCCGCTGAAGATGTTACTTAGCCTGGTAACAAAACGTTTGGAAATCAACCCACAAGCTCGGAGAACGAACTTCCACCTTCATCGCTTTTAGAAAGTTCAGATAATCCTCGATTTACAACCATTTGTTTAGTGACTGTCCGAAATTACCACGGCACTGAAAAAGTGACCAATGACTGTTTTTAAATTTATGACAGCATCCCCATGATCACGTGATCAAACTTCGGATGTTTGGCAAACGGTTCATATTTATGACGGTTGCAGTCCTCCAGGGTCATGGGATCCCCTCTTGCATCCTTCTGACAAGGAAAGTCAAGGAGGAAGACAGATTCACTTAACGGCGGTGTTATTCATTTAACAACTGCAGAGGTTCACTTAACAACCGTGGCAGGTTTGACAACTGTCTCGCTTAGCAACAGAAGTTTTGGATGCAATTGTGCTGATTACGTCAAGAATTATTCTGTATTCTGGTTATAAAAGAAATTGGAATAAATGATGTTTACTTCCCTTGAGTCTTATATCAATAAGCTATGTAAAGAGCTGGGATTTGTAATTTCTGCTTAATTATATTAAATAATTGTGGGGCTTTATATATCCCCAATATATTTAAATGTGTGGAAATAAATATGCTGACAATTTTAGAAAAGGGTTGCATTGGAAGTTAATAGCTTGGTTGAAAGTCCTTTAAGCTTGCAAGGTGACATTGT
Organism: Naja naja; assembly: GCA_009733165.1. Lineage (NCBI taxonomy): Eukaryota > Metazoa > Chordata > Lepidosauria > Squamata > Elapidae > Naja > Naja naja. The sequence goes on from CM019159.1 coordinate 9,350,109, forward strand.
GTGATGACCCAGAGTTTTCAATAATTCTCAGTTGGAGATAAAACTTATTCAAAAATAGTCTTCAAAAGAAAGCAATAGAGTCCGAACTTAATGAGCAGACAGAGGTGAAATAAAAAACCAAAACAAACTACAATGAAGGAAATTCCAAAATGGACCAAGATAAGTAATTACCAACTGCAAGGAGATAACAAGGCACAGTCTGTTGGAAGGATGCCAACCAAGATAACTTCAAACCAAAATAAAACATGCTTTGCTTCTGGCAACGGTGTGTTTTAACCATCTCTCTTATATACTATTCTCCCCAGCTGCAACCAATGAGGGGATCATGGCCGCTTCCTCTCTCGTAAGCCAAGTTGTTCCCTTCTCCGTTCCTCCCTGCATGTCCTAGAATGCAGAGGGGATGGGCCTGGTTCTTCCTCTGACTGCCCAGCCAGCCTCTGCCCTTCCCCAGCCTCCTCCACAACCTCCAGAGCCACACCTCCTCTCCCTGTTACCTGTTCCTGCTCTCCCTCAGAGTCCGACTCTAACCAGGGCATGACAGAAATTGGAATAAATGATGTTTACTTCCCTTGAGCCTTATCATATCAATACAGCTATGTAAAGAGCTGGGATTTGTCATTTCTGCTTAATTATATTAAATAATTGTGGGGCTTTATATATCCCCAATATTTTTAAATGTGTGGAAATAAATACGCTGACACTTTTAAAAAGGGCGTGTTGGAAGTTAATAGCTTGGTTGAAAGTCCTTTAAACTTGCAAGGTGACATTGTTCTTAAACTAAAAATCATCCCTCATTGGATTTATGACCACAGCTCAGCTCCCAAATTTCCAACAGTAAGCGAGACAATTGTTAAGGGGAGTTTTGCCCCATTTTATGACCTTACTCACCACCGTTGCTAAGTGAATCACTGCTTTTAAGGTTGTTAAGTGAATCTGGCTTCCCCATTGACTTTGCTTGTCAGAAGGTCGTGAAAGGGGTTCACATGACCCTGGGACACTGCAACTGTCATAAATATGAGTCATTTGCCAAGGGCCTGAATTTTGATCATGTGACGATGGAGATGCTGCAATGGTCATTCACTGTGAAAATCATCCTAAGTCCCTTTTTTTTCCAGTGCCATTGTAACTTTGAATGGTACAGGGATTTCCGTGACTTATGACTGTAATTGAGCCCAATATTTTTCTGTTGCTAAGTGAGATATTTTGTTAAGGCAGTCTTGCCCCATTTTACAACTTTTCTTGCCGCAGCTCAGCTGTTAAGTGGATCATTGCGGTTGTTAAATTGATAAACTTAAATTGTTAAGCGAATCTGCTTTCTCCCACTGACTTCGTTCAGTAGAAGGTCATGAGAGTTGTTCATGGGATATGGGGACACCGCCACCGTCGTAGATATGAGCCAGTTGCCAAAGCCTCCAGAACTTGGTTGTGTGACCATAGGGACGCTGCGATGGTCATAAGTGTGAAAAATAGTCATAATCAGGGGTGGAATTCTACCGGTTCGGACTGGTTCGAGCGAACGGTAGTTCCGGTGATGATTTGGCACTGCCCACCCACCCCTACCCTTTCCTGTGTTTTATTTCCTTGTTTTTGAGCACAGCTGATTCGCACAGCAGAACAATTTGCCGCGCATCAGCTGTTCTACTCACTGGGGCTGCAGCAGAAGGTAAGTATTAGAGCTAAAAATGGTCTTTTCTAAATGCTGTGCACATGCACTTACCAAACCAGTTGTTATACCAGTTGAATTGCAGCACTGGTCATAATCCACTTTTTTCAATGATGTTGTAACTTCGAACAGTCACTAAATGAACGGTTGTAAGTCGCGGACTACCTGTATTGTAAGACAAGGGCTACCTGTATTACTAAACTGAGAAGTTCTACTAGAACAGTTATAGAAGGACGTTTGGCCTCCTTGTTCCTCTACGGCAGGGGTGTCAAACTCATGTTGTCACATCATTGTCATGTGATGTTTTCCCCCTTCGCTAAACTGGGTGTGGGCGTGGCCAGTGCATGATGCACCTGGCCTGCGGACCATGAGCTTGACACCCTTGCTCTATGGCACTTGCTTTTTTCCCTGCAACTTTGGGATCAGAGATGGGAAAGAATGCTCACCTACGGCACTGTCGGTTGGTATCGAAATCTTTCTTAAGCCATGTCGATGCCAATCTTTGTTTTTTGCTTGCTGCTTGGCTCCTGCCTCCTGCTTCTTCGTGCTGAAAGCAGATTCTTTAATGCCCAACCCAATGGTATTTTTGTCTGGACAGCTGGAGGACTTCTCCAGGCGTGGATGTCTGCCTTTTCTATGGACCGCCAGGCAAACGGGTTCGCCCGCTGATTTTTCAAGGACTTTTCTCAACCCTCCTGGGCCTTCAGAAAGAGAGGCAACTGGGTCACCCAAATTCCTGGCCTGTTGCTCTGGCCACTGTGGATCTTGATGCACCCCTGGGTACGGATCACTTGTGGGTGAGGGAGGTCCGAGCTGGAGAAAGTGGACTGGGTTAGTGAACGCTAAGAGAGAAGGAGGCTGCCTTGCGTTTGTGGACTTGGTTTCACGCCAATTCTCACTATCTCCTGAGCGATGGAAAGTGTAGTGAGAAGACTTCCCATCAGGCGTATCTTCAAACTTGGACATCCTTTCAGGAACACTGAGAAAGGAACCTGTCCCTGTGGCACCATTTCCTAAAAATTCACCTTGCAAGTCCAACAAAGAAAGACCCAACTCAGGGCATGTGGCCAATGGAAGATCAGAGATCTCTTCCATTCTATTCTCCAAACTTGACACCAGGACAAGGTCACCTCTTTTGCAAATAGAGGATGAGTTCCAACAGGCATGACGGCCAACCGGTGGGCTAGGATGTGTTGGTTCATCACTTTCTGTACGGAAGGCATGGGGGTTGTTTTCTGAAGCCTCGGTCCTATGCTGTGTAGAGGAATTGCCCCTGACTAGGAGATGCTTCCTGGAATTGGACTCTGGTTGGGAACTGTGAGAACCTCTGCTAACAGCGATGTATGGAGGTTGTGTCGGGAATTTGTGGCCTGGTCCAGCAGCTACAGACTGTGTGATCTGTTTAGAGTTAGTCCGCTGGGAAGCTGCATTGCTAGTAAGTGAAGTAAACACAGAACGCCTAGACACAACGGGTAAACTGGCACGGCGTGCCACAAGTACAGACTGCTTAAAGTTACGTACGGAGCGTGGAACTTCGCAACACTGATCCAAGTCACTTGCAGAGGTGGAAAGCTGCTCAGATGATCTGGTTTCAAGGCCTAAGGGTGAATGCTCCAAAGCAGTCTCATTGGCAGAAGGTTTTGGGGCTAATGGATTAACCTGGCGGGAAGAAGCCCGTTGTTCTAGGAGTCGGTCAGGATTAAGGTCTGGGGGAGTTGGCTGGGCATTAAAATTTGCCTCAGGTGGGCGGATCATGAACTGGAGAGGCTGCCTAGAGGATAAAAGCAAAGCAGAGTCGAGGACTAAATTCTGCTCAGAGTCTCCCACTAGAACTGGGGCCAAAGGTTGTGTTAGCTGAGCTGCATCGGCGGTCATTGCAGAAAGAGTCCTGGAAGATGAGAGGCTGTCAGAATTACAGTCACATTCTGTTCTCTCCTTTCCAAGTACTGAAAAACATGGTGATTCACTGTTTAAGATATCTTCTTCCGTGCAATGTGTGTCTGCTGCTACTTCCTTCCCGGACAGCACAGCATTCTGAATTGTTGGTTTCAGTTGTCGATGGGACTTCACGTTGTCTTCAGTAGCATCTTGGACCGACCCCCAGGAAGAAAGACTTAACTTTACCATCTCTTTGGCAATATCGGACAGGCCTTCTTCTAGAGATGGCTTTGGGGGGGCTTTGGAGGTAGAATGCTGAGTGCCTTCGACGAAGTCCTCACCAAAAGCGGGAAGATGATCATCTCCATCACTGTCCGGTGCTGAAGCTTCATCACCTATCTCTCTGTCCAGTTGACTGGAGAAATGTAAAACTGATCCCTCTCCTGCAGTCCAATCCGTGGCTCCCTTGCTAGGATCTTCTTGCAGGAGAGCAGTGATTATAGTCCTCAAAGATGGGACAGGATTGTTTTCAGCAGCAGAAGGACAGCCCACAACTTGAGAGCCATGGAGATCTTGGGAGTCGTTGCCTAACGCTACATCTGCAAACAACTGTGTTATTTGTTCACCATCAGTGCTGCTTACATTTTCCTCTTTTCCAATGTCCTCTTTTGCAACATCTTCTTTTCCAGCATGCACGGTGGGTTGTGCACCCTCTTGATCACAACAGGACATTGTGTTTGCTTCGTCAAAAATGCCAGAGTGTTCCACTTGTCCAGAGTTGTGATATAGGGCAGACTGTGTTCTTGAGCTTCCACTACCTGGCTGAAAACCTTCAGGGGTCATTCCAGGGAATGGAATAGTGGTTGTTTGGACACAAGGCTCAGGCCACGCAGAATGTGATGTTGGAGAGTGATCTGGTGAGGACGTCTCCTTCAAAGAGAAAGCAAATTCTTCAGAACTGTTATCGTTTAAACCAGAAACAGCCAAGCTGTTTTCCAAAGAATCAAGGATGCCCTGGCCCGATCTGATAGGCATGGAGTCTATTGTTGCTTGCACAGCCCATTCTTGTTCTTCATGGTCATTGTGTGGCAACTGCACTTCCTCCAGATTTGTCTTGGTTTTGCTCTTTGCTGCTTTCTCATTCAAATCCTTCCCTCCCTTTTCCTTGTGGCCTGCCAACTCCAGAGCCCGCAATTCTGTAAATTCCGGCTTCCTTGTGGTTGACAGCTGTTTTTGGTCTGACTCTGATTCCTCACGATTCACGTTGCTTATATTATCATTGGTTCGGATGTTTTTCTTTAGTAAAAGGGGGTTGCTGACTCTGACATCACTCTTTTCCTCTTCCTGGAGCTGGAGAACAAGGCAACCGAGAACATTTTCCTCCGAATCTCCTATTTCATCCTCAACATCTGAATGTTCCTCCCCTTTTTTGGAAGATACCTGGAATAAAACGTTGTCTCCCTTTCTTCGAGCCTCATCTAAATTGAACTCATCCTCTTCCGAGGAAGGATTGCTCAATCTTTTACTCACTTCTTCTATTTTAGAGCAGATTTCATTGATCCCCGTCGCAACGTCCGTTCCTTTGTCAAGGCTGCGGTCCTCCATGCGCTGTGTCTCTAGTTGCCACGAATGCTCTTCGCCTGACATGGATTTGGAAAAATCAGCACTTTCATGGCAATTTGAAGTATTATGAATCACCAAAGGGGATTCATTGGCGGGGTCTTCTTGACAAGGAAGAGCGTCGGTCATTGCTGATTCCTCATGACATGTCTGAGAGTGTGTGTCACGCAAACTTGGAGGTTGGCCAAAGCTACCATCACGGACCTGGCTCTCCATTTGCCCTGCACTGACCCTCCTGGGAGAGGAAAGGCAGGGCTGATTGTATCCAGAAAGACGGACTGGCAACTGGTTGAAGAATAACTTGCAAAGTCCCCATCAAAGGAATTTAAGGAAGAGGCCCGGCTTTCCTTCAAGCTGAGCTGTCCTCTGTTGAGATTCTGTTTTCCATCTGAAAATCCTTCCCAGTTCTCTACCTCTCTTGGCTTCCTTTCCAGATCTTGGGAAGTATCCTTGTCCTCCGCCAAGCTAGAAGATCCATCCCATATGTGTTCTTTCATAACAAAGAGAAGTGTCAGATCATTGGAAAGAGATGGATCCTCCTTCTCGTCCACCTCCTCACTTCCAGGAACTTGGCTCATGACGAAAGTCTCTGTGACATCATGGTACTTTCTGGCTGAGACAGGATTGCTGGCTTCATGTATTCTATGGGTTGTCCGCGGGAAAGGATCTCTCTCTTGGATCGGCTCAGACTCCATCAGTGAAGCTTCCTAAAAGAGAGAGAGAAAAGAGGGGGGGGGAGAAAAATAAAGCAGTAGTTACAATTACATCACGATTGAGCTGTACATACATATTGCCTGCGGCTGTTATTGTGGGAAGGACGAAAACATAGCTAATCAATATGAACGAGAGAACAGCAAAAGGAGAAGGATGGACAAAGGTATACAGAATGCAACACTGAGGTACTTCTACTCAATGTTCACATTACCTAGAATCCCACGCTCAATTCCATAGATCTTTCCACACCCCCACGCCCCAAATTTACACAAATTCAGAGGATATTTATGTCTGTTCCCTTAATCTTGTTTCAAATCACAGCAATCGAAGCTACGTTCATTCCACACATGCCCACGCACAGAGATGAAATACGCATGTGCGAGATTAATTAATTGCTGTGCCAGGAGGGACATAGGAGACCCAGTGATATTAGGAACAGTGACAAGGGTGGCCCACTGAGAGCCAATATGATGTAGTGGTTTAAAAGCAGACATAGGACCAAAGCTGCATTCAGACATGGAACCCTGTGGCCAGTCCCTCAGCCCAATCTAACTTCTCAAAATTGTGACTTTTGGGAGAAGCCGAAGAAGGAATGGCTGTGTGTACCATTATCTACCTACCATCCACTCACCCATCCATTTATCTAGCTATTGTCTGTCTGTCTGTCTGTCTGTCTGTCTGTCTGTCTGTCTAATCTGTCTGTCATCTATCTCATCTATCTATCTATCTAATCTGTTAACTATCTTATCTGTCATCTATCTTATCTATTATCTATCTATCTATCATCTATCTATCTATCTATATCTCATCTATCTAATCTGTCAACTATCTTATTTGTCTGTCATCTATCTTATCTGTCTATCATTGATCTATCTATCCTCTACCTACCTACCTACCTACCTGTGGTGGGATTCAAATTTTTTTACTACCGGTTCTGTGGGCGTGGCTTGGTGGGCATGGCAGGGGAAGGATACTATAAAATCTCCAGTCAGAGGTGGCATTTGCTGGTTCTCCAAACTACTCAAAATTTCCACTACCGGTTCTCCAGAACTGGTCAGAACCTGCTGAATACCACCTCTGCTACCTACCTACCTACCTACCTATTCTGTCAACTATCTTATCTGTCTATCATCTAGCTTATCTATCATCCATCTTATCTATCATTTATCTGTCTGCTGTCTGTCTGTCTGTCTGTCTGTCATCTATCTATCTATCTATCTATCTATCTATCTATCTAGCCATCCATGTTTTTGGTGGGGGAATGTTATTATTTAAAAAAAAAGTTTCTTGGTATCTTTCCAACAAACCACGTTCGTTGAAACTCTATTGCATCAGATTCACTGAATGGCTACTTCTTTGCATGGAAATGCTCGGTCCTTGTGTCCATCCCATGGCTCTACGTGTAGTTTTGTCTGCCATCCAGAAACTTTTTCAGGGGAAATCTATTTGGGCCTCGTGCTGTGGTTGAGATGAGGCAACAAAAACAAACCCGAAGGACTTTCTGGAGGTCTTGTATTGACACCTCCCTGCCCTCCACATACTGCAGAGAGGAAAAAACGTAGCGCTTTCACTTCCTGAGGCTTCTGAAGAAGGAAGCAACAGCAGAGCACAGATAAATGCCCACTGGAGATGGAAGTGGTAGTTATGATTGGCATGTAAAGGAAGTTCCTCCTAACCAGAAGGCAGCATCATTTCTGGTCCTTCCACTTCCTGGCTAAAATATACCCTGGTTTATTTTTGTTTGTGTTCCTCAGAAGTGTTAGCTATCTTCTACTTTCAGGGGTGTCAAACTTGATTTCACTGAGGGCCACATCAGGGTTGGGTTTGACCTCGGGGAGACATGGGAAACTCAACGTCACTCGTGTTAGGGGAGCCTGTGGCGGCCGAAGCACTCTGCCAGCGAAAATGGGCTCCTGAGCTCCGTTTTAGGCTGTGATGGCCTCCGGCAACCCTGTGCCAGAGAAAACGGAGCTTGGGAGGGCCATCCACAGCTCTTCCAAGCTTCGTTTTTGCTGGCAGAGGCACTGTGGGACGGTCCTTTGCTGTTTCCAGGGCAGCCCCGCGGGCCAGATCTATGCACCCCATGGGCTGGATTTGGCCCTCAGGCCTTGAGTTTGACACCCCTGTTCTACTTAGATGTTCTGCTTTGGGAAGGCTAACTAGCTTTGAAAAGAAGTCACCTGAGGGACTGAGGATAGGCTACTTGACATCCCATTGACAGATTTAAATTTACTGAAGTGTTTTGGGGTGAAATAAAATCTCGTTCTATGGAGATTCTCAGTCATTCAGGTCATGGTTGTCCCAAAGGTACTTTTTCAAAAGGCAACTGGGCTTTCTTGTTTTTCCTTTTGAAGACATTTCACTTCTCATCCAAGAAGCTTCTTCAGCTTTTACTGGATGGTTGTTGTGGTTAGCCAGCAGCAAGTGCAGACGGCTGAGGAGAGCAAGGACTCAGATGAGGGGCCAGGACCATTAGGGAGTGGAGTGCTGCCTTCAGAGATTGTGGGGGATGGCAGCAGTGATGAGGAGGTTCCCGAGGAACCTGTGCCAACTGCGCTTGCAAGAAGGATTGCTCAGAGGAAAGAACATTTACAACAGCATGGGTAGCTCGGGAGTAAGGCTGCAAGGTAATGGCCCCTCCTTCAAGAAGATAAAAGCCACTTGTGAAATGAACATACTTGCAGAAGGCAAAAACGTTTTGAAACTCCAGCCTCGTGGACATTCCAGTATCCTGAGTTTGTATTTGAAGATTCTTGTATTGCAAATTATTTCTTGTATGTTATCTTTTGGCAAGTCTTGCACAGTTTGGCAAGGCTTGTGCTTATCACAGCTAATTATTTTGTAAAATCATTACAAGGTTTCTGTTCCTTTTGGATTGTGTTTGATTTGTTGGAAAAGGGCGTGGGTCAGAACAATGGTGGGGAATGGTATGATTTATACTCCTTGCAGGCAGCTGGTCATTTGCATTCTTTTAGTGAGTTCTTGAGGCCACTTGGGGTTTTATCTGTGTCGTCAGGATCACCTGAGTGGTGCAAATGGGTGTGGAGCCTTCTTGGAACTGTTAGGATCTCCTGCTTGAGCACAGGGTTGGACTAGAAGACCTCCAAGGGCCCTTCCGTTACTCTGCTCTTCTGCTTCCTTCAGAGGCCACTTTCTTCACCAGAAAGTTGATCTTTCTGAAGGAATGAAGGGCATTCTAAACATTCAATTGAAGTCGGCTAAGCGTCGGCTGCTTCCAGATGGGAAGCCACCTTATCTAATTTTGCATCATTTGCCTGACGACATCATGACACCTGTGGCATCACTGCAGCACCAACCAGATTGCTTCCCTTCCCTTTAACCCAGGGGTGTCCAATCGTGGCAACTTTAAGACTTGTGGACTTCAACTCCCAGGATTCCCCAGCCATCCATGGGAGGCTGAGAGTTGAAGTCCAGTTTAAAAGCATGCTGGACAGATGGCTGTGCAGCCTCTGGATTGGGGTTCAATGTTTCTTTTTTGTTTACTCTCCCTTGTGGGGGAATACACAGGGCATATATATACACACATACATTCTCTCTCTCACACACACACAAGCTATCAATGCCTTTTGAACAGCCTTCTACAGACTTTGCCCGTTGGATAAATGGACCTTGCGAAGTGATCTTTCCTCTAAGAAGCAGCATTTCAAACAGGGGTGGGAGTCAACTGGTGTTACTACTGGTTCGGTGACTACGTTTTGCTGTGTGTGCGTGTAAAAAACCTTAAGCTGTGCCACCTGGACAGCTGAAAAGCGCTGCTCGTGGTTGTGCAGTGGTTGAAAAGCCTCTTATTTCCTGCTTTTTCAACCTCAGCTGTGCCACGCAAAGTAGCTGAGGTTGAAAAAGCAGGAAATAAAGGACAGGTAAGAGCCCGGGGAGGCGGCTGGGCCAAACAGCAGCAAACACAGAACCAGTTTGGTGTCTGCTGATCTTCAGAGCTACCGGTTCTATAGAACTGGGCAGAACCAGTAGCATCCCACCCCTGACTTCAAGTATGTCTGAATTGTTCTTCATGAACATTTGTGGGCATCTCAGAATCAAAGATACAACCTCCAGCTAGACTTGTGGAGAGACCAAAAAAAAGGCAACATCTGTGGTGGAGTCAGGCTGTGAAACTCACTTGGGCAAGATGTTCTCCTTAACCGAACAGCAGAATAAAAGAATAACAGAGTTGAAGGGGACCTTGGAGGTCTTCTAGCCCAACCCCTGCTCAAGCATCCTATCTTTAGCCCTCCAGCCTCACGGGCCTATTCTTCCTGGTATCTTTCACTGTTGATAGTGTCCTGACGTTTTCTGTTTTTAGATGCAGAATTCATGCAGCTTCTCAAAAGCAAGAAGGAAGATTTGAATGAATGAATGAATGAATGAATGAATGAATGAATGAATGAATGCATGAATGAATGCATGAATGAATTCTTTATTGGCCAAGTGTGATTAAACACACAAGGAATTCATCTTGGTGCATGTGCTCTCAGTGTAGATAAAAAGAAAAGATACATTCGTCAAGAATCATAAGGTACAATATTTAAACCCATCCCCATCTGTCCTTCGCATGAGAATAACTAATAAGTGATTAAAATGTAGTAAACCAGACACTTAGTTCACACTGAATTGAATCACTTTAGCTTTTTACTTGGGCTCATCTGCAAAATTCTTACATGACATTTTTAGAAAAACCAGTCATTCTTTCCTTAATGCTGAGTAGCTTGGTAGGGGACTATTACTCTTCCACAAATAGCTTTTCTAAAATAAAATATGTACGGGTTTTGCCAAATTTGGGGAACTAAACCATCACAATTTGGATGAGACGCTGCATGAGTGATCTCAGATTGCTTCACAGCAAGAGTGCGTAGACTGGATGTTCCATCATCATAGCAATTGTCCACTACAAGCCACAAGACCCCATGACTCTTAAATCCTACTGCCTTCATCTACTGTTCTACATGAAAAACAGGACACTGAAGGAGCCAACAGAAGAGAATACTATGGATCTCAGGGTTCAACTGTGGAGTCCTTGGTGGTCTCTGAGCTTGGTTGCTTGCTTGGAAATGTTTCCAAGTGAGTGGCAAGATGCTACCTAGTTTGATAAGAGAAAACTTTCACGCAAGCAACCAAGCTCAGAGAGGATTCCACTGTAAGAGCATTTTGACATGTTCAACATTTTCCCAGCGTTTCCTGAAAAGTTGACTCTGCAGATCTCTTTGCCATGTTGAGAATGCGTCTGCAACACTGAAAAACTACAGTGCAGGAGAAACACAAGAGATGGATGGGTGAACAGAATAAGAGAGTTGGAAGGGATCTTGTAAGTCTTCTAAACCTCCCTCCTACTCAAGCAGGAAAATCTATACCATTCCAGTCCAATCTTCTTCTTAAAAATCTCCTGTGATGGAGCACCAACAACCATCAGCCATTCCACTGATTTAATTGTTCTAACAGCCAGGAAACTCCTCCTTTGCTCTAAGTTGCTTCTCTCCTTGATTAGTTTCCATCTGTTATATCAGTGATGGCGAACCTTTCTGTTGTGGTGTGCCAAAAGCACGCATGCCGGCACCAACAATGCAATGCGTCCTGCCCCCCCTGTGCATGTGCACTCAACACCCCCCACTGCCCCTTAACTGCACTGCGCATGTTGGAAGTGACAAAACGGGCCCATTTTTCGGCCTCCAAAGGCTGCAGAAGCCTCCCTCCAGCCTCTGGGAGGCTGAAAAAGGCCTCAAACAGGCTGAAACCAGCTGGGAGGTGCGTGTATGCGCAGTGCAGGTAAGTTTGGCTGGGGCTCGCGTGCCCGCACAAATGGCTCTGCGTGCCAACTCTGGCCTGCGTGCCATAGGCTCACCATCACGGTGTTATATCTTGTTTTGCCTCAGATCCTTTGGAGAATAGCCTGATACCTTCTTCTCTGCAACAGCCCCTCAAATACTGGAAGACGGAGTCACCATGTCACCTCTAGTCCTTCATGAGATTAGACGTATCCAGTTCCTGCAACTGTTCATCCTAGGCTTTAGCCTCCAGCCCACTCATCAACTTGGTTGCTCTTCTCTGCACTCTTTCTAGTCTCTCAACCTCTTTAAATAAAACCCTTAAATCAAACCTTCCCTTAGTCATACAGGCACGTGGACTGGCTGGTTATAAATGGCTCTTTTTGCAAACAATGAATTCTGACTTGAGCAAAGGCGTTGTTCCTTCCGACACAGCGGGGAGAAAGAGGAAGCAAGAGAGTGGGAGCTAGGAGAGAGAGGGAAGGAGGGAGAGAAAAGAGGAAACTTGATCCACTGGCCACAACTGCAGCACAATATTTGAATGACCTCTCTGGTATCATCATGATTATCAACAGGATGCTCAGAAGTTTTAAGGTTCCAGACCAGAGGTGACCTTCAGCAGGTTCTGACCAGTTCTGGAGAACCGGTAGCGAAAATTTTGAGTAGTTCGGAGAAGCGGCAAATCCCACCTCTGACTGGCCCCGCCCCCATCTATCCTCCGCCTCCCACTGATTCCCATCTGATTGGCTGGGTCTCCTTTGGTTACCCTGCACAGGAGAACGGAGCTGGAAAGCAGGTTAGTGGGGTGGGGAGGGAATGCAGATTTTGCAGTATCCTTCCCCTGCCACGCCCACCAAGCCACACCACACCCACCAAGCCATGCCCACAGAACCCACAGAACAGAACAGAATTGTGGGTATGTCTAGTCTAATGAAAAGAAGGACTAGGGGAGACATGATAGCAGTGTTCCAATATTTCAGGGGCTGCCATAAAGAAGAGGGGGGGTCAAGCTATTCTCCAGAGCACATGAGGGCAGGACAAGAAGCCATGGTTGGAAACTAATCAAGGAGAGAAGCAACCTAGAACTAAGGAGAAATTTTCTGACAGTGAGAACAATTAATCAGTGGAACGACTTGCTTCCAGAAGTTGTGAATACTTCAACACTGGAGGTTTTTAAGAAGAGATTAGATAACCATTTGTCTGAAGTGGTGTAGGGTTTCCTGCCTAAGCAGGGGGTTGGACTAGAAGACCTCCAAGGTCCCTTCCAACTCTGTTATTCTATGCTATGCTATTCCATTCCATTCCATTTTTTCTATTCTATGCTATGCTATGCTATGCTATGCCATGCCATGCCATTCCTATTCCTATTCCTATTCCATTCCATTCCTATTCCATTCCAATTCCTATTCTATTCTATTCTATTCCATTCCTATTCCTATTTCATTCCTTTTCCTTTTCCTTTTCCTTTTCCTTTTCCTTTTCCTTTTCCTTTTCCTTTTCCTATCCCTATCCCTATCCCTATCCCTATTCTATTCTATTCTATTCCATTCCATTCCATTCCTATTCCTATTCCATTCCTTTTCCTTTTCCTATTCCATTTCCTATTCCATTCCATTCCTATTCCTATTCTAACTTTGATTGTGAGCTGCACACAAATCAGATGAGCCAGGAGGTCTTCCATAATATCAGCATGATGTCAACAGGGTTCAGAGATTGCAGGTTTACCACGTGGTATACAATACACGAATGCTCTATTGAGTGGAACACAAGCCAAGCAACCAAACACCTTTCTACCCAGAGCTTTCTGGCAAGCGGTGGCTGGTCAGATACTTCCTAGAAGAGGAGCACTGTGCTCTCTTCCACAGCTGGTCTTTGTGACAAGATGTTTTGATTCTGGAAGTAATAAAGAGTCAGTAAGGCTACTAGTTCCTGAGAACCATACTTCCTACAGCTACCAGTAATAGAAGTAGATGAACTTTTTTTTGCTAACCAATTAACAAATATATGTAGGAAACACCACCACAGTAGGGATGGAGAACTTTAACGACCCTGACATCAACTGGAAGAAAAGCACTGAGTTAAGTGGGAGATTGATCAGGTTTCTAACCAACCTATTTGACAACTTTGTCATCCAAAAGGTAAAGGATGAAACTAGAGGGACAGCTATAATGGATCTTATCCTTACTAACAGAGAAGAAGTGATAGAGGGGATTGAAGATGGTGGAATTTTGGGGGAGAATGACCATGCCATATTGGAATTCAATGTAACGCAGATATAAACAATAGAATATAATCAAACCAGCGTCTTAGATTTTTAAAAAGCTGATTTTTTTTAACAAACCTAGAGACAGCTAGGTAAAGATTTGATGGATGAAGATCTTAAAGGGTAAAACAATTCAAGAAGCTTGGGGAACTCTGAAAAATATGATTATAAAAGCTCAGTCATCTCAACACCACTGAAAAAAAAAAATCCAAGAAGAAACCAGTATGGTTACACAAAGATAAACTGAATGAAGGAAAAGGATCAAAAGGAAGGAAGACAGAATCTCTTTCAATCTTAAGATGGAATCAAGATAAAATATAAAATAAACTTTAACAAATGTCACTTTAAAAAGTTGTTTTAACATATAAAACAAGAAAAAACTCAAGGAAACAATTGGTGCACTAATGACAGAAGTTGGCAAGGAAGTACCAAGCAGTAGAGAGAAAGCAGAGTTGCTTAATTCATTCTTTGCATCTGTCTTCACCCAAAAAAGATAATACAGCCCAGTTTACCAAAAACATAACCTTAAAAGACAGACTAGGAATACAAATTAAAAGAAGCAAGGAAAAAGGGTAAGAGAACACTTGTCCCCACTAGATGAATTCAAATCATTGGGACCTGATGGATGGACATCCCAGAGTTCTGAAGGAGCTGGCAGATGTGATCTCAGAACCATTGAGCCACATTTTTCAAAGATCCTGGAGCACCAATCTACGTTGGTGGCCATCATCACATCTGCTGTCAATGAATTCCATACGTCCTTAAGGTCACATCTATAACACCAACCCTCACAGCACCATAACCACCAGGTCCATCTCCCAACAGACTAATATCAGTTTCTGCTGACCTCAACATGCTGAGAACAAGCTGTGGTGAAGAAGCACCCAAGATGCTGCTAAAGCAATTCTTCCTTTTACTGGTCCTGAACCTCCTCGCAGGACATGTCAACCGGTCGTTCCAGATCCAAATGACCTGACAGTGCAGAAAAATTCTCTCGGTGCACATCTTCCATACTGTGCCTTATTATTATTCAATCAGAATAGAGCTGGAAGCGACCTTGGAGGTCATCTAGTCCAGCCCCCTGCTCAAGCAGGAGATCCTACATCATTCCAGACAAATGACTGTCCAGTCTCTTCTTAAAAGGCTCCAGTGATGAAGCACCCACAACTTCTGGAGGCAAAGCTCTTCCACTGGTTGATTGTCCTCACTGTCAGGAAGTTTCTCCTTACTTCTAAGTTGCTTCTCTCCTGGATTAGTTTATTTCATGCATTAATTCCTGGCTGGTCCTCGGTATCTGAATGCCAGTCAAGCCAATGG
>CM019159.1:9366340-9463247 GCA_009733165.1 Naja naja
TAAGAAGAGATTGGATAACCATTTGTCTGAAGTGGTGTTGGGTTTCCTGCCTAGGCAGGGGATTGGACTAGAAGACCTCCAAGGTCCCTTCCAACTCTGTTATTCTATGCTATGCTATGCTAAGCTATGCTATGCTATGCTATGCTATGCTATTCCATTCCATATTTTCTATGCTATGCTATGCTATGCTATGCTATGCTATGCTATGCTATGCTGTGCTATGCCATGCTGTGCTATGCCATGCCATGCCATTCTTATTCCTATTCCATTCCATTCCTATTCCATTCCAATTCCTATTCTAACTTTGATTGTGAGCTGCACACAAATCAGATGAGCCAGGAGGTCTTCCATAATATCAGCATGATGTCAACAGGGTTCAGAGATTGCAGGTTTACCACGTGGTATACAATACACGAATGCTCTATTGAGCGGAACACAAGCCAAGCAACCAACACCTTTCTACCCAGAGCTTTCGGCAAGCGGTGGCTGGTCAGATACTTCCTAGAAGAGGAGCAGTGTGCTCTCTTCCACAGCTGGTCTTTGTGACAAGATGTTTTGATTCTGGAAGTAATAAAGAGTCAGTAAGGCCACTAGTTTCCTGAGAACCATACTTCCTACAGCTACCAGTAATAGAAGTAGATGAACTTTTTTTGCTAACCAATTAACAAATATATGTAGGAAACACCACCACAGTAGGGATGGAGAACTTAATGACCCTGACATCAACTGGAAGAAAAGCACTGCGTTAAGTGAGATTGATCAGGTTTCTAACCAACCTATTTGACAACTTTGTCATCCAAAAGGTAAAGGATGAAACTAGAGGGACGCTATAATGGATCTTATCCTACTAACAGAGAAGAAGTGATAGAGGGATTGAAGATGGTGGAATTTTTGGGGAGAATGACCATGCCATTTTGGATTCAAATGTTAACGCAGATAAACAATAGAATATAATCAAACCAGCATCTTAGATTTTTTAAAAGCTGATTTTTTTTAAACAAACCTAGAGACAGCTAGGTAAAGATTTGATGGATGAAAATCTTAAAGGGTAAAACAATTCAAGAAGCTTGGGAACTCTGAAAAATATGATTATAAAAGCTCATCATCCTCAACACCATGAAAAAGAAAAACAAAAATCCAAGAAACACAGTATGGTTACACAAAGAGCTCTCTGATAAACTGACGAAACAAAAAGGATAAGAAGAAAGAAAGAAATAAAGAAAGAAGAAAGAAATCAAACAAAAGGAGGAAGGAAGAAGGAAGGAAGGCAGGAAGGAATTAAGGAAACTAACAGAGAAATAAGGCAAATATACAACTAGCTGAACTTTGCAAAGATGAAGTCAGGAAACTTAGCTCATCCTGAAATCCTTGGTGGCTCAGGCGTTAAATGCCTGCTCTTAAGACCAAGCTGTCTACAATTACTGTATGCTCGACTCCCACCAGGCTCAAGGTTGACTCAGCCTTCCATCCTCTTCGGGGTAGGTAAATTGAGGACCCAAGATTGTTGGGGGCAATAAGCTGACTTTGTAAAAAGGCCGCTTAGTAATAAGCAGGCATATACAATGGAATGAAGGCTATTGCTGAGCACATTGGGTTGTGCTCCAAAATTGTAAGCCACCCTGAGTCTTGAGAAGGGCGGCATATAAATGTAATTAAAAAAATAAAAATAAAAAAATAAAAAATAAAAAAAAACTTGCAACAAATGTCAAAAATACTTTTTAAAAAGTTGTTTTCAACATATAAGAACAAGAAAAAACTCAAGGAAACAATTGGTGCACTAATGACAGAAGTTGGCAAGGAAGTAACAAGCAGTAGAGAGAAAGCAGAGTTGCTTAATTCATTCTTTGCATCTGTCTTCACCCAAAAAAGATAATGCAGCCCAGTTTACCAAAAACATAACCTTAAAAGACAGACTAGGAATACAAATTAAAAGAAGCAAGGAAAAAGGGTAAGAGAACACTTGTCCCCACTAGATGAATTCAAATCATTGGGACCTGATGGATGGACATCCCAGAGTTCTGAAGGAGCTGGCAGATGTGATCTCAGAACCATTGAGCCACATTTTTCAAAGATCCTGGAGCACCAATCTACATTGGTGGCCATCACCACATCTGCTGTCAATGAATTCCATACGTCCTTAAGGTCACATCTATAACACCAACCCTCACAGCACCATAACCACCAGGTCCATCTCCCAACAGACTAATATCAGTTTCTGCTGACCTCAACATGCTGAGAACAAGCTGTGGTGAAGAAGCACCCAAGATGCTGCTAAAGCAATTCTTCCTTTTACTGGTCCTGAACCTCCTCGCAGGACATGTCAACAGGTAGTTCCAGATCCAAATGACCTGACAGTGCAGAAAAATTCTCTCGGTGCACATTTTCCATACTGTGCCTTATTATTATTCAATCAGAATAGACCTTGGAGGTCATCTAGTCCAGCCCCCTGCTCAAGCAGGAGATCCTACATCATTCCAGACAAATGACTGTCCAGTCTCTTCTTAAAAGGCTCCAGTGATGAAGCACCCACAACTTCTGGAGGCAAAGCTCTTCCACTGGTTGATTGTCCTCACTGTCAGGAAGTTTCTCCTTACTTCTAAGTTGCTTCTCTCCTGGGTTAGTTTATTTCATGCATTAATTCCTGGGTGGTCCTCGGTATCTGAATGCCAGTCAAGCCAATGGCTTCCATTTAGAGTGGAGCTCTTTAAAGGAGAGCTGAGGAAGGATGGGAGATGTATGGCCTCCTGAAGCCAAAATACAGAAACGTCAGCAGAAAAAAAAAACTGGGTCTCTTGGAGCTGCGTATTAGGGAAAAGTTATGGAGGAAAGAGAGTTGAGGAAACCCGTGGTTAAAACATTTGTTTCCTGCCAAGGGAGGCTGGGCACGCTTTGTCATTCTCCTCCGTTCCTTAGTGGGCCTGCTACTTTTGCTAACCGGCCTTCTGCTTTTTTCTGAAAAGGCAGGAATATCTGTGTGGGGTTCTACCAACATCAAGATGGCTACGGTGGCCCCCCGATCAAAATCTCGCTCCCTTTTTATGTGCACAGTTGCCTGGTTGTGCCCATTTGGAGGTGTTGTTGTTGTTTTGATACCCCTTGTAGACACCCAAGCAACTGGCTGGACTTGTGTGAAGGCTGATTACCCAGGATCCGAGTCCCTTGGGAAGAAGGCGTCTGCAAAAGTCAACCCGGTCAATTGGTTTCTGTGCAATGTATTCATTGATTATACTTATAATACGTATTGGCTGCCCATCTTACCTCAGGGTAACTCTGGACAGCTTTCAATCATAAAAAAAAATACTACAGAGATAAAAGCATAAATAAAGCCAAATACAGTGGCCCAATTAAAAGATGGGTAGGATGGAAGCGGTGGCTCAGTGACTAAGACGCTGAGCTTGTCGATCACAAAGGTCGACAGTTCGGCTGTTCGAATCCCTAGCACCACCTAACAGAGTGAGCTCCCGTTACTTGTCCCAGCTTCTGCCAACCTAGCAGTTTGAAAGCATGTAAAAATGCAAGTAGAAAAATAAGGACCCCTTTGGTGGGAAGGTAACAGCGTTCCGTGCACCTTTGGCATTTAGTCATGCCGTCCACATGACCACAGAGACGTCTTTGGACAGCGCTGGCTCTTCGACTTAGTAACGGAGATGAGTACCGCCCCCTAGAGCCGGAAATGAGTAGCACGTATGTGCGAGGGGAATCTTTACTTTTACCTTAGGATGGAAGCAGGATGAGCGGGGGACAGAGGTGGGATCTGTTGTTAATTGATCAACCACCTTCACTGTGATGCTCCCTTCTTGGAGCCTGAAGCTAACTGGCAGAGTCAGATCTTTAGGCTCTCACAAAAGGTCAGGAAGGCTGGGGCCAACCTCACTTGGGGGGGAGGCAAAATGTTTCAGAAGGAAGGTGCAAGACAGAGAAGGCTCTTCCCTTGGATCCCCCCAACCAGAATACTCAAACTGATGGGGCCCTCAGCATGCTTCTTCTGCTCCGCCTAGGTGGGACAGGCCAATCCCAGTGGAATGAGGTGCTCCATCAAGTAGCCTGGACCCATGCCATGAAGGGCTTTAGACGTGATTACCACCATCTTGAATTGCACCCAGAAGCACACTGGCAGCCAATGTCTATGGAGAGTCCCAGTCATCCAGGTCATGGTTGTCCCAAAAGTGCTTTTTCAAGAGGCAACTGGACATAGGAGAACAAACCCATCAGGACTAGATTCAGCAATCCATCTTCATTTAAAAGACAAAGGCCACTCTTTTGAAGACAACAAAGTCCACATTTTGGACAGAGGGAACCGCGGGTTTGAAAGATGTGTCCAAGAGGCCATCTATGTCAAAACTAAACAGCCCTTTCTCATCAGAGGGGGAGGGATACGACATCATCTGTCTCCAATCTACAACACAATCCTTTCAACAGTTCCAAGAAGGCTCCACACCTATCTGACACCACTCAGGTGAGAGTGGTGAGGACACAGACAAGTGGCCTCAAGGACTCGCCAAAAGGATGCAAATGACCAGCTGTCTGCAAGGAGTATAAATCCTTCCGTTCCCCACAATCCAGTCAGAGCTGAAGAAGCTTCTTGGATGAGAAGCGAAATGTCTTCAAAGAAAAAAACCAGAAAGCCCAACTGTCTCTTGGGGGAAAAAAAGCACCTTTGGGTCTGGCAACTCGTGGAACAGTGACACTGCATGGGCCATTCTTGGTCCCCCCCCAAGCACTACCTGTGCTGCCACACACTGCACCAGCTGTAGTTTCTGAATGCTCTTCAAGGGTAGCCTTATGTACAAGGCATTGCAATAGTCCAGTCGTGAGATGACTAGGAGCTGGGTGACTCAGTCAAGTCTACAGTCAGAGAAATCACTTGGGCATGCAATGGATGAGAGGTCCAAAGGAAACTCCCTGCCAAAATCACAATGGGGAGACTTGAGACCAAGAAGTGATCTATTTCAGGGACCCTTGTCCTGATGCATCTTGATCTCCATTCACTCAGCTGGAGATGGGTTTGGTCTGCAAAGACCAATCATCTGGCAGGTCTTATTTTGGACATATTGGTGGAATCTATCTGTCCTTCCTTCCTTCCTCCTCCCTCCCTCCCTCCCTTCCCTCCCTTCTTTCCTTCCATCCTGTGCAATAACTCTTCAAGTTGGAACATAAGCATAATAATGCACCTCCGGTCAGGCTAGGCCAAGGGACTTCAAATTTGGCACGTTTAGGACTTGTGGACTACAATTCCCAGAATCCCTGATCTAACATGACTGGAGGAAGAATTCTGGGAGTTGAAGTCCACAAGTCTTAAAGTTGCCAAGTTTGGAGACCTCTGCTATAGAACAAGGGTCCTCAAACTTGTGGACTTCAACTCCCAGAATTCCTGAGCTAACATGACTGGAGAAGGAATTCTGGGAGTTGAAGTTCACAAATCTTAAAGTTGTCAAGTTTGAAGACCCCTGAACTAGACATACCCACAATAATTCCTGCAGCTGTTCATGGTTAGCCTCCAGTCTCCTAATCATCTTTGTTGCTCTTTCTACACTTTTTCTAGATCAAGGGTCTTCAAACTTGACAAGTTTAAGACTTGTAGGGACTTCAACTCCCAGAATTCCTAAGCTAACATGACCGGAGGAGGAATTCTGGGAATTGAAGTTCACAAGTCTTAAACCTGCCAAGTTTGAAGATCCCTCGCCTAGACAATATGGATAGACCTATGCCAGGTCCATCCTGTTATTTCAACACCCCCTGAAGTGTTCAAAGGAAGAGAAGACTCCCGTTTGGGGCTGTGCTGAGTTCCGTGGAACCATTTAGCGGGGCTCAGGGATGGGGGCCACGATAACCCTGACAACTGTATCAGAGAAGAATGGAGAAGTTTAGACCCACAGTCACGAAATTTACTTCCAGCAGAATTCCCACGGTTGGGGCCACAGAGACATGGAACTTCAGACTCAGCCACAAACCACATTCAGAACCATCTCCTGATAAAAAATGGGGGGGCGGATTTAAACAACTTTGTCCTGAACTGGAGTCCTCCAAGGGGCTCTTCCTGGCACTCTAGAAGGAGGTAGGTTCATTCAACAGCTGCAGAAAGTCTCAAGGAGACACGAGGAGACCTTCGGGACGAGATCTTATGAAAGCAAGCGGCCTTCTTGCCTAACTGACAGCTCAAACGGGTTCATGCTTTATACCCGTGGGTGAGTGGGTGGGTGCGTTCTCTCACACGCCCACACACACACACACACATGCATACTGATGGGAGTCTTGGGCAATGCCTGTCGATATTGTCAGATGTAGGATTGTTGGAGTCCAAAACAAAAGTGGATCTATAGGGATTTGGGGGACCTTACCCTGGTCCTTCACACAGGGCCACGTTCAATTTTGCTCTCTGCAAAGATGGTCCTTGGGCAACATGGGGCTTAAGACACTTGCAGCCTAAATGATTTCTCAAGGGACAGAGAAATGAAATCAGAAAGCTCCCTGGTACATCCACACAACTATCAGTGAAGGAGAAAGACACCAGGTTTGGATCAAGTCCCCTCAGTTTTGCCATAAGAATGTGGCTATATTGAAATATTTTAAATATACTGAAATAAATGAAATGATATAGGAGGAGAACTGAAATGGAATCAACATCAGGGTTTAGGATTAAATGAGTAGATTAATATGTCCTTTTTTTTCTGAAATTGTAGATAAACCTTATGAAATTAAAAAGGGGAAACCATGCAGAATCTGATTTATATTATGTTATGTAGTTTTAAATCGGATTATGAATTTTAATGTTTTAGGTAATAAAATGTTAAATATTTAATGGGATTTAAAAGGGGAGATAATTAATGAATATGTGACTTAGAGGTGGCACACTTAAACTGATATTTTAGGGGGGGAAACCAATTTATAGAAGGACTGTGATTAATCAGAATTTAAGAGGAATAGACAAATGTGACAGTTGAAAGTACTAAAGTATAATAATTATGAAGTTAATATATGTGAATTAAATAATGAGATAAGCATTTGGAATAATATAATAAAATAGAAAACGTATAAAAGCATTGTTAAGATAAGAAATGGAATACAAAAATTGAATATGTAATTATGGTCATATTTGTATGTATATGTGAAACCTGTAATCATGCTGTTCACTAAAAAGAGATGTTAAAATGTGGAAAACTGAATATAACTTGTTTTTTTAAAAAAAGAATGTGGCTCTCTTGCCCATATCTAGGGGCTGCCACAATGAAGAGAGGGGTGGTCAGCCTATTCTGCAAAGCACCAGAGAGCAGAACAAGAGTCATGGATGAACTATCATTAAAGAGGGAAGCAACCTAGAATTAAGGAGAAACCTCTTAAAAGTGAGAACAATTAACCGGTGGAATGACTTGACTCCAGAAGTTGTGGGTGTTCCATCACTGGAGATTTTCAAGAAGAGATTGAACAGCCATGTTTGGCATGATATAGGGTCTTCTGCTTGAGCAGAGGGGGTGGACTAGAAGACCTCCAAGGTCCCTTCCAACTCTAATATTCTGTTAGTCCTTGTTCAGTGGTCTAAACAAGGTCCATTCCAACTGTGTTACTCTGTTATTTTTTAACTATGGCTTATCAATCATAGGGGACGTGGTGGCTCAGTGACTAAGATGCTGAGCTTATTGATCGACAGGTTGGCAGTTCGGCGGTTCGAATCCCTAGCGCCGTGTAATGGAGTGAGTTCCCATTACTTGTCCCAGCTTCTGCCAACCTAGCAGCTCGAAAGCATGTAGAAATGCAAGTAGAAAAATAGGGACCCCTTTGGTGGGAAGGGAACAGCGTTCTGTGCGCCTTCGGTATTTAGTCATGCCGGCCACATGACCACGGATATGTCTTTGGACAGTGCTGGCTCTTCGGCTTTGTAACAGAGATGAGCACCGCCCCCTAGAGCCAGAAACAACTAACATATATATGCGAGGGGAATCTTTACTGTTACCTATCAATCATACCACCAGGTTTCCTTAAAAGTGTTGTCCTTCTCTGGTGGGCCAGAGAGGTACTGTAGATAATCCCTGGTGTCAACACAATATTCTCTCATCCATCTATCACTTCATGTGAATTCTCTGTAAACAAACTTCGATGATTAGGGGACTGGAGGTTAAAACATATGAAGAATGGTTGCTGGAATTGGGTTATGTCTAGTTTGATGAAAAGATGGACTAGGGGTGACATGACAGCAGTCTTCCAATATCTCAGGGGCTGACACAAAGAAAAGGGAGTCCAGCTATTCTCCAAAGCACCTGAAGGCAGGACAAGAAGCCATGGATGGAAACTAATCCAAGAGAGAAGCAACCCAGAACTAAGAAGAAATTTCCTGACAGTTACAACAATTAATCAGTGGAACAACTTGCCTCCAGAAGTTGTGAATGCTCCAACACTGGACGTTTTTAAGAAGAGATTAGATAACCATTTGTCTGAAGTGATGTAGTTTCCTGCCTAAGCAGGGGGTTGGGCTAGAAGACCCCCAAGGTCCCTTCCAACTGTTATTCTATTCTATTCATGATCCAACACCATCAAACCTCGCTAGATCCAGGGGAAAAGATTGAGAACTGTTACAAGGTTTTCTCCATATGAAATAAATATATAACTACCATATACAGGTAGGCCTCGGCTACAACCATTCAGCTAGACACTGTTCAAAGTTACAACCGCCGTGAAAAAAATGACGAATGACTGTTTTCCCACACATGTGAATCGTTACAGCATCCCCATGGTCATGTAATCAGAATCCAGATGCTTGGCAACTGACTCAACTTCCTTAGATGTTGAGGGAGCGTCATCTCTTGAGACTTTCAAGAAGAGACCGGACTGCCCTTTATCAGAAATGGTGTAGGGTCTCCCGCTTGGGCAGGGGGTTGGACTAGATGACCTACAAGGTCCCTTCCAACTCTGTTAATCTGTTATCTCACATCTTTGACGGTTGCAGTATCCCGGGATCACACAGTCAACTTTTGGGACCTTCTGATGAGCAGAGTCAACGGGGAAAGCCAGATTCAACTCATGAACCTGTTACTGACTTAACAGCTGCATGATTCGCTTAACAACGGTGGCAAGAAAAGTCCTGAAAGGAGACAAAACTCACCACTGTCTCGCTTAGCAATGGAAATTTTGGATGCAACTGTGTTCTTAAGTTGGGGACTTCAGGTAGTCCCCTCCATCTTTCCCTCCCAAGAAACAACATCACCAAACCTTGGCCAGATCCAGGGAAAAGATTAAGCACTCTCACAAATTTTCACCATTTTTGTCCCACAAATGAAACAAATATATAATTATATACATTTCTGTATACAGTGGATCTTGGATCCAGAGCTGGTATTCAGCAGGTTCTGACCAGTTCTGGAGAACCGGTAGCGGAAATTTTGAGTAGTTTGGAGAACCGGCAAATACCACCTCTGACTGGCCCTGCCAACACCATCTATGCTCCGCCTCCCATTGAGTCCCAGCCGATCGGCTGGAACTTCTTTGGTTGCCCTGCATAGGAGAACAGAGCTGGAAAGCAGGTTAGTGGGGTGGGGACGAAATGGGGATTTTGCAGTATCCTTCCCCTGCCATGCCCACCAAGCCATGCCCACAGAACCAGTAGTAAAAAAAATTGAATATCACCACTGCCCAGGTCACGACTGTAATCCGTTCCCGGACTCCGGTCGCGACTCAATCTGGTTGTATCTGGAAGCCTGTGCGCATTCAAAGAAAAATGGTGCTGAAGGGGAAATATTTCCGCGACAATTTTGTTCGCCACCCGATTTTTGAATCATGACCCGATTCAAAAATCGGGGGGATTTTTTGTTCGCCACCCGATTTGGCCGCCAACAGGAGCATTCGCGACCCAAGGGTTCCACTGCATATACACCTCCAGGGGTGACGACAACTTACAAACAGAACATGGTTGTGGTCCCCAAAAGCTTTTGAAGGTAAAAGATGTGGTCCACTTGAAGGCAAAGGCTGGGACTTGCTTTCTGAACCAAAGAACCACTTCAGTTTTGTGCGATCTGGAAACCCACACACTTCTGTTACAGAATTAATTCTCTAATCTGAGATTTAGACTATCCGAGATTGCCTTTCTACGTTTTCTTTCAAAAATAAAATAAAAACAGCATACCAACATTGATTTTGGGTTTGGCTCATTTGCGCTCGTCCGAGGAGCAAGTCCCTAAACAAGCTGAAGCTGCATTTCTCTGTGAGCAAAATGGCCTTGTTCGTTCTAGTTTAATGAAAAGAAGGACTTAGGGCTGACATGATAGCCGTGTTCCAGCATCCAAGGGGTTGCTACAAAGAAGAGGGAGGGGGTTAAACTATTCTCTGAAGGCAGAAGAAGCAGCAATGGATGGAAAGTAATCAAAGAGAGAACCAACCTAGAACCACGGAGAAATTTCCTGACAGTGAGAACAATTAATTAGTGGGACAGAATTCACTGGAGGTTTACAAGAAGGGACGGGGCAACCATTGGACCTGAATAGTATAGGGTCTCCTGGTTGAGAAGGGGGCTGGACTAGAAGACCTCCAAGGTCCCTCCAACTTGGCTATTCTGTTCGTCATTGTTCAGTGGTGTAGACACATTCTTTTCAGTTGTGACTGGCTTTTGCTGGGCCAGCCAAAGATCCTTCCAGGCAAGGCTTTGTGTCTGCACCAACAGCCAAATAGGAAAGCCATGAAGATCCTAGACTTCCTTTGTTATTGTTACCCATCCTTGGGGGATTACCCAGTTCGTGCTGCCCCTGACTGGGAAGGCTTCACCAGAAGGACAGCGACCTTCCACGGGTGACCACGCGAGTAAGTTAATTTTTTTAAAAAAAGGCACATTACCTTTCTCAACTTTCTGAGATAGCGTCGCATTCTCTCCCTGTTTCCTCTGTATCCCATTTGTTCTGATCCAGGAACACGCATATGCCATGCACACAAAGAAGAAGAGGTCTACCCCACCCAACCCCAGCCTCTTCTGGAAGCCCCTTAAAAGCCCAGGTTAGGAAACCAGGCCTGCCTTGGTGGGATCTTCTTCCATCCTCTTCCTTGCTTGGGGGAAAAGAGCAACCAAGCTGCTTCTGTTTAACGAGTAAGCTCTATTCCGCAGGGAGAACGGCAGCGAACCTGCGTGTCAAGATCCAGCAGGATGTCCCAAAGCCATTGTTGCTATAGGTTTTCTTTACACACACACACACACACACACATACACACACTCTGCTTCCTGGACCCCAACAGGAGGACTGTGAAATTAAAGGAATCCAAGCCCGTTTGCTGAGAGCTGTTAGAAGAACTACTTCTTCATTGTGCCTCAGCGGAAGTTGGTACATTGAGCAATTCTGAAGCTTTAGTCTAAACACATACACGCACAAACACTCACACACACACACTCCCCCACCGATGACTAACTGAAGCAAAAAAGCAAATGTCCTGTTTAATTAGAGATTGCTCCCTATGCGGGTGCATGCGCACGCACACGCACACACACACACACACACACACAAGCATTGTCAGGAAGTTTCATCATACTTAGTCCAACATTAGCAGCTGCAGAAAGCAAAAGACGGAGATGAACCAGAGAAAAGACAGCTGGTGATCCGAACAGGAGAGTTTTCTACGGGGCTAAATTCGGACGAAGATCTGAATGTCTATTTGGAGAGCTACCCCATAACAAGTAGAAGGGGATACCAGGCTGGTTAGCTCAAAGATTAAGAGCCCTTTACAAACACAGGTAGTTCCTCGACTTATGACCATACTTGAGCCCCACTATTTCTCTTGCCACTGGAGACATTTGTTAAGTGAAGGTTGCCACGGCCTGCCTTGCCGCCGTTGTTGTTAAGTGACAGGTGGCACGCAGAGCCGTTTGTGCAGGCACGCAAGCTCCAGCCAAAGTTACCTGCACTGCACATGCGCACGCTTCCCAGATGACTTTCGGCCTGTTTCAGGATGTTTTTGCCCTCCCAGAGGCTCGAGGGAAGCCTTTGCAGCCTCAGGAGGCCAAAAAACAGGCCTTCTGGAAATACCGGAAGTGCCGAAACGGGCCCGTTTTTCAGCCTCCCGAGGCTGTGCAGAGGCTTCCCTCAATTTTCGGGCCGAAAATCAGCTGGGAGGCGCGTGCATGCGCAGTGCAGGTAAATGGCCAGGGCGGGGGTGTTGCATGTGCATGTGCAGGGGGGGAAGGGCGCATTGCATTGTGGGTGCTGGCGAACACACGCTTTTGGCACACCACAACAAAAAGGTTCCCCATCACTGGCCTAGGACATTGCAACCATCATAAATATGAGTCAGTTGCCAAACATCTGGATTTTGACCCAGATTTTGGGGATGCTGCAGGGGTTGTAAATGGGAAAAACGATCATATGTCAATTTTCAGGGCTGTTGCAACTTCGAATGGTCAGTAAACAAACTGTTGTAAATCAAGGACTAATTGTGTTATGTATGTAGGTTTAAATGTTATTGGTTTATTTGAACTGTTCTTGTAAAATGTCAAATGGGATTGGTTTAAATAGTGCGGGAAGAAACCCTGCACTCCCATTGGCTGGCAACCACGCTGCTGGCTATAAGAAGCGTAGCAAGCCAGGACGGGTCCATTCGAGCTGTAGTCACTGAATAAACTCTTTACTGAAGCTCTTCGCATTTGACTCTTCAAGCAAACTTAACAAATTGTATGTGTGACTCAGGACAAGTAGAAACGATTGAACATCTTCTTTTGAATGGCCAGTTTTACATGCATCCCACATCGTTTTATTTGCTCCACTCTTGGCTAGTCAAACAGGATCTTACGATCAGCAGCACAGGCAATTCTTACTTACTGTTATTAATCCTGAACTAATACAGAGTACACGATTGCCAAGTTAGACAAAGGATAATTAGGATCAATTGGATTGAGGGAGATGGGTGGATAAAAAATAGGACATATAAATAGTAAACTTGTTTGAGTACGGAAGGGCTTTGCCTCAGGATTACACATTTCATTTTTTAAAAAAATATCAGCTGCTAGAGTTTATTTTTTCTCTCACACCCCTCGGGGGCTCTATAATCCTATATTTTAGGTTAGTTTTAGCTAATAAGCATGAAACCATTTAGTATATTTTTCTACATAATGCTTTCCTTTCTTTCTGCTGGTTATTTATATATAACCGCAATAAATTTATTTGACATTTGATTTGAAATGGAAATGGTGCATTTCCCATCAAACAAGTTCACAAGTCCTTCCAGCAGCTACAACATCATCTTGGAATAGCATCAGGGTGGGCTTCAAAAATTTTAGCAAAGGGTTCTCTATCAGGTTGCTGGGGGGGCGTGGCCATGGTAGGCGTGGCCTAGTCGGCCTCCTGCACCACAGCAGGGGTGGGGCGTTTTTGCCCTCCCCGGGCTCCGGAGGCTTTTCTTGAGTTTCCGGGAGGGCAAAACCCACTTCCTTCGCCTCTGGAAGCTCTCTGGAAGCTGGAAACGGGCCCATTTCCAGCCTTTCTGAACTTCTGGGAGGCCCATTTTTCACCCTCCTCGAGCTTCCATGCACGCCCTGCACGAGCCTGGGATCCAAAACAGGCTGCATGGGGACTCCTGGGAAAGGAGAGAGGGTGGGCAGGGCCAGCCAGTAGTGGGATTTGGGGGTTCTCCAAACTGTGCAGAATCTTAGCTAGGGGCTCTCCCAAACCCCCACAAACCCCCAGCAGCCCACCCCTGAATATCATCTCTTCATACCACCCAACCCTGGGTGACCTCAGCTTTACCTATGAAGAAGAAGATGCCCCAAAAATCATGGCATTTTTTTTCCTTCTCAGCCCAGCCTTCTTCCTGGCTCTGTGCAGGAACATCTCAACCAGAGATGGAGGCCTGCAGGGAAATGTCACTATCTGCTTTGTTCCAAGATTCTCTTAAGATCTTGCCTTTGTGTTAGAAAAGAAGGTTGAAGAGGCCATAGTTGCCCCATAATTCCAATCATCCTACACAGCAGGGTGTCCCAAAAGTGCTTTCTGAAAGTCAACTGGACTTTCTTGGGGTTATTTAGCTTAAAAACGTTTTAGTTCTCATCCAAGAGGCTTCTCCACTTCTTTTCTTCCAAGAAGGAGCTTTTTGGAGGAGAAGCAAAACATCCCCAGGGGAAAAAGACCCAAGAAAGTCCAGTTGCCTTTTGAAAAGGATCTTTGGGGCAACCATGATCTGGATCATTGAGAATCTCCATAGGCATTTACCCAGCAGGGTATGGAAGTGTTTGGGCTGAAGACTGGGTGGAGCAGGATGGGCTTTGTGGCTTTTCTCCGGTCTCTCTTCCTGAATATGCAGATCTAATCAAGGGCAGGTTTCCCCAGGCTGGAGGAAAGACCTCAAGTCCAACGGCTGTAATGACATTCAGCCTTAGAATATTACAAGTAGAATTCTTCACTGTCCTAGATGCTCACCATCTCAGTTATCTGCTATCAACCTTCAACAAAACTACATTGTTCGTGGTTTTCATCCTAGCTTCCTCAAGCAACCACACTGTTGGAACATGCAAACCTGGACATATTGGTCCCAAAGGTGCTTTCAGAACAGAATAGACTAGAATACTTTATTGGCCAAGTGTGACTGGACACACAAGGAATTTGTCTTGGTGTAAATACTCTCCGTATACATAAAAGAAAAGATACATGCGTCAAGAGTCGAGAATCATAAGGTAGGACAGTTTTTTTCAGAAGGCAACTGGACTTTCTTGGTTTTTACTTTGAAAACGTTTTGCTTCTCCTCCACGAAGCTTCTTCAGTGAATCGTTTTCAAGGTGAAAACCAAGAAAGTCCAACTGCCTTTTGGAAAAAAAACATCTTTGGGACAACCATGACCTGAATGAATGAGAAGCTCCATAGACATTTGGTAGATTGCTGGTTGACAGGGACTGTGTTAATTTTTTTCTCCCCTTATGCTTTATTAACAAAAGGATATAACCCTGAATTTTCTTTTAATATTTTTTTAAAGGAATGTATACTGTAATGGTGTATAGTTTAGCTCCAGGTTAAAACATACCAGGTGGAAACGCTAAGTTCGTGGCATCAGATCTCAATAAGATGACTGGGCTTCGATAGGGGTAGAAGTAGTCAACTTGGAGAAGAATTTCTAGGGCTGGGATCAAGGGTGGGATTCAAATTTTTAAACAACCGGTTCTGTGGGCTTGGCTAGGTGGGCGTGGCCATGTGACTGGGTGGGCGTGGCTTCTTCTGATTCTTTTTGCAGCACCCCCCTCTCCCTGTTTTTTGGGCTTTCTGGGCCTCTGGGAAGCCTCCTGGAGGGGTGTTTTTGCTCCCAGAAGGCTTCCCTGGGGCCCAGGAAGGAAATAATAATAATATTCTGCTTTTTTTAACATTTCCTAAAATATTTCATTCTTCTAGGAGAGGGGCTAACTTTCTACAGCTGTTTACAAACAGCCTTGGGCCATAAGGACAAATAATTCAACCAGCTATTTTTTCTTTGACCAAACAAATATTTCTCCAAAGGGCCTCAGCTTCCAATTCTCAAAGTAGCTTGCTAAACAAGCAGAGACTTTAATGGCCTGATTAACTCAGTGCCAGTGAAAGCTTCAGGCCATGATTCCATTTTTCCATTAAATTATCTAGTGCATTTGTTCCTGAGAACTGGCCAACTTGTTTATACAGGCCGTGGCTAGAAAAAAATGCCAGTGGAGTTATACGGAATTAATCAGCTGTAGAGGCTGCAAGAACCTCAGCTCTGACAGGCAATCCCCACTCATTCCTAGAAATTTCAGAGTTGATGCTGCCCCTCTGAATGAGATCAGCTTTTACTCATTGCATTGAAGGACAGCTTGAAGGCAAATTGGATGCGTCTACTTCTTTGCCCAAGTCTGTGCCCTACGCTTTAAATGTCCTGATTCCCCTAAAGCAAGGATTTTTCTGCTTTGCTGTACTGAACGTAGAACAATAAAGTTGGAAGGGTCCTTGGAGGTCTTCTAGTCCATCCCCCTGCCAGAAGATCCTATGCCATTTCAGACAAATGGCTGTCCAATCTCTTCTTGGAAAAAAAAATAGCACCCACAATTACTTGTGGAAGGATGTTCCACTGATTAAGTGTTCTCACTGTCAGGAAATTTCTCCTTAGTCCCAAGTTGGCTCTCTCTTTAATGACCTCCCATCTATTGCTTCTTGTTCAGATGATGAATAATATTTTTTTAAACAAAAAGTATTTTTGATTAACGTGTATACATTGTCTTTTTAGACCTAATGCTATTGCACAAACTTAATAACTATAATAGGGTGGAAGCTTAACTTTTATTTGCATTGGGAAACCAAAAAAGTTTTGTGATTCACTTTATTGCAAAATTCTTGTTATTGCGGTGGTCTGGAACTAGACCCACAATATCTCCAAGGTATGCCTGTATTCTTATCCAGATAAATCAGCATGCTTGCAAGACAGAAACACACACACATCTTTACAAATGCTCACTGGTGCAAACTCTTTCAAGCCAATATGTCGCACAAATATTCAGTATTAAACACAGACACAAAACCAGAAGCATCTGTAATACAATATTGTATTGCTTTGTTCTCCTGTTGGAGATTACAGCCCTGGGCTCACTCTGTCATCTTTCTATATCTATATATATAAAAGCGAAATACCAGCCACGCATCACCATAAAATCTCCAGAATCGTAAAGCCTACAAACTTGAAATTTGGCACGGATGTTCCTCTTGGCTTCTAGGTGCTCGAAAGGATTTTTCCAAATGACCATCAGAGCTATTAGTATTTTGTATACTATTATTATTAACACGCTCTGATGCTAAGGAGCTCTACTCCCCCTCCCCACCTGAAAAGAAATCTCTTCCAAATGCAAAACACAAGCAGAGAAGAGGAGTTTCAGTTTCAGTTTTAGTTTTACAGCACCAAGCAGCTTTAGCACAGAACAGTTGAGCTAAGCCATCCCCAGGCTCCTTGCTGTCTCCTCCTTGCTCACACAGCAAAGACTGTTTCAGTTTCCAAACAGCCCTCAACTCTCTCGCACACTGACAGGAACGCTAGCTGATAGCAGGATGAATACTGATGGATGCTGGTAGGCAGAGGCAGAATTTTTTTCCCCTTGTTTTCCTCCCAAAACACTAAGCCCGACCACATAGTTTCATAGTGAAGCACGGGTATCCAGCTAGTTGCTACATACTGAAGATTATTGTTGAGTTGTTGATTAATATGAACTTATTGAGCCACCAAATATGGAAGGTTTGGGGGAAAAACAACTGGCGTTTGGTCATTCTGTGTTTTGGCAGCCAAGAAAGCATTAGCAGCTTTTTGGGGGAGAGTTTCCTGTCTGACCTTCCCAGTAAAGGCTGGCAGCATCAAAGGTAGAACATTCAACAGTCCAGAGAGAATTGTTATAGCCTTGTCAAAGTTCTCCGGTGTCCTTAAATTTCCCCATGTTTCTTTAAAGCTGATCCTTCTTTGTTGCACACAAAAAGGCACTTTGACTTGGGAAGCCTCTTGAGGACGGTGTGTCCCATCTCACAGGATGGGGAAGGTGGTGGCAAGATCAGCAGAGAGATGGGAAGGGACCAACTGCGGTCCCAGGGACAGAGAAGATGGGTAAGCAAATGTGGTACAAGGAGCATAAGAAATGATGGTGTGATTGACAGCGTGAGGCCGTGGAAGCAGCTGCTTCTGCACCTTCAGCCCTTTAGCCATGCACAGAACTAACTCAGATGGCTCTTTTCCACAGGAGGAGACTAGGTCTCCCCTGAGCTGGGCCTTTTTCTAAAATACACGATGTTACTCTGCATATTTTGGAATCCTGAAGTCCTGAGCAATTCCAGATCACCTACGGAGAATCCCAACTCAGTTCTATCTTAGAGATTTGGTTGAATAGAGTCAACTGACTTGCCAAGTTGGGCTGCTGTTTCTTCTGGATCCCAGTCTGGATCCCAGCCAGGGGTGGGATTCCCTGGCTGGGATCCAGACTGGGATCCAGAAGAAACAGCAGCCCAACTTGGCAAGTCAGTTGGCAAGTCAGCTGTTATGATTCTGCGCAGTTCGGAGAACCGGCAATTGTGCCCCTGGCTGGCCCCGCCCCTCTCCACCCGCCCCGCCCAGTCAGTCCTTATCACATGCGCAACATCGCATGCATGGCCGACATCTCTGACTGCGTTCTTCCCTGCCCAGTCACTCCTTAAGATATTTCTTTTTTCTGCCTCCCAATGATCAGCTGTTCCTATGATCAGCTGTTTCGGGATTCCCTTGCTTCGCTCACGAGGTTTCCCTGAAGCCTCTGGATTTCCCCTAAAGGAGAAATAGAAATCTTAAGGGAGACAAAAACTCAGCTCCCTGCCCCCATTAGATATTTGGTGCCCGTTGAGAAGGACTGGGCCAGCCTATCTACAAAACAAAAAACCTTCAGCTCCAGGATGATGGGATTATCCTTCAAGGGCAAAGCCATTCAGCCACTATAGAAACTGCACAACAAAGCCCCTTCATTGCATCAGCCCAAGCTTCAACCGAGCTCATCTCAGATAACTCACAAAATCAGCTGTGACCCCTGCATAGCCCCATGGAAGTCTGACAGCAACCAATAAAATACATGCCTTTGCCACAGGAACGGGAGGCTCAAGGGCTAGGCCCAAGAGAGTGTATAAATAACCCTTGCTCTCCACTCCAAGTGTCAGCTACCCAGAGTCACATGCGCTTGATGGTTCTGCTCCATCACACCATCTTTCCAATCGGCCTCCTTGTTTTGCAGTGTCTTTCTCCCCACTTGGAACTGAACCCAGATGGACATTTCTTCCAACACAGTGTTTATAAAAAAATATTGTAAACTTCTCTTTTCTACTAGGGCAAGAAACAATCTGCACAAAAGGAAAACTACATTGTGTGTGAAGATCAAAAAGTACTCAGCTTTTGTAAATTATAAAAAAAATGAACCTATTTGCATATGTCTGTAGATTAGGCACGGTGTATTCCATATTTTTCAGTCCTGGCCCATATAAGCCACAGATAGGCTAAATAGGGCAGGAGACCAACAGGGCAGAGTGTCCACACCTGTGGTCAAAAAAATTCAAAAGCTCTACTTGATTTTTATGTGCACTTCATGCTGTGGTTGACAATTGGACAACCCACTGGTCATTTTGTACCATACCTGCTATTGGGGAACCCAAACTGGCAAGAAAAGTTGAATACAAAATTTAAAGAGCCACTAAAATGAAAGGGGGACTGGAGGCTAACATGTATGAAGAATGGTTGCAGGATTTGCGTTTGGCTAGTCTGGAGAAAAGAAGGTGTCAGAGTCAGGAGTCTGACTCTGAGGGAGGAGGAACAGCTGACGGAGTGGGAGTGTAACTCCGGTGGTTATGGAGGAAGCTGGGGAAGGGCAGAGGCCGGACGGGCAGCCAGAGGAAGATGCAGGCCCATCCCCTCTTCATCCTAGGGCATGTAGGGAGGAGTGGATAAGGGAGAAATGTGAGTGGCGTGGTCTACGGGGGAGGAAGGGGCCCTGATCCCTTTCATGGGCTGCAGCTGTGAGGACTGTTTAAAAGGACAAACTGCACATGACCCAATGCTGGAAGCAAGGTGTGAAATAATTCTAGTCTTTCAGTTCTTATCTGAGTTCTGGCATCCTTCCCAGTGTGTGTATTTCGATATCTGTGGATGCCTTCAAGTCCTTATCCTGCCTTGTCTCATTAATTGCTTCAGTGTGGTTTGTGTTGTTTTTTCTATTTATAATTTATATGTATTTTGAGTTTAAACGGCATTTCTTCTTTTTCGCAACTGTTTGTGAGGGAGTTTTTTTCTCCAGTCAATGATAATTGGAGCTTTGAAACCAAGTTGAAGGAATTAAAGGGACTTCACCTGTTTTGGGGACTTTGTTGCTTTTGTATCCCACCCTGGGTCATCATAGAAGGACTAGGTGTGACATGATAGCAGTGTCCCAATATCTGTATGTCTGTCACAAAGAGGGGGACAACCTATTCTCCAGAGCACCTGTGGGCAGGACAAGAAGTAATGGAAGATCATTAAAAGAGAGATCCAACCTACAACTAAGGAGAACTTTCCTGAGAATGAGAACAATTAATTAGTGGGAAAACCTCCAGAAGTGGTGGATGCTCCATCACTGGTGATTTTTAGGATGAAATTGAAGAGCCATTTCTCTGGAATGGTATAGGATCTCCTGCTTGAGAAGTGGAGGAGGCGGCATATAAGGAAAACCAACATAAAATGTTCTACCGTTGGCATTTGGCACCTTCAAGACTGGCTAAGATTTACCCAAACTTAAAACCAAATTGTTGGAAGTGTGGACAACAACAAGGTACCTTCTTTCATTCTTGGTGGACATGCCCCAAAGTGAAAAAATACTGGAAAATGATTCAAACGTGGTTAGAAGAATTAACTAAAAACAAAACTGATTTTGTCCCTGAATTATTCCTCTTAGGAATAATAAAAAACAATAATAGAAAGATAAAATATCTTATATTACATATATTAACAGCAGCAAGAATTTCATATGCTCAGTACTGGAAGGAAAACTCTATACCACCTGAAGGCTTAATAATCAAAAAAAATTTAGAGTGTGTGGAAATGGATAAATTAACTATGGAATTAAAAGGGAAAACAGACACAGAATACAACACAGTATGGGAAACATGGTTTATTTGGATAAATAGATATAAAAATAGAAAATGTAAATAATGTATATAATAAATAAGAGGCTATGAAAGTATTATGCATTGTAAGTTTTGATAGGACACATAAATGGATATATAAAGTCACAGCGCTGTTTAATAACTATTGGTATTATGTATAAATGGGGAAAAAATTAATAAAGCATTATTTTAAAAAAGAGAGAAGTGGAGGAGGGAAGGGGGGGTTGGACTAAAAGACCCCAAGTTCTGTTATTCTGTTATCAGAAGCAGCTCTGGCAACAGACCCGAAATGTCCATTCATCCTTTAAGAATCAAGTTGGACTCTAAAGGGTCCCCTCATCACCGGAGGGACAGAAATAATTCACAGCAGGAGTGCAGTTTGTGTCTGGTAATTCTGTGGTGCAAAAAGAAAGCGCCCTGGTTTAATGAGCATTTAGTCTGCATGAATGCAAAACTGCAGATTGCATCGATTCCTTTTCCTGCAGCCTCGGAAGCTGAATGGCAGGAAGTCTTGCTTCCCTCCCTTTTTATTGTTATAAATAAAATAGCAGGGGAGGGAAGGAGAAGCCTTTGCTGTTTGTGAAGTCTGAATCAGAAGGGGACCTTGGAGGTCACCTAGTCCAGCCCCCTGCTGAAGCAGGAGATCCTATACTATTTCAGACTGTCCAGCCTCTTCTTAAAAACCTCCAGTAATGAAGCACCCACAACTTCTGAAGGCAAAGCTGTTCCACTGTTTAATTGTCTTCACTGTCAGGAAGTTTCTCTTCAATTGCAGGTTGCTTCTCTCTTTGATCAGTTTCCATCCATTGCTTCTTGTCCTGCCCTCTGACGCTTTCGTAAATAATTTGACCCCCTCTTCTTTGTGGCAGCTCCTCAAATACTGGAATAGTGCTATCATGTCCCCCCCAAGTCCTTCTTTTCTCTGAACTAGCCAAACCCAAATCCTTCTCCAACCGTTTTTCATGTTTTAGCCTCCAGACTTTTAATCACCTTATGTCATGCCCCTGGTGGAGACTGACTCCGAAGAAGAGGAGGAACAGCCAACAGGGAGTGGGAGTGTGGCTCCAGAGGTGGTGGAGGAGGCTGGGGAAGGGCAGAGGCCAGCTCAGCAATCAGAGGAGGATCCAGGCCCATCTCCTATCCATCCCAGGGCACGCAGGGGGAAGAGGATCAGGGAAAAGCATGGTCTACTTGAGAGGAGAGGGCCATGATCCTCCTCAGGGCTTACAGCTGGGAGCTATGTATATAACTTCATAACTGCTTATTCAGAAGTGCTGGAGTTAAAGTTAGTGTTTTAGTTCTAAAGAAGGTTTATCTTGGTTGGTGTTCTTCCAATGGATTGTCCCTGGTTATCTTCCTGAAGCTGGCAATTATCTATCCTGGTCTGTCGAGGAATTTTATTCAATGCAGTTTGTTTTTGGCTTTTGCTTCGTTATCGCCTCTTTGAATGTGAACTGCGTTTCTTGCCTTTGAAATGTTATTTTGACTCCTCCACTGTGAACAATTAAACAGTGAAGCCAAGTTGAAGGCATTAAAGGACTTTTAGTTACGGTTTGGATTTTGTGATATTTCTGAGATACTCTGGGTCATCACACCTTAGTTGCCCTTCTTTGCACTTTCTTTTTCAAAGTCTCAACATCTTTTTTTTTGTAATGTGGTGACCAAAACTGGATGCAGTATTCCAGGTGTGGTCTTACTAAGGCTTCATAGAGTGGTATTAGTATTTCCCTTGATCTTGATTGTATCCCTCTGTTAATGCAACCTAGGATTGCATTAGCTTTTTGAGCTGCTGCTGCACACGGCTGGCTCCTATTTAGCTGGTTGTCCACTTAAGTTCCAAGATTTTTTGGCTGCTGTCGCACAGTGCCAACTCATGTTTAAGTGATAGTCCATGAAGACTCCAAGCTCTGAATATTCAACAATTTTCATATGTAGGATAGAATAGAATAACAGAGTTGGAAGGGACCTTGGAGGTCTTCTAGTCCAGCCCCCTGCCTAGGCAGGAAACCCTACACCACTTCAGACAAACGAGTATCCAACATCTTTTTAAAAACTTCCAGTATTGGAGCATCCACAACCTCTGGAAGCAAGTCGTTCCACTGATTAATTGTTCTCACTGTCAGGAAATTTCTGTTTAGTTCTAGGTTCCTTCTCTCCTTGATTAGTTTCCATCCGTTGCTTCTTGTCCTGCCTTTAGAAGCTTTGGAGAATAGCTTGACTCCCTCTTCTTTGGGGCAGCCCTTGAGATATAGGAACACTGCTATCATGTCTTCTCATAGTTACTGTTTTGGAGCCAGATTTTGCCTAACCTGTACTTGTACCTTTGGTGTTTTTTCCTGTCCAGCTGTAAAACTTAGCTTTTCTCCACATTAAATTTCATTTTTTTTAATTACATTTATATGCCGCCCTTCTCCGAAGACTCAGGGCGGCTTACAATTTTTTGGAGCACAACCCAATGCGCTCAGCACTAGCCTTCATTCCATTGTATATGCCTGCTTATTACTAAGCGGCATTTTTACAAAGTCAGCTTATTGCCCCCAACAATCTTGGGTCCTCAATTTACCTACCCTGAGAGGATGGAAGGCTGAGTCAACCTTGAATTTGTTGGATAGGTCCCATTGTTCAATCAGGGCAGGCCTGGGTGTAAGGCAAGACTCTTTAAAAAAAAGCCAATGCAGTCCTTGGCTGTCCCAACAGGGATGGCATCTGGATCATGTGTAGGGATAACACTGCTTTATAGTACTGCTTGAACACTGGGTGCTATCTAACAAAATGAAATTCAGTGATGCAAAAAGTAAGGTTCTACATTTAGGCAAGAAGAACAAAATGTACAGGTACAGTATATGTGGCACCTGGCTCAATAGTAGCAACTGTTATGTATGTAGGTTTGAATGTTATTGGTTTATTTGAACTGTTCTTGTAAAATGTTAAATGGTATTGGTTTAAATAGTGCGGGAAGAAACCCTGCACTCCCATTGGCTGGCAGGGCTGCAGGCTAGCCAACTCGGGTCCATTCGAGCTGTAGTCACTGAATAAACTCTTTGCTGGAACTCTTCGCGTCTGACTCTTCATGCAAACTGAACAGCAACTATAAGAGGGATCTTGGATCCTAGTGGACAATCACTTAAATATGAGCCAGCCATGTGCTGCAGCAGCCAAAAAAAAGGCCAACACAGTTCTAGGCAGTATAAACAGAGAGACAGAATAAAGATCACATGAAGTGTTAATACCATTTTATAATGGTAAGACCACACTTGGAATACTGCATCTAACTTTCGTTGTCCCAATATGAAAAAAAAATGTTGAGACTCTAGAAAGAGTGCAGAGAAGAGCAACGAAGATTATTGGGGATGTCTAGTTTAGTGAAAAGAAGAACTGAGGGTGACATGATAGCAGTGTTCTAATATCTTAGGGGTTGCCCCAAAGAAGAGGGAGTCAAGCTATTCTCCAAAGCACTCGAGGGCAGGACAAGAAGCAATGGGTGGAAACTGCAGCCATCTGGTGACAGAATTGAGTTATTACAGACCTTGAAAGGTAAATTTAAGAAACGGAGAATCTCGGGGGAATCCATCCGATTTTACTTTTCCCGAAATATCTCACAAAAATGCACTGAGGAATGCATTTCAACAGAGCAGGCCCCACTTCTCATTGTACCAGACATAGTGATCAAAAATTCCTTCTGTGGGCCTATTTTTCTGCCTTTTGAGTCAGTCTTCACTCCTGGCAACCGCCTGGACAAGTTCATGCAGATTTCTCGCCAAGGATTTGGAAGTGATTTTGCTCTTATTTCCTTCTTCCTGGGGCAGGAGAGTAAATGACTAGCTCAAGGTCAACCAGTTGGCTTTGCGCCAGTGGTGGGATTCAAAAATTTGTGGCTTGGTGGGTGTGGCATGGCGGGCGTGGTTTGGTGGGCGTGAAGGGGAAGGATACTGCAAAATCTCCATTCCCTCCCCACCCACTAACCTGCTTTCCAGCTCTGTTCTCCTGTGCAGGGCAATCAAAGAAGAGCCAGCCAATCAGCTGGGACTCGATGGGAGGCAGAGAATAGATGGGGGCGGGGCCAGTCAGAGGTGGTATTTGCTGGTTCTCTGCACTACTCTATTTCTGCTACCGGTTCTCCAGAACTGGTCAGAACCTGCTGAATACCACCTCTGCTTTGCACCCAAGGTGGGATTAGAAGTCACAGTCTCCTGTTTTCCAGCCTGGGGCCTTAAGCATGACATCAAATAGTCATTCAATCTAGGAAACGGAAGGATTAAAGTTAGGAGGTTGCAGAAACACCTAGTAGGAAAAAAGTAAGGAATCCCAGAGGGAAAGACAGAGGAAGTATCTCTCTGGGCTACTCCCTATTTGTCCTATAATCAATATAGGAAGTCTTCACCTTACAACTGTTCACTTCTTCATTCATTCATTGCTCATCTTTAGAAGTTGTGGGTGTTTCATTACTGGAGGTTTTTAAGAAAAGACTGGACTGCCACCTCTCCGAAATGGTATAGGGCCGTGATGGCACGCAGGTGGCACGCAGAGCCATTTGTGCCAGCACGCAAGCTGCAGTCAAACTTACCTCACTGCATATGCACGCGCCTCACAGCTGATTTTTGGCCAGTTTGAGGCCTTTCTCGGTCTCCCAGAGGCTTGAGGTAGGCTTCTGCAGGCTTCTGCAGGCTTTGCAGGTTGAAAACTAGGCCCGTTTCATCACTTCCTGTTTTTCTGAAAATACCGGAAGTGACAAAACAGGCCTAGTTTTCTGCCAGCAGGCCCAGTTTTCTGGGAGGCCGAAAAAGGCCTCAAACTGGCCAAAAATCAGCTGTGAGGCGCAGTGCAGGTAAGGTGGCACGGGGTGGGTGGGGATTGCGCACGCATGTGTAGGGGATGTGGTGGGACGCATTGCCTTCTGGGTGCTGGCACGCAAGCACAAGTGTGCAAGCGCATGTACAATTTTTGGCACAGGAGCCCAAAAAGGTTAGCCATCACTGGTATAGGGTCTCTTGCTTGAGCGGGGGGTGGGGGTTGGACTAGATGACCTCCAAGGCTCCTTCCAGCTCTATTCTGATTGATTTACTGACCTCTTGAAAAAAGTGACTTATGATGTTATTCACACTTAGAACCACTGCAGCATTTCTGAGCACTTGGCAATTGGAATATAGTTATGACACTTGCACTGTCCCCGAGGTCAAAAATGATAACCAACTGTAACTTTCCCAGCTGGCTTTCAACAAGCAAAATCAATGGGGGAAGCCGGATTCGTTTAATTGCACCATTCTCTTTAAGAACTGCAGTGATTCACTTAACAACTAAAAAGAGCCTTGGTGGTGCAGGCTGTTAAACGCCTAGCACTTAGTTCCAGCTGCCTGCAATTAGTGCAGGCTCGAATCCCACCAAGGCTCAAGGTTGACTCAGCCTTCCATCCTCTCAGGGTAGGTAAATTGAGGACCCAAGATTGTTGGGGGCAATAAGCTGACTTTGTAAAAATGCCGCTTAGTAATAAGCAGGCATATACAATGGAATGAAGGCTATTGCTGAGCGCATTGGGTTGTGCTCCAAAGATTGTAAGCCGCCCTGAGTCTTCGGAGAAGGGCGGCATATAAATATAATTTAAAAAAAAACTGTGGCAAGAAAGGTCATAAAATGGGGCAAAACTCACTCAATGACTGCCTTGCTTAGCAACGGAGATTTTGGGCTCCGCTGTGGTTGTAAGTGAAGGACTACCCGCTGTGTAGCATTTTTAAAAAACAGGATTGCATAAGGTCCTCTGTTTTTTCCCCGTGAAGTCATAGTTCTCAAATATTGTTTTTTTTTCCATTCTGGGTTTGTTTCCTTTGTAGACAACAGCCCAACAGTTTTGTATAGGATCATTTGTGTAACGCCCATTTCAACAAGACTCCGGGAGGTTGAAAACATCAACCAGATAAAAGCAACAACAATCAAGGGACAAGCAGACAAAATAAACCCAGACTTGCAGGATTTGGAACGGCATCAAAGACAACCTTCTCGTCACCTCAGGAAGGGAGAGGAATGTTATATCACCAGCAAGAACAATGGCGACATTGCGACCGCCATTTTGACTTTTTGTACTGCACTCTGTGTGGAGACCCCTAAAGGTGAACCCCCAGGGATCCCTGACTAGGCAGGAAACCCTACACCACTTCAGACAAATGGTTATCCAACATTTAAAAAATCCACTGTTGGAGCATTCACAACTTCTGGAGGCAGGTTGTTCAACTGGTTAACTGTTCTGTCATTTCTCCTTAGTTCTAAGTTGCTTCTCTCCTTTATTAGTTTCCATCTATTGTTTCTTGTCCTGCCCTCAGGTGCTTTGGAGAATAGCTGGACTCCCTCTTCTTTGGGGCAGCCCCTGAGGTATTGGAACACTGCTATCATATCACCTCTAGTCCTTCTCTTCCCTAGACTAGCCAAGCCCAATTCCTATAACCGTTCTTCATATGTTTTAGCCTCCAGTCCCCTAATCATCTTCATTGCTCTTCTCTGCACCCTTTCTAGAGTCTCAATGTCTTTTTTACATCATGGTAACCAAACGTGGATGCAGTATTCCAAGCGTGGTCTTCCCAAGGCGTTATAAAATGGTATTAACACTTCATGTAATCTTGATTCTATCCTTCTGTTTATGCAGACTAGAACTGTGTATATATACATTAGCCCACCCTTCACCTCAAGCAAGGCTCAAGGTTTTCAAGGCTGCAGTAAATGCAAATGAGTTTTTTAAACTCTACCTGAACATTAATAGAGAAAAGGAAATGAGATTTAAAAGTAGCTTGTGTACATTCGCTGTATAGAAACTTCCTGGAACATCCTACTTTAAACAAGGATACAGACTTTCCAGTTTATACTTGCTGGCTGAAATTAGAATTAGAATTCTTTGTTGGCCAAGTGTGATTGAACACACAAGGAATTTGTCTTGGTGCAAATGCTCTCAGTGTACATAAAAGAAAAGATACATTCATCAAGAGTCAAGAATCATAAGGTACAACACTTGATAATAAGTCCACATAAGTTCAAACAATAAAATTAATAAATAAATAGTCATAGGGTACAATAAGCAATCAAGTCATACTAGGAAACAGTCAACATAAATTGTCAAGCAACAAAGTTAAAGTCATACAGTCACAGGTGGGAGGGGATGGGTGATAAGGAGTGATGAGGAGATTAATAGTAATAGTAGTACAGACTTTGTAAATAATTGAACAGTGTTGAGGGAATTATTTGTTTAGCAGAGTGATGGTGTTTGGGGAAAAACTGTCCATGTGTCTAGTTGTTCTGGTGTGCAGTGCTCTATAGTGTCATTTTGAGGGAAGGAGTTGAAACAGTTTATGTCTGGGATGTGAGGGGTCTGTAGATAGTTTCACAGCCCTCTTTTTGACTCATATACAGGTCCTTGATGGAAGGCAGGTTGGTAGCCATTGTTTTTCTGCAGTCCTAATTATCTTCTGAAGTCTGTGTCTGTCCTGTTGGGTTGCAGAGCCAAACCAGACAGTGATAGAGGTGCATATGAGAGACTCAATCATTCCTCTGTAGAACTGGATCAGCAGATCCTTGGGCAGTTTGAGCTTTCTCAATAAATTCATAAACAAATCCCCAGGCTGGCTTGGTTTGTGGCTGCTAGGAGGTGTAATTCAGCCATACTGGTAGGGCCACAAAAACTCCACCCTTGATTTTAGAGAACAAGGAAGCTGCGTTTAACCCGTAAATTATTTCAGATCATGAAAATGAAGAGATGGGAATTGTTATGTATGTAGGTTTGAATGTCATTGGTTTAGTTTGAATTGTTCTTGTAAAATGTCAAATATGATTGGTTTGAAAAGTGGGAAAACCCTGCACTCTGATTGGCTGGCAACTGCGGCTGCTGGCTATAAGTAGCAGCTGTAGCCCAGCCAAGACGAGTCCATTTGAGCTGTAGTCACTAATAAATTCTTCACTGAAGCTCTTCGCGTCTGATTCTTCATGCAAACTTAACAGGAATTTTCTGTTAGAAGACCTCATCGGGTACAACCATAACTGAGCCCAACATTTCTGTTGCTAAGGGAGACATTTGTTAAGCGAGTTTTCCCCCCGTTTTATGACTTTTCTTGCCACAGTTGTTCAGTGAATCACTGCAGTTGTTAAGTTAGCAACACGGTTGTTAAGTGAAACTGTCTTCCCCAAGGATTTTGCTAGCCAGAAAGTTTGCAAAAGGAGATCACATGGCCCCAGGATACTGCAATCGATCACGTGGCCCCAGGATACTGCAATCGTCATAAATATGAGTCAGTTGTAAGTGTGTGATGACCCAGGTCATGACACAAAAATAACCAAGTCACAAAAATAGAAGAAAGTCCTTTTAATGCCTCCAACTTGGCCCCTGTGTCCAAATATCCTCGGCTGGATATCAAACTCTTAAAGAAAACAGTTTATGGAGGGAGTATATGCAGTCCGCACCCAAAGTAAAGTTAATTCAAAATAAAAACAACAACACAAACCACACTACGGCAGGCAAGGATGATTAATTTCAGACTTCTACCAGATAACGCAGCAACCACAGTTGGGAGGAAGCCAAAACACAGATAAGCTCTAACAACAATGCACACTTTGCTTCCAACATCTTTGCCATGCGCAGTTTGTCCTTTTAACCAGTTCTCCCAGCTGCATCTCACACATGATTGATATCTTTTAGGCATCTCACACATGATTGATATGCACCTAAAATGGGTGGTAGATGGTCACTGCAGCCATCTTGATTAAGTTGTATGATGAACACTTGAGGGAGGTTTAGCCTATCGAAGAGAAGGATAAAGAGAACGTGATAGATATCCTCCAATACTTGAGGGGCTGTCACAGAAAAGAAAGAACTGACTTATTCTCCAAAGTTGTTGTGGTCTGTTGGCCGCCGGCCCCTTCAGCAGCCAAATCAGAGGAGGAGGAGGTATGGGAGTCAGGACCAACATCAAGGTAACCTGAGAACTCTGAGGGGGAAGAGGGAATGGAGCTGGCATAGAAAGAGACAGAGGTGAAGCCTGGGCCGTCTGTCAGCCCTCAGATGGAGAATCAACAGCCCAC
This sequence comes from Naja naja, assembly GCA_009733165.1. NCBI lineage: Eukaryota > Metazoa > Chordata > Lepidosauria > Squamata > Elapidae > Naja > Naja naja. The sequence goes on from CM019159.1 coordinate 9,395,968, forward strand.
AGGGCTGGAGGCGGCTGATGAAGAAGAGGAGGAACAGCTGGGTTCAGTGGTGGGATTCAAAAATTTTTTTACTACCGGTTCTGTGGGTGTGGCTTGGTGGGCGTGGCAGGGGAAGGATACTGTAAATCTCCAGTCAGAGGTGGTATTGGCCGGTTATCCGAACTACTCAAAATTTCCGCTACCGGTTCTCCAGAACTGGTCAGAACCTGCTGAATATACCACCTCTGGTGCAGATGCGCAAAAGGCAGAGGAGAGGAGAGCAGTGGAAATCAATGGGCCGGTCCTGGGATGGAACAGCTACCGCTGCTAGCAAAGCCCCACCCTAGCTCTGGGGATAAAAAGCAGGGGCGGGGTAAATAGATGTGACAGACAATTATTCATCTCCCTGTTGGTCAGCCACTGATAGCCTGCACTTCCGAATCCTCTCTGGAAATTATCTGGAATCTGCAGCACCTTGTTTGTGTGTGTGCGCACGTGTGCGCTGTGGGAAGAAAGCGAGCGCACCTTCTGAAACTTCCTTTCTAAGTGTGGGAAGAGAGAGAGACAGACTCCTGGTGTTTTGGGCCAGTCCAAGGGGAAAGGGAACGAGAGTCAATTTCCACACAGGGAGGAGGTCCTCTTCGTGACGAAGGCCGGCCGCCGTGGGAGTAAATGTTGCCTCTGGGGCTCTGCGTGGAGTGGGTGCAGCCATTGGGAGCTGGGGAGGAGCCTGCCTGGCAATGCTATGCCTGGATTGAGTGGACAAATCCAGGGGAGGAGGCAGGGGGCTTGGGGCCTGAGCGGTACTGGGCGCAATCTGAACTGATGCAGCCTGTTCAGTTTCCCTGGTTCGTTTCTTTACTTGCTTTTCTATAGCCTGATGGGCATCTTTTTCGGCCACCTTTGAGGGCTCCCTGGGCTCCGTGGATTTGTCCCGGCCCCTGGGACGTAGAGATTTGTAGCCTGCTGTGAGAGAGCGGCTGCTGGCGCTCCTAATAAAGGGAACGTTTCATTAACTACAAAGGGCTCGTCGTATTTGGGAGCCGGGTCAGGACAAAACCACCAGAAGGCAGGACAAGAAGTAATGGGTGGAAACTTCTTAAAGAGAGATGATCCAACCTAGAACTAAGGAGAAATTTTCTGATAGGGAGAACAATTAATCAGTGGAATGGCTTGTCTCCTGGAGTTGTGGTTTTCAAAAACAGACTGGGTAACTATTCGACTGGGATGGTCTAAGCTTCCTACCTTGAGCAGGGGGTTGGACTAGAAGACCTCCAAGGTCCCTTCCAGCCCCACGAATCTATGATTTATTTATTTATCCTGCAGCTGCCCCTGGGCCTCCGAAGTCTTCTATACCATTTCTTCCCCAACAACCTAAATTAAAAATAAAGGGGTGGCACCTCCCGCCTAATGAGGTTCACGCTGAGCGACTGTATCCCGAATTTGTGCACCTCCCATGAATGCAGGACTCGTTTCAAACTAGCTTTGCTGGTTGGGTTTATTCCCTCTAATTAGCTCTTTTCAGCAGCTCAGCAATGCACTAGTCTGCTTCCGACTCCCATTTATTTACATAAAGTCACACTTGGCAATTGTGGGGCAATCTTTATTTATTTATTTTTTCATGGGCAGCTGGAAGCCACATGGTTAGTAAAGCAAGAGGAAAGCTAAACGTGCAACTTTGTGCAAAAGTGTGGTTTGGGTTAGGAAAACAAAACCAAAAAACGTGGGGAAAATTTTGTTCTTGCACATTTAAAGGAGGTTTTTAAAAAAAAACTTTACCGACTTCGGAAGGATGGAAGGTTGAGTCAACCTTGAGCTGGCCAGAATCAAACTGCTGGCAGTCGGCAGAGTTAGCCTCAATACTGCATTCTAACTACTGTGCACAAGGAAGGAGAATGAGAAAGAGAATAAGGGAGGGAGAGGGAAGTGAAGGAAAGAGAGGAGGAAGGAAGGGAGGGAGGGAGGAAGGAAGGAAGAAACAGCAATAGCACTTAGACTTGTATACCGCTTCACGATGCTTTACAGCCCTAAGTGATTTACAGAGTCAGCCTCTTGCCCCCAACAATCTGAGTCCTCATTTTACCAACCTCGGAAGGCTGAGTCAACTTTGAGCAGGTCAGGATTGAACTGCTGGCAGTTGGCAGAGTTAGCCTGCAATACCGCATTCTAACCACCGCACCACCACGGCGCTTTGATCACGAGGCCTTGGGTCCCTGCAATTGTTGTGAAGACACGCTGGTTGCCAAGCGCCCGGATCTTGATCTCATGACCATGGGGGATGCTGCCATGGTTATAAGGACCAGTCATAAATCCCTAGAGTGCTGTTCTAATTTTGAACGGTCACTAAACAAATGGTTGTAAGTCGAGGAGGATCTCTAAAGTGGCTTCCCTTGGGAGAGTCTTCTTTTGCACTACAAACATTTTGCCTTCTGCAGCTGCCTTCAGTCAAGCCAACAAAGAAGCAAGCAAGCCAGCCAGCCAGCCAGCCAGCAAGCAAGCAAAGCAAGCAAGCAGGCAGATGTGTGTGTTTTTGTAACCAGTCAGGACATGCCTCTTTCCACTTCCTAATGCAAAGTCTTCAAGTCATTCCTCAGGAAACCTAGGACTTTTTTTTTAACCCTCTTCTCGCTCTCTCACTGCCTAAAAATTAGAGCACATTTTTCGGGTTGTAAAAACTGCAGAATAACAAAAGAGTTGGATCAGAGGTGGCATTCAGCAGGTTCTGAATCAGTTCTGGAGAACCGGTAGCAGAAATTTTGAGTAGTTTGGAGAACCGGCAAATGCCACCTCTGACTGGCCCCGCCAACCCTATCTCTGCTCTGCCTCCCATTGAGTCCCAGCTGATTGGCTGGGTCTTCTTTGGTTGCCCTGCACAGGAGAACGGAGCTGGAAAGCAGGTTAGTGGGGAGGGAATGGAATTTTGCAGTATCCTTCTCCTGCCACGCCCACCAAGCCACGCAACGCCCACCAAGCCACACCCATAGAACCGGTAATAAAAAAATTTAAATCCCACCACTGGTTGGAAGGGACCTTGGAGGTCTTCTAGTCCAGCCCCCTGCTCAGTCAAGAAACATCTATACCATTTCAGACAAATGGTTGTTCAAATTCTTCTTAAAAACGTCCAGTGTTGGAGCATTCACAACTTCTGGAGGCAAGTTGTTCCACTGGTTAATTGTTCTCACTGTCAGGGAAATTTCTCCTCAGTTCTAGGTTGTTTCTCTCCTTGATCGGTTTCCACCCATGGCTTCTTGTCCTGCCCTCAGGTGCTTTGGAGAATAGCTTGACTCCCTCTTCTTTGGGGCAGCCCCTGAGATATTGGAACATTGCTATCATGTCACCCCTAATCCTTCTTTTCACTAAACTAGACATACCCAGTTCCAGCAACCGTTCTTCCTGTCTTTTAGCCTCCAATCCTCCCCTAATCCTGTTGTTGCTCTTCTCTGCACTCTTTCTATAGTCTCAGTCTCTTTTTTATATCATGGCAACAACCAAAACTGCCCTGCCGTTCATTTTATTCCTTAGTACTAGAGGTGATTTATTGTGTTCAACCCCTTTCTCCCCAACGCACGCCCACGCACCCTGCTTAGCAAGGAATCCTTCCGCTGACTTGGAACCCAGAAAAACCTGTTCACCCCAGAATAGCTCTAGTCAAATACACAGGAAGTCCTTGACTTGAGGCCACATTGGGAACACAATTTGCATTGTTAAGCAATTTTGTTGTTGTTGTTGTTGTTGTTTCAGTCGCTAAGTCGTGTTCGGCTCTTCGCAACCCCATGGACCACAGCACACCAAGCCTCCCCCATCCTCCACTGTCCCCTGGAGCTTGGCCAAATGCAAGTTCATTGCATCAATGACACTATCTAACCGTCTCATCTGCCGTCCTTCCTCCTTTCGCCTTCAATATTGTGAAGCGAAGAGGTTGTTAATTGAGCCAGGCCTGAATTCATGACTTTTTCTGGCCCTGCTTAAGTGAATCACAGCCATTAAGTGAATCACATGGCCATTAAGCAAATCCAACCTCCTCCATTGACTCTGGGAGCTGGCTGGGACTATTGCAAATGGCTGCTTCTGCTGACTGCCTGCTGCCACCAAAGTCGGTGGTTCGATTTGGACCGGCTCAAGGTTGACTCAGCCTTCCATACTTCTGAGGTCAGTAAAATGAAGACCCAGTGGTATATATGTGCTAATCCTATCCTTCCCTTCCCTTCCCTTCCCTTCCCTTCCCTTCCCTTCCCTTCCCTTCCCTTTTCCCTTCCCTTCCCTTCCCTTCCCTTCCTTCCCTTCCCTTCCCTTCCTTCCTTCCCTTCCCTTCCCTTCCCTTCCCTTCCTTTTTCATCCTCCTTCCTGCTGGCAGTGGTTAGACTGTAGTATTGCAAGCTGACTCTGACTCGAAGGGCTCTCTCAAGATTGGTAGTAAACAAATTGGAAACCCATCCCTGCCATAGGCTAAAATAAATAAACAGGGGTCAGATGTACTGCAGAAAATGGATAAGAACTGGTTATCTTCCTGGAAAAGTAGCAATCTTTTTTTTCTTTTTGGAAAGGAAGACAAAAGACAGTGATTGACTGAAGTTCTGATGTTTTTCAAGTAATCAAGGCCAGGGGTGTGGTGTCTACATTGTGTGTGTGGGTGTATGTTTTGGGTGTGAGTGTATGTGTGAGAGCGAAAGACTCTTTAACAGCAAACCCTGCAATCAAGTGACAGCTGCCCATACAGAGTTCAGCTGCAGCAGCAGCAAGTTTTCTGTTCCTGGGTGGTTCCTAACCCTAACTCAAAAGTGACACCCCTGGAAGTTTTAACAGGTAGTGCTCGACTTGCGACCACGTTCGTTGCTCAGTGAGAAATCTGTTAAATGAGCTCCGGCCCCATTTTACGACTTTTTCTTGCCATGGTTGTTCAGTTAACCCCTGCAGTTGTTAAAGTTGTTGTTCAATGAATCTGGGTTCCCCATTGACTTGTCAGGAGGTCATCAAAAGGGATTATATGACCCAGTGATGGGATTCAATTTTTTTTTACCCCCAGTTCTGTGGCCGTGGCTTGGTGGGCGTGGTTTGGTGGCTGTGGCAGGGGAAGGATACTGCAAAATCCCCATTCCCTCCCCACCCCACTAACCTGCTTTCCAGCTCTGTTCTCCTGTGCAGGGCATCAAAAGGAGACCCAGCCAATCAGCTGGGACTCAATGGGAGGCGGAGAATAGATGTGGGCGGGGCCAGTCAGAGGTGGGATTGTGGTTCTCGAACTACTCAAAATTTCCACTACTGGTTCTCCAGAACTGGTCAGAACCTGCTGAAGGTCACCTCTGGTCTGGCATCTTAAAACATCTGAGTAGCCTGTTGATAATCATGATGATATCAGAGAGGTCATTCAAATATTGGGCTGCAGTTGTGGCCAGTGGATCAAGTTTCCTCTTTTCTCTTTCTCCCTCTCTCCTCCCTCCTCTCTCTCTCTCTTGCTCTCTTTTTGATTTTTTTAATCCCACCACTGATCTGTCGCTCTCCCCCCTCCTTCCCTCCCTCCCTCTCTCCCTCTTTGATTTTTTTAATCCCACCACTGATCTACCTCCTTCCCGCTCTCTCCTTCCCTCCCTCCCTTCCTCCCTCTCTCCCTCTCTCTCCTTCCCTCTCCCTCTCTCCCTCCCTCTCTCTCCCTCTCCCTGGCATACCCTAGCTCCCATTCCCTTGCTTCCTCTTTCTCCCTGCTGTGTCGGAAGGAACAACGCCTTCGCTCAAGTCAGAATTCATTGTTTGCAAAAAGAGCCATTTATAACCAGCCAGTCCACGTGCCTGTACGACCAAGGGAAGGTTTGATTTAAGGGTTTGATTTAAAGAGGTTGAGAGACTAGAAAGAGTGCAGAGAAGAGCAACCAAATTGATGAGTGGGCTGGAGGCTAAAGCCCAGGATGAACAGTTGCAGTTCTCCAGAACCGGTCAGAACTGGCTGAACATACCACCTCTGGTCGTAAGTCACTTTGTTCTGTGCTGTTGTAACTTCAAACGGCCACTAAGTGAACTGTTATAAGTTGAGGACTACAGTGAAGCCATTTATATACTCTTGCAGCCTCCAGACGCCAGGATAAGACGTCCGTAGCATCATTTAATTTGCCCAGCGCCAGAAATATACAATTAGGTATCATCAGCATACTGACAATAATCACCCCCCATGGCCATGGATGAACTCGCCCAATGGCCTGCGGTAAACGTTGAATAGGGGGAGAGAGAGAAATGAACCCTGCAGCAAAATCATAGCTGCGCTAGCATGATGTGGGTGGCCCAGATCTGATGTACGTGACTGGGTTGCTCCACAGCTACTATATATATATATATATATATATATATATATATATATATATATATATATATATATATACCGTGTTTCCCGAAAATAAGACCTACCCAAAGTAAGACCTAGCACTATTTTCTAAACCTGCCCTAATATAAGACCTACCCCGAAAATAAGACCTAGTATAAATCTCCAGTTCCAGGAAGACTTTTCAGGGAGCAACCGTGCACCTAAACACCCCCCTACACACTCACACCCACTATTTGGCACCATAAATATATAAGACCTACCCCGAAAATAAGACCTAGTGTGTTTTTGGGAGCCCCCCCAAAAATAAGACAGTGTCTTATTTTTGGGGAAACACAGTATATATATATATATTTAAGGGCAGGAACGTATGTCCAGCTCTCCCTGCCTCCAGCCTGCTGGAGATGCAACCTCCACCTGCCTTCGCTCACCCACACAAAAGGAGCGTTTCTCCACTCCCGTGGGGCCGGCCAGTCTGGTTCCTCTTCTTCCATCACAAGCAAACCCTCCATCCATTGGGTTCTCCTGTGTGCTACGGCAGAGCCCCTGGTTGGCGTCTCCCGCCCCCTCTCCCCCCAACCGCCATGTTAGCTAGGCCTGCTGGACAAGGGAGAGCTGGGCTTTTTCCAAAACAACAACAACAACAACAGTAAAACCCCAAAAGTAATGGAATGGGAAACCTGATTTTTTTAATTTTTTTTCTTTTAGAAAAGGTGAAATGCATAGCCTCACTGCCACCTTCTCATCCTGGACCAAGTTACAAGTGTTCAGGTAGTCCTTGACTTATGAACACAATTGGGACCAGAATTTCTGTTGCTAAGCATTGTTAAGTGATTAGTGCCTGATTTTATAACTTTTTTTGCCATGTTTGGTTAGCAAATCGTTGCAGTTGTTAACCTTTCCTTTCCTTTCTCCTTTCCTTTCCTTTCTCCTTCCCTCCCCTCCCCTCCCCTTCTCTTCTCCCTTCCTTTTCCTTCCCTCCTTCCCTTTCCTTCTCATCCTTCCCTTTCTTCCGTCCCTTGAATATCCTAAATAATGGGAAGTGAGCTTCCTATAATCTTCTCCGCTGTCCTCACCACTCTCTGTATGGACCTTCTATCTGAGGCCCTGCTGCCACCAAACCAAAGAGGGATGCAGTTTGTGAAAACGCTCTCAATTGTGCCTCTGTAAAAAGGGGCCAGGACAGAAGGAAAGAGATGCGCTCACCTCACGATATATCTGATCTCACTGTGGCTTCTTTCAGATGTTTTAGCCCGAGGGTTTCCTGCAAAGTTGCTTTCCTCAGCCAAAAACCTGCATGCAGAAGCTGCTGAGCAGCTTGTACGGTAGTGGTGCCGGAATTATGCAAATGAATAAGAGCATTCTTATATAGAGATGCTACTCAGCCTCAGATTATGTCTCAGCTGTTCTGAAAAACCAACCCAACAACCCCAGATATACCTAGCCCTTGACTTACGACCCCAATTGAGCCCAAAATTTCTGTTTTTAAGCGAGACATCTGTTAAGTGAGTTTTCCCCTCATTTTACAACCTTTCTTGACACAGTTATTAAGTGAACCTGGCTTCCCCATTGACTTGAAGATTGCAAAAGGGGAATCACATGATCTCTGGAACAGTGCAACTGTCCTAAATTTGAGCCAATTGCCAAGCGCCCAAATTTTGATCACACGACCAAGGGGATGCTGCAATGTTTGTAAGTGCGAAAAATGGCCGTGTCACGCCCCTGGTGGAGACTGACTCTGAGGGAGAGGAGGAACAGCTGACAGGAAGTGGAGGTGTGGCTCCGGAGGTTGTGGAGGAGGCTGGGGAAGGGCAGAGGCCAGCTGAACAATCAGAGGAGGACCCAGGCCCATCCCCTCTCCATCCTAGGGCACGCAGGGAGGAGAGGATAAGGGAGAGACGTGGTCTACAGGGAAGAAGAGGGCCTTGATCCTCTTCATGGGCTGCAGCTGTGACAACTGCATAAGAGTTTGGACCTGCATACTGCCGAACGCTGGAAACAAAGCGTGTTTCATTTTGGTCTAAAGTTATCTTGGTTGGCGTCCTTCCAACAGACTGTGCCTTGTTATCTCCTTGAATTTGGTAAATACTTCTCCTGTTCCATTGTGGAAATTTCGTCGTTGTAGTTTGTTTGGTTTTTTATTTCACCTCTATCTGCTCATTAAATTTGGACGGTATTGCTTTCTTTTGAAGATTATTTTTTATGTTTTACCTCCAACTGAGAATTATTGAACAGTGGGGCCAAGTTGGAGGCATTAAAGGACATTTATTTACGTTTTGGATTTTGTTACGTTTGTGTTACACTCTGGGTCATCACAGGCCGTAAGTCACTTTTTTCAGCGGTGTCATAATGTTGGTCACTAAACAAACCTGTACATAGCCACCTATGTGGGCCAGGTCCCTGGCCATGAACTCCTGAGCTGTACCTGCCCTCCACAGTGAAGGCAACCTGAAATTTCCCAAGACCCAAATCTTCCTTTAGCAATTCCATCATGAGGTCCAGCAGCTTAGGTGGAGATGAAGCTACATAGGAAGAAGACCAGAATGGCAGGAGTTGAGACTAGCACACCTTTCTTGGCAAACTGATAAGCAGCACCACACATCCAGTGATAAACTGAAACCGATCAGAACAGAGCTGGAAGGGATATTGAAGGTCTTCTAGTCAAACCCTTCGCTCAAGCAAGAAATACCATTTCAGACAAATGACTGTCCAGTCTCTTCTTAAAAACCTCCAGTGATGAAGCGCCCACAATGTCTGAAGGCAACTTCTGTTCCACTGGTTAATCGTCCTCACTGTTAGGAAGTTTCTCCTCAATTCCAGGTTGCTTCTCTCATTGATTAGTTTCCATCCATTGTTTCTTGTCCTGCCCTTCTGGTGCATCGGAAAATAAGTTGACAAGTCCTCTTTTTTGTGGCAGTCCCTCAAATACTGGAATACTGCTATCGTGTCATCCCTAATTCTTCTTTTCTCTAGACTGCCCAACCCCAAATCCTGCAACTGTTCTTCATATGGGCCTTGATGGTGCAGGCTGTTAATAGCCTAGCACTTAGCTCCAGCTGCCTGTAATTATTGCAGGCTCGAATCCCACCAGGCTCAAGGTTGACTCAGCCTTCCATCCTCTCGGGGTAGGTAAACTGAGGACCCAAGATTGTTGGGAGCAATAAGCTGACTTTGTAAAATTGCCACTTAGTAATAAGCAGGCATATACAATGGAATGAAGGCTATTGCTGAGCACATTGGGTTGTATCCCAAAAACTGTAAGCCGCCCTGAGTCTCCGGAGAAGGGCGGGATATAAATATGAATAAAAAAAAAATATGTTTCAGCCTCCCAGCCTTTAATCATCTTAGATGTCCTTCTCTGCACTTTTTTTCCCAAAGTCTCAACAACTTTTTTTGCAATCTGTAGGATGTTAGCACCTACCCCTCTCCTAGAAAAATGAAATATCCTAGGAAATATTAAAAAGGCAGAATATTTCCCCTAAAAAGAGAAGCAGAAACTCAGAAGCAGAAACTCACCTCAGAGGCGGAAGCTCACCCCCCACCTTTGCTAATGTACCATTTACTCTGGCCTAGGCCAGTCTATTTTACATAACAAAGATCTACTCCAGGCAGCCCCATATTAGGAACTGCCCAAAGCCCTCTCATTACGTCATCATCCAGCAAGGCTCAACCAAGCCTGGGACTCAGGACAGCCTACAGAGTTGCCCCTGCATGGCCCCATGGGAGTCTGACAACTAATCAGAATACAAGCTCAAATTCAAATCCCAACCGAGGGCATAAAACCCAGGGACTCTCAGCATCTCCTTCCTTCTTTCTACACCCAAGGCATGTGATCCTGTCCACCATTAAACCATCTTTCCAAGCAGTCACCATGTTTCCAGTGTCTTTCTTCCCCACTTGGAACTGAACCCAGAAGGGTATTTCTTCCAACAAATGTAATCTTTTTTTTTTGTAAGAGAAGAACTGTGCCTCTGTGTCCACTGCCTCTTATTTTTTGGAATACAGGCAGTCCTCAACTTATGGCCACAAAATGAACTGTTGTAAGTCGAGGATTTACCTGCATCTGCCATGGATTCCCTACCATCTCCAAGGCCACCTTTTGGCTTGTTTTGATAACAGCATGAGCCACACACGACATTTATGAAGTGTCGGAACTGGTTCAAGAGCTATAAAACACCAACCAGCAGCAAATATATAACACCTTTACAAAATGTATGCACTTCCCTCCTTCAAGGGTGGAAGTATGGCTTCTGGCAGCATGACTACCTCTTAATTAAAATATAGTTATCAACTCCTGCAACTCACAAATAGAATCAGCCTATCTATACATCGCTCTTTTATAGGATAACGCCCAAAGAATACATAAAAATAGAGGAGGAAAGAGTAAACAGAGGGACAATTGGAATGGAGCGGAGAAAGAAAAATTGTTCAGATGTGGATTGTTAAAACTGCGTCTCTCAATCTTTCCGAACAAATTGATAAAGAGGTTACTTGGCACAAATTAAGCCAGAATGATGGTCGTGTTTAAGATTATTGCTAAAGATATCAAGTACCTACAGCAGACTTTATTTTTTTTTAATTTTACGCATACATCTAGCTATAGATATAACACTTACCAAGTGATAATTCCCCATGTACTAGGCTGGAAATTCTCGGTTTGGATAACTTAGAACTGTGTCGCTTGTATTGCATAAAAAATTATACGTAGTAATGTTTTACCTGTAAATGCCTTTTTTTTGTTTTAATCGCAACAATTCGCACACTAACCACCACTTTAAACTCAATGTAAATTGTTCTAAACATAACTGTAAAAAATACGATTTCTGTCACAGAGTTGTCCAACTCTGGAATGCCCTACCTGATTCAGTTTTTTCAGCTACAAATTTTCAGTTTCAGTCACAAATTGTCTTCCGTGGACCTTAAGCATCATACTTAAGCGATGAGTACAGGGGTCGTGCATAAGTGCACTAAGGTGCCTCTATTGTCCCTGTCATTGTATTTTTATTCTTTTATTCTTGTTCTCATTTTTGTTTGACAAATTCCAATAAATTAAATTATAAAATAATTATTTTATTTTATAATTTAATTATTTAATTATAATTATAATTAAATTATAATTATAATTAAATAATTAAATTATAAAATAAAATATAAATTATTATTATAATTTAACTATAATAAATAAAATATATAAAATAATTCCCAATTACCAACAAATACTAGAGGTATTTTTAAGTTCTATTTAAAAGATCTCTTGAACCGAGAATGTTTCAAACTTATCCTTACTTAAATTAACAGAAGGGATATCATTTAGACCCACTTATAGTTTTCCATGTTTTATTGTTTCTCTATGCTTAGGTAAAATCAACTTTAATCTAAAATTTATCTGACTGCCTGAAACCAAATAGCTTACCAAAATTACACAACAAAATCAGAATAAAAATGAAAAGGATAATCAAAATACACAATTATATTGGATGCATTTGATATGCGTACTTTAAAACTTGTAATGGAAAAGTCTTATCTGGAACTAGAGTACTCCAGTAACAGCCAAATACATATTATTTTAGATTATTTTTTTGAGGAAGCATACTATTACAAAATTAGGGAGAATTGCCAGAACTTCAATTAATTGTACACATGAAGAGCAAGTAGAAGAATCAGAGAAGAAACTTGGATGATTTAAAAACACATGGATGGGTTCAGATATCATGATGAACTTCAAATCCAGGTCAACCAAATTCCTATGTTCACTTGACTCATTGATGCCTTCAGAATGCGGTTTAAGTGATGGACTAGTCCATACAAGAAGGGCTGGGGGGGTGGGGGAAAGAGGAGGAGGAAGAAACCATCAACCACCAGAGGGGTGAGAAAGCATCCACCGTCCACTTTCCTTTCAACCTTGACTCACAGGTTGGGCCAAGAAAACAGAACCAAGCACCAAAAATTAATTTCAAAGGAGCCTCTGGAGGAAATGGGAAAGGCAAATATCCCCTTTCTTGAGAGACTGTGAGAAGGAGCCTTTCTCTCTCTCTGAGAAAAGCATTAATCACACCTTGGAATGACAGCCAGGCAGCTAAACAGCAGCCTGGGGAGTAAAAAGGTGTCTGGAATTCCAGCTGGGTTCATTGGCCTTGGGGACTGTCCTCAGTGGCCCCTTGGCCGTCCTCACAATGATGCCTCAGAACAAGAGACTTCAAACGTGGCAAGTTTAAGATGTGTGGACTTCAACTCCCAGAATTCCTGAGCTAACACGGCTGGAGGAGGGATTCTGGGAGTTGAAGTCCACAAGTCTTTAAAGTTGTTGCCTCAGAACTTTAAAAAAATAAAAGGGACCATTTTGGGGGGAGAGAAGCCCTCCTTTTGGGGGTGGGAGCAAGAGATGAGCTGCTGGGGGTTCGGGAGAGCCCCTAGCTAAGATTCCGCACAGTTCGGAGAACCCCCAAATCCCACTCCTGGCTGGCCCCGCCCACCACACCCCGCCACTTCCAGGAGTCCCCACGCGGCCCATTTTGGATGCAGTAAGGTGACCAACCGTCCTCCTTTAGGGAGGACAGTCCTCCTTTTGCAAGTTCTGTCCTCTCTCGAAAAGTGTCCTCCTACATGTCCTCCTTTTTGACATTTGAAGACTAATCTGTAAATCTCCATATTTGTTTTTTTTTTTTTTAAACCATCTTCCATTTTATATATATACAGTGTGTCAGTTGGTTACAAATCTTTTGTGCTATCCATTTGTAGTCATCACGCAAAGTTTATATAAACTTTCACATTGTCAAGCTAACATATGCTTATATATTTATCAGTTATTAATCATCCATGACTAAACTATTTATTCCATCATTTTATACGAGATATTCCAATTTTTTTGTTAATATTTATATTGTACTTTCATCCAATGGTTATACGTATCTATATTATATTTTATATCAATCTGTTAAGCTTTATTACAGAATTATCTAATCTATTACATTATCATGTCTTTTTGTCCAACCATTGATAAAACAAATCCCACATCATATAAAATTGTTTATCTTCTTGTTCTCTAATTTCAAGTGTCAATTTACAGTCCTTAATTTTCTTAATAACTTCCTCCTGCATAGGTATTTTATCATTTTTCCAATTCTTGGCAAATACAATCCTAGCTGCTGTTAAAACATTTACAATCAAATATTTCAACTCTTTATTGTATATTTCTGGTATAATTCCCAATAAAAAGATCTCTGGTTTAAAGTCTATATGTTGTTTTATCATTTTTTCCAACCATGTGTGGATTTTAGTCCAGTATTTTTGCATCCAAACATGTCCACCACATATGGTAATATGAACCAGGTATCTGATGACATTTTCAACATTTATCCGATTTATTCTTAAACATTCTCGTAATTCTCGTCGGGGGTAGTTGCCACCTATAAAACATCTTATACAAATTTTCTTTATATGCAGTTGACATTGTCATTTTATAATTCTGAGACCATAATTTTTGCCATTTCTCTAAATCAATCCCATATCCAAAATTCCCCCCAATCATTGTTTCTTTAACTTGTTCTTCTTCCTTTTTAAATTCTAATAAATGTCCATAAAGTTTTTTAATTACCTTTTCATCAGTACCCATCATAATTTTATCTAAAACAGTCATCTTATCATAAATACCTTTGTATTTGATCGATGCCGAGCCGATCTGTTTTGTGTGATGTGACGAATTTGCATTTGACATGACGATTCATCAAGGCTTGGTACAGTGCGGCGAGATGCGATTATGAGTCGCTTGCGCTCTACACAGGAGAATTGTTTTGAGAGAGTGTACCATGCGCAAGAGTGTGCCGCGTGCAAGAGTGTGGATGTGCAAGAGTGCGCCATGCGCAAGTGGCTTTGTTTTTTTTCTTCAATTTATTTGTGTCCTTCCCTCATTGTAAAAAAGTTGGTCATCTTAATACAGGTAAGTGCAGGGCGCGCGCAGAGGCTTGGGGAGGGCGAAAAACAGGCCTCCCAGAAGTTCAGGAAGGCCAGATATGGGCCCATTTCTGGCTTCCAGAGAACCTCTGGAGCCTGTGGAGGCCATTTTTGCCCTCCCGGAAACTCGAGAAAAGCCTCCGGAGCCCGGGGAGGGCAAAAACGCCCCACCCCTGCCGTGGTGCAGGAGGCTGACTAGGCCACACCCACCATGGCCATGCCTACCCAGCAACCGGGCAGAGAACCCGTTGCTAAAATTTTTGAAGCCCACCCCTGGGTGGGAGCAAGAGATGGGCAGCCTCAACTCTGGAGCTGACCACGATCTCCCCTTTCCAGGGATCCTTCACACAGACATTAAGATGCTAACTTGATCCCACATTAGGGGATGGTGTGCCCCCCCCTCAAAATCTAGAGTCTGGAAGCACCCTTGCTGGCTGCAGGTAGTCCTCAACTTACGACCACAGTGGAGGCCAGAATGGATGTTGCTAAGTGGGCAATCCCTTGAGTTTTGCCCCATTTTCTTACGACTTTCCTGGCCACCTATTTGTTAAGCAAATCCCTGCGGCTAAGTTAGTAAATGGTTAAAGTAACAAAATGGTTGTTAAACGAATCTGGTTGACTTTGTTTGTTGGTAGGTCGCAAAAGAAGATCACACGATCCAACACACCCACCCCCGCACACACACACTGCAACCGTCATAAATATGAAACAGTCATCAAGCATCCGAATGTAAATCGCATAACCGCCGGGATGTTCCCCCCACGGTCGTAAGTGTGAAACATGGTCCTAAGTCACTTTTTTTCAGGGTTACTGCAACTTTAATCATGAAATGAATTGTTGTAAGTCGAGGACTACTTGAATTCAAAGGTGTCTTCATTTCAGGGGCTTCTGCCTTAGAAAACAACTCCTTCCAATGGGGGAGGGCCATATTCCTGGACAATCCTCGCCCAAATTTGGGAATTCCAGCCTCTCAAACCATGTTCATTCCTGCAAAAGAGATCCAGCTCAGAATCTATCACTTATCTAACTCTATCTATCTATCTATCTATCTATCTATCTATCTATCTATAGTCTGTATCTATCTATCTATCCTATCTATCTAATCTATCCATCCCTCCATCCATCCCTCCATCCATCCGAAATACCACTCAGGCATCATCACAAAATCTCCAGAACCATAAAGCCTACAAAGTTGAAATTTGGCACATATCTTCCTCTTGGCTTCTAGGTGCTCACTAAGAAAGGGTTTTTCGAAATGACCATCAGAGCTTTCATATTTCCTATAATATTATTCTTAACATGCTCTGATGCTAAGGAGTTCTACTCCCCTTCCCCACCTGAAAAGAAATCTCTTCCAAATGCAAAACACAAGCAGAGGAGTTTCAGTTTCACTTTGAGAGCTCCAAGCAGCTTTAGTACAGAACAGTTGAGCTAAGCCACACCCCAGGCTCCTTGCCGTCTCCTTCTTGCTCACACAGCAAATACTGTTTCACTTTCCAAACAGCCCTCAGCTCTCTCGCACACTGACAGGAACGCTAGCCGATAGCAGGATGAATACCGATGGATGCTGGTAGGCAGAGGCAGAATTCCCCCCCCCCTTATTTTCCTCCCCAAAAACTAAGCCCAACCACATAGTTTCATAGCGAACCACGGGTCCCCTGCTAGTTGTTGATAATTCGCAAATGGAGGGAGGGGAAACCCAGAAGGAAACCAACGAACACAAACACACCTTATCACAATCCTTTACAAGAGGGAGGGGGGACGTCTCTGCAGCTGAAGGGAGGGGGGAACAGACAGAGAAAGAATGAACCTTTTACATACTCCGTTCCCTTTCTTTACCTGTAAACAGCCCCCAAATTAGGTTCCGGGCTCGACCTGACGCAGCAGCTCACCTGGAATTCCTACGCGAGGCCCCGCGCGTCTCTTTGCTCTGATTCACCCTGGAACTTGGCAGCAGGACAAACTTGGCCGAAAGTTTTTTTTTTTGTAAAGTCCAGAGCCAGGTATAAGCTTACCTGAAGCGCGTCCCCTTCCTCGGTCTTGGGAGCGGGGAGGCCGGTGTGTCCATGGGGCTCCCCGGGGGAGGCTTTCGGTGGTTCCCTGGGCGCCTGCTCCTTCTTCGCTTCCCCGGGGGCGTCGGGCGCTCTTCGCCTTTTTTTTTCTTTTCCAGGTGAGCGAATGGAGGGACACACCTACGAGAGACAGGAAGCCAGGAAAGCTGCGGGCTGATTGGCTTCTCCGGCACAGAGTCGAGCAAGGAAATAGTGTGTGACTCCCATTTCAGGTGTGCGTGTGTGTGGAGGGCGGGGGGACACACAAAGAAGGGCCGGGAAAGCTCCGTGCCTGATAAAAGAACCCCGCTCGGGCGGACGCGCTTCTTCGTCGCGAGGGCCTCCACGCGAGCTTTCTTCTTAAAAAGGATTAGGAATCGTGGTTAGAGATTAAACGATGCGGGGTTTCAGCAGCCGTGGTAGTTTTTTCTCGCCACTGTAACAATGTGTACATCCGAACTTGTTTCTCTGTGTCGTATAATATATGTAGGTACAGTATAGTCTTTCTTTCTTTCTTTCTTTCTTTCTTTCTTTCTTTCTTTCTTTCTTTCTTTCTTTCTTTCTTTCTTTCTTTCCTTCCTTTCTTCCTTTTCTTTCCTTCCTTTCCTTCCTTTCTTCCTTTCTTTCTTTCCTTTCTTTCCTTCTTTCTTCTTTCCTTCCTTCTCTTCCTTCCTTCTTTCCTTCTTTCTTTCTTCCTTCCTTCCTTCTTTCCTTCCTTCTTTCTTTCCTTCTTCTTTCCTTCCTTCTTTCCTTCCTTCCTTTTCCTGCTTCTCCTTCCTCCTTCCTTCTTCTTTCCTTCTTTCCTTCTTTCCTTCTTCCTTCTTCTTTTCTTTCCTTCTTCCTTCTCTTCTTTTCTTCCTTTCCTTCTTTCTTCTTTTTCTTTCCTTCCTTCTTCTTTCCTTCCTTCTTTCCTTTCCTTCTTTCCTTCTTTCCTTCTTTCCTTCCTTCTTTCTTCCTTCTTTCCTTCCATCTTTCCTTCTTTCTTTCCTTCTTTCCTTCCTTCTTTCTTTCCTTTCTTTCCTTCCTTTCCTTCTTTCCTTTCTTTCTTTCCTTCTTTCTTTCCTTCTTTCCTTCCTTCTTTCCTTCCTTCTTTTCCTTCCTTCCTTCTTTCTTTCTTTCATTGCTTTTATATTTTTGTCCTGTTTATGTAGCGTATATTGGAGGTGGTGACCCTTGGAGAGCTGTACGCGGTGAAATTTCATTTTAACATATGTTGATTCATGTACATTCAAAGTGACAATAAAGTTATTCTAAGTTTTTAATGCTGACGAAGGATAGGGGTTTTTGTTTGTTTCAATTTAAACACAGGCTGTGAAGGAGAGGCCATCAAACCAGGACAGAGTTCAAAAGGACTGTGGTTTTTTTATTGTGGTGTAAGGATTCCAATCTGATGCATTTGACCCTGCCCTTGTGCTCAGCCAGGTCACCTCCTACAGAATCAGTTGAAATGATATCAAACAGAGGAAGAAGAAAGAGTGAGGTAAAATTTGCAGAGCAACTAAATTTGTGCAAGTCTTCCAAAAATATAATTCCACTATCAATAGGAGGAGGAGTCAAAAGTCACTTTTTTCAATGGTATTGTAACTTCAAATGGCCATTAAACTAATGAGAGCAATTAATCAAATAAAGGACTATTTGGAAAGTGTTATGTATGTAGGTTTGAATGTTATTGGTTTATTTGAACTGTTCTTGTAAAATGTCAAATGGTATTGGTTTAAATAGTGCGGGAAGAAACCCTGCACTCCCATTGGCTGGCAACTACGGCTGCTGGCTATAAGAGGCAGCCGTAGCCCAGCCAAGTCGGGTCCATTCGAGCTGTAGTCACTGAATAAACTCTTTGCTGAAGCTCTTCGTGTCTGACTCTTCATGCAAACATAACAGAAAGAGACAAGGAAGACTTTCAAGCAACGCAGAGATTTTGGAATTTGTTGTTTCTTACCGGATATGCCACCCCTCCGTTTTCTTAAAAGTATTGCTTAGAATATTCCATTAATCCTGTTGTATGCATTGATATTTTTTATGTTTAACACCATATAATTCATATAAAGCAAAAAAAAAAAATTAAATGTGGGTGTGTTGATACTATATTAGTTATTCTGGATGTTCTGTTTTTTTTCTCTATTCCTTTCTCTCAATTTGTAGAAAAATATATGCTGTAACTGCATAATTAAAATCCCACCCTTCTTTTAAAAAAAGGGGGCAGGGCTTTGGTTGTATTCCTTGTGGTCATCATCTTAACAATCATAAAAAACATAGAATAACTCAGTTGGAAAGCACCTTGAAGGTCTTCTAGTCCAGGGGTCACCAACCTTTTGGACCTCAGGGACCACCAAACTCATAATTTTAAATCCCACGGACCAGAGACCCTGGGAAAATCCCCCCAAAAAAGTCTGCAGGAAAATTTCCCACCTCGTTTTCCTACCGATCAATCATTCTTTATTTGGGATCGCAGGATACCGTCTCCAGCTCCGTTCTCAGGGGGAGAGAGAGAGACTTTTGGCTTCATGCAAGGAAAGCAGCAGAAGCAGCAGAAGTCTTTCTTTCTCTCCCCCCAAATTCTGCCAGAAATGAGTCTTTGTGAGACTTGTCACGCTGGCACAGCCGCTTGGAGCTGGATGCCTTGCAAGGTCCCAAAGACTCATTTCTGGTGGAGTTTGGGGGAGAGAAAGAAAACTTTGCTGCTTTCTCTGCTGCAGCCAAAAGCAGAAGAAGAAAGAAGTGAAAAGAAGTAGTCTGGTGGCCAGGCAAAGCACGTGAGGTGAGTGGGGCAAGTTCCCCCCCTCTGCCCTTTCCCCTCTCCCCTCACAACCTCATGTTGTTCGCAATGCAAGGGACGCAAGCCTTGTATTCCTGCGCAGCCTGGATTAATTAATTAATTTATTTATTTATTCGACTTGTATGCCGCCCTACTCCCTAAGGACTCAGGGCGGCGAACATTAAAACAGAGAAAAATTTACAATAAAACAGAATTAAACAACTAAACAAGCCAAATAAAGTTAAAATAAAACCCAACCCCGGGTCATTCGAGGCCGGCCCGTTGAAACAACCAGGTCTTCAGGTCCCGGCGGAAGGAGCGGAGGTCAGGGGCCAAGCGGAGATCCACGGGGAGGTGATTCCAAAGGGCAGGTGCTCCCACGGAGAAGGCCCTAGCCCTGGGGACCGCCAGCCTACAATGTCTGACTGACGGCACCCCAAGGAGGCCCCTCCTATGAGAGCGAACAGGGCGATCGGAGAGTGATGCTGGCAGGAGGCGTTCCCGCAAGTACCCTGGACCCAAGCCATTAAGGGCTTTATAAGTTGTAACTAATACCTTGAAGGCGACCCGGGAGGCAACCGGCAACCAATGCAAGCCACGCAGGAGAGGTGTAACATGGGAATATCAAGATACCCCCATCACAGCCCGCGCGGCTGTGTTCTGCACCAGCTGAAGCCTCCGGACCGTCCGCAGGGAAGCCCCATGTAGAGAGCATTGCAGTAGTCGATTCTAGAGGTGATGAGCGCATGAGTAACCGTTCGAAGGGCATCTCGGTCCAAATAAGGGCGAAGCTGGCGAACCAGCCGAACCTGGGCAAAAGCTTTGGGGGTTGCTTTGGAGGTGACATTTCTCTGTGGACCACCAAAATTTTCTCGCGGACCACCAGTGGTCCCCGGCCCACTGGTTAGCAACCACTGTTCTAGTCCAACTCTCTGCTCTAGCAGAAAATCCTACACCATTTCGGACAAATGGCTGTGCCTATAAAATTGCCAAGACAACTAAATGGTTGAAAGGACAACACTGCATTCTGTGGTTTGGCCTTCGAATGTTTAGTGGCTTGGGGCAGTAGTATGGTTTTTTTTTAATTTTCAAAAGACACATTACTGAATGGGATTGTTAACACTTTGGAAAGCCAAGATAAAATCCAGAATGATTTTGAAATGATTAGAATGATGGACTGCAAACAACATAATAAAATCTAACGCACATAACACAGGCATATATGGTAAATTTACCTCAGACCAAAGGGGAATATTGTAGCTGTCATACTCTGTTTATGAGTCAGCATGCAATGTGGCTGCAAAAATAAATTTTAGATTGCATGAATAGGATTATCTATTTTGAAACAGGAGAAAGAAGATGTGTTTATAATTTGTGCTGGTTGCAACAGGAAACTTCAAGTAAAGGAATGTTTTCAGAGAAGAAATATGATATATTAAGGAACTGATCTAGCAAAGTTTCATCTCTATAATAATGTTATTAAATTGTTTATTACACGAAATCTTACCAAAATTTTAAAACTATCAGGAAGAAAGAAGAAAAAGAGAGAGAGAAATAGAGGTGCAGAAATGTATAAAGAAAAAAGACACACACACACACACACACACACACACACAGAATTAATTTCTGACTTCTAAAAATATAAGAAATGCTTACATTCAACTCTTAGTTCAAAGCTATGATATAATGTCCATTTCCCACAAAAAATAATATTTTTAAAAAATGTTAATGATCATGAAATCCATATGTCATAATTTGTTTCTTTTTTTAATCTTCAGAAAATCCACAAAAGGCTTGCAATTATAGATACATTTCTTCAGTGAATTTTCTCTCACAAGGAACATTCATGTAACCTGAGTGGCCAGTTCCATCACCTTCATTAACCATTCCTCTGTTGTAGGTTTCGCAGGGTTTTTCTTTTTTCTTTTAATATATGTTTTATTAATATATTTATATATACATATATACATATACACATGCATACATGCATATGTATATATATATATGTAAAATCTCCATATAAATCTGAACAACATGTTGTCTAGGCACAATTAGTTTTGAGTAGGGATACAAAAATAATCAGAATGGTAATCATATTATACATATCAATATTAATCATATACAGAGGTGGTATTCAGCAGGTTCTGACCAGTGCTGGAGAACAAAAATAATCAGAATGGTAATCATATTATACATATCAATATTAATCATATACAGAGGTGGTATTCAGCAGGTTCTGACCAGTGCTGGAGAAGCGGTAGTGGAAATTTTGAGTAGTTCGGAGAACCAGCAAATCCCACCTTGGACTGGCCCCGTCCCCATCTGTTCTCTGCCTCCCATTGAGTCCCAGCTGATCGGCTGGGTCTTCTTTGGTTGCCCTGCACAGGAGAACGGAGCTGGAAAGCAGGTTGGTGGGGTGGGGAGGGAATGGGAATTTTGCCACGGCCACCAAGCCACACCCACCAAGCCAAGCCATGCCGACAGAACTGCTAATAAAAATTGTTTCAATCCCACCACTGATCACATAGTACAATTAGCGTCTCCATCTTAAAACATTTTCAGTATATGATTATTATTTTAGTCTTTTTAGTTTCTAACCTCTGTTTCTGTTATTTAGCCATTGGTAAAACAAGTCCCATGTTAAGAAGAATTCTGTTTCTTCTTTTCTTGTGTCAGTCTATCCATCTCAGCACATTCTAATATTTCAGAATATTTCGCAGGGTTTTTCCAGTGCTGTTCATATACAAGTTGTGCTGCTGTTACCTACAAATGCAGAAGATAAAACACACCAGATTTCTCTTCGGAGCACTTAAAGATAGTCCTCAACTTAGAACCAATCTTAGAACCAATTTAGTGACCACTCGAAGTTACAGCATCCCTGAAAAAAAACCAACTGTTTTTCCCACGACCCATTGCATGTGCCTCCCGATGGTCACAGGATCAAAATTTGGATGCTTGGAAAATGGTTCATATTTATGACGGTTCTGAGGTCATGTGATTGGTTTTGGCCACCTTCTGACCAGCAAAGTCAATGGGGAATCCAGGTTCACTTAACAACCATGTCAACTTATCGACTGCGATGATTCACTTAACAACCGTGGCAGGAAAATTCATAAAATGGGACACTTAACAAATGAGTTCAGGGCTGAGTAATCAAAGGGACGCGGTGGCTCGGTGGCTAAGCATGCTGAGCTTGTCGATCAGAAAGGTTGGCAGTTTGGCAGTTTGAATCCCTAGCGCCGTGTAATGGAGTGAGCTCCCATTACCTGTCTCAACTTCTGCCAACCTAGCAGTTCGAAAGCAGGTAAAAATGCAAGTAAAAAAATAGGGACCCAGTTTGGTGGGAAGGTAACAGCGCTCCGTGTGCCTTGGGCATTTAGTCATGCTGTCCACATGACCACCGAGACGTCTTTGGACAGCGCTGGCTCTTCGGCTTTGTATCAGAGATCAGCACCGCCCCCTAGAGCCAGAAACGACTAGCACGTATGTGCGAGAGGAAGGGTTGAGTCCTTTTCAGAAAGGGGGAATTGGGAGCTTTTTGAATGGGAAAGGGAGGGACCGGGGGAGGAAGTGAGATGCAACCCTGAATCGCAGATTGCTGTATGAACCCAGCCCTGGGGATTAGCTTATGGATCAGTGTGTGTTGTGCAAACTGTGTGATCACACAGCAAGTGGAGTTAATTGAACCCTACCGCAAGCAGAGATAAGCAAGTGTTTGTGAGGCTGTGTTGCAATTACAAGAAGCCGCATTTTAACCAAAGTCTCTACCCAAACGGTGCCTCCCACAACACCTGCTAAATATAAGAGTGACAACACCAATTATTTCAGACTCCTCCACCTTTCCTAACTCAGAAATAGTTTGGTTTGTTTACCGCTTTTATGTCCAAAGTTCTTAGCTTTGCCTCCAACCTTTAAAAGACAAGGTTTATTATTTACTAGCTTGATACCCATGTTTCACTATGAAACTATGTGATTGGGCAAAATTAGTTTTTGGAGAGGAAAATAAGGGGGGGGGGAAATTCTGCCTCTGCCTGCCAGCATCCATCGGTATTCATCTGGCTAGGGTCCTGTCAGTGTGTGAGAGAGTTGAGGGCTGTTTGGAAATTGAAACAGTATTTGCTGTGTGAGCAAGGAGACAGCAAGGACCCTGGGCATGGCTTAGCTCAACTGTTCTGTACTAAAGCTGCTTGGTGCTGTGAAACTAAAACTGAAACTGAAACTCCTCTGCTTGTGTTTTGCATTTGGAACAGATATCTTTTCAAGTGGGGAGGGGGAGTAGAACTCCTTAGCATCAGAGTGTGTTAATAATAATATAGGAAATACTAATGCTCTGATGGTCATTTCAAAAAATCTTTTCTTAGTGAGCACCTAGAAGCCAAGAGGAACATCCGTGCCAAATTTCAAGTTTGTAGAATTTATGGTTCTGGAGATTTTGTGATGATGCATGAATGATATTTTGCTTTTATATATATAGGTTCTCCTACACCAGAGATGGCGAATGATGGCCTCCTTATGACTTGTGGACTTCAACTCCCAGAATTCCTTGAGCCATCCATGCATGGCTGGTTCAGGAATTCTGGGAGTTGAAGTCCACAAGTCATAAAAGGGCCATTGTTCCCTACCCCTGCCTTAAACGATCAAACAAACCTCAAATACAGGTAGCCCTTTGACTTACAACCCTTCATTTAGTGACCAGTTACAAATAGCATTGAAAAGTGACTTATGACCCTTTTTCACACTTAGGACCGTTGCAGCGTTTCCATGATCATGTGATCAGAATTTGGAAGGTTGGCAACTGGCATGGACTTATGAGGGTTGCTTAAGGTCATGTGGTCCACAAGAAAATTTTGGTGGTCGGCAGAGAAATGACCCCCCCAAAGCACTCCCCCCAAAGCAATTAATCCAGGCTGTATGGGAACACAAGGCTGCACCATGCACATGGCCCGCCCATCTGCTGGCCCCCCTCTTCAGCCAAGCGCAAACCTTACCTTGAGCATAACCACGTGAGCTGGAATTGGAAGGTAAGACCAACGTCGGGGGAGGAAAATCTGCCCCGGGGTGACTTACTGACATTGGTGGGAAGGTCGGTCCCATATTCCAGAGCTGCCATAGTCACAGGACTGGCCCTTTGGTCATCCCGGAGCAGCTCCTCCAGTCCATGGCAGGCTGGTGCACCTGGGTGGAGGAGCAGCTGCTACGGGATGACCAAAGGGCCAGTCCTGTGACTACTGCAGCTCTGGAATATGGGACCGACTTTCCCACCAACACCAGCAAGCTACCGTCAGTCAAAATTCTTATTAGTGGACCGCAGGATTTAAAATTATGAGTTTGGTGGTCCCTGAGGTCCAAAAGGTTGGTGACCCCTGGTATAGGCTTTCCTGCCTAAGCAGGGGGTTAGACTAGAAGACCTCCAAGGTCCCTTCCAACTCTGTTATTCTATTTCTGAAGTTGTAATTCTTCAAAGGCACAAGAGGTGGCAGGATTTAGCTAACCTTGGCTGAGTTGGGACCAAATTGAAATTGATAATTCTAAAGGAAACAAGTACCCAGGAGCCAGGATGAGTCCCATAACTGTTGTTAACTACTTCTGTGCATTTTTCTTCCAGCTGGACTCAAGACTTCATTGGTAGGCCCTGAGAAAAAGACATCCTTTTAGAGAACAATAAGTCAAAACATCCCTACCGATACAAGCTTGAACAGCATTTTCTTCTATGCCCTGGAGCAAAACAGCAAAGTTTTTTCATTGGCAGCCGAAGCTTCCTAATCCAGCATAATCTCTTACACCTTTTATATGGGCAACTGCTCTTCTGCATTGCACAAGTGCCGGGAACCAGTTTTCATCCCGATAAATCCAATGTAAAAACTGGTTGCTGGGTAAATTACAGGGGGCAAGCTTACCCTCCCTTTTCCGTGTGAAATCTTAGATAAAAACATGGAGGCTGCAGTTCCTTGCATATCCGGAGCTGAGCAATGTTTACAAGAAAGCATTGTTTTGCACGCATTGCTGTATGGATGCACTAAAACTGAATTTTCCTTAGCATATTCAGGAACATGATCCGGTGGGGCTTTTGACAGTCAGTTTCAAAATGCAGCTATGTGTATGTATATAAGAGTGTATTATGCATGTGTACATGTCTGTGTGTGTATGTATGTATGTATATGTATGTATGTATGTGTATGTATATATATATATATATATATATATATATATATATATATATATATTTTCGTAGATTTTCACGGGTAAAGGTATGTAGGTCTTGGTGTATTCGGGTCTTGTCCCGTGTAAGATTGAGAATACCTTGGCAACTTTAAATCTCATCCGTCATCTTCAGGCTGGTGTCTTCAGCTTCGTTCTCCTGGGAGAAGTGTGTGATCGTGGCTGTTTTTCCCTTTTAAACTCTAGAGTTGGCTGTGTTGTTACTTCTTGATTGGTTTGTGGAGTTGATGTATGCAGATTGGATGGCTTTTTCCTGAGACCCTGTGTGGCTGAGGTGCTGGCTGTGTGTCTCTCAGCCTTTTGTGTTGTAACGACCTGGGTAATGGGCTGTGTGATGACCTTCTGAGTTCTATTGTTGTGACGTCCTGGGTGTGGTGCTGTAATCTCCTGGGTCGTTGTCTGTGCTGCAACCTCCTGATGTTTTGTGTTGTGATCTCCTGAGTTCTGTGATGTAGTATCCTGGGTGGAAGGCTGTGATGTGGCATTCTGGGCCTTGGTTTGGCTCCGAGTTTGAGGTCTGGCTATGTGTTTATAGCCAGACTGACACATGCAGAGATTATACTATCTGAGATTTCTCAGAAAACAACAACTGAATGAAAAACTGCTGGTGACCTTCTACCGCTGCACCATAGAGAGCATCTTAACTTACTGCACCTCTGTATGGTTTGCCAATTGCACAGTGGCAGATAGGAAAGCACTCCAGAGGGTTAAAGTCATTGTCCAGAGGATCATGGGTTGCCCTCTCCCCTCTTTGGAAGAGCTGTATAGCTCCTGCTGCCTTAAGAAAGTTCAAAACATCCTCAAAGATCCATCTCATCCTGGGCACCCTTTTTTTGAGCTATAATCATCTGGTAGATGGTACAGAATAATAAAAACAAGGACAAATAGGCTGAAAAACAGCTTCTATCCCAGGGTGGTAAGTAACTCTATTGAATTCTACTGTATACTGCAGTGTTGGTGCGGTGTCAGGGTTTTTTGGTTCAATGGGTGAAGGATGTGTGTTTGTGTTTATTTTCAAGGTCATGATATGCACTAAAGATGGGGCTTGATTTCATTGTATGATGTGCAATGACAATAAACTAAACTAAGTTTGCGAAACCTATCCTAAGGCTAAGCCTTAAACTTGGAGAGTCTTAGCCTTGGTAGAGGGTTGTTGTTATTTTAAATCCCTCTAGTTAAAGATCTATTGCCATCAGCCCTATAGCCAAAGCCTATTTAAAGAGGCACTTCTTCTGATTGGCAGCAATTGGAAACAGGTGGGAACAGCCATTCTTATAAAGAGCCCAAAGGAAGGTCTTACACAACTTCTCATCAGGTATGTTGGCCAGTTAGTAACCATGTTGGCGTCTCTCATTTCTTAATTTTGGGAAGAGAATTTAAAAGCTCGAGGTTTTGTGGGAATAACAGGTTGGGCTGTTATCAGCTCTTATTTATTATTATTTTATTTATTAATTCAACTTATATGGTCTTGAGGCTTTTTGAAATTCTTTGAAGCTTCTTTATCCTCTGAGCATGTGTACACAGCTGTGGCTGCACACTGCAAATCAAAGAACCACATTTTAACCAAGTATGCTGGGCATGTCCTTGATTTTACCGCACACTTGACTTAAATGAATAAGCCATTGTTTTGATAAACATGGGTTTGTGGGTTTTCCAACAGGGCCAGATGTCTTTAGATGTTGCTTGGCTATTGGAGCAGGTCTGAACTCTCTTCTGATTATCTCTGTGTTCATTTAGCTGTTTGAGAAGTATGGCAAGAATTTTGTTCCATGTAGGAAATATATCTTGTGCAAAAACACCCCCCTCTGCAAGAAGCTTGGTTTAATTCTTGGCTGATTCTTGCATTTTAAAAACCAAGATAGATTGTTCACTCAACGCACCAGGTTTCAGTTTACAAAATAAACTTTGATGGATGTGTATTAATATTACTTCCCATTTTGTTGTGTTTTGATACATTGTGTGGATTGCATCTTGCAATTACTTTGCAGCTGTTTTTGTAGCTTATTTGGTCTAATGTAGCCTACTTTGCTTTTATATTTGTGAGCTGCCCAGAATTGTGTGGCATCAAACTGAACAAGAGTCCTCAACCTTGGCTGCTTTAAGAAAGGTGGACTTCAACTCCCATGCTGGCTAGGGAATTCTGGGAATTGAAGTTCACCCCTCTTAAAGTAGCCAACTTTGAGACACTCTGCTCTTTTGAAAAGGGGAAGTAACATGTTTAAATTAGACCAGGGTTTGTAAAGGTTTTTGTTCTTGTTGGCAATGCAATGAGCTGAAAGAGTTTTCAGGTGTGAATTTCTCCAACTTAACCCTGAACATGCGCTGTTTTCTCCAGGCTTGGGTCCAGTTCCACCTCTTGAGAACTTTCCACCATTGAAGGAACTTCCAGGCAGTGCTTGAAACCAGGTAATGCTTCTTATTGCAAACACAGTTAAAAGTATGGCCCTGTGCTGCTTAGCTACTGCTTAGTTGAAGCAGAAACCTACCTCCCTTCCTTGAAAACCTACCAAATTCATCACCTTAATTTAATGACCCCCATAATCCCTTGCAGGGTGGAGTCTGGGCAACTGAATGGAGCTAGCTGAGTGTTTACTGGCCAGATGTCCTTCCTGTCACCAATCTGGAGTTATATTCAGCAGATATATTCTCATCGTGCCCAGAGAGAGAAATGTCTGCCTCTACCTGGGATTCGAACTCACAGCCTTCTGATTGTGAGGCAAGAGCTTCACCTCTAGGCCACCGCACCACTCTGTTCTGCATCCACAATCAGGACAGTTAATCGCAGTGGTTGCTCTTTAGGTGAAAAACAATTTATTTTCCCAGAACTCAAGCTGCAATGGAAGGTTTTCCCACCCTAGATTAATTTTTACCCATGCACCCTGGGGTTGGGCTCTTAATTAGGGCTTATTTTGTGGGTAGGGCTTATATTGGGCGCACATGTAAAACCCAAGCTAGGACTTACTTTCTGAGTAGGTCGTATTTTCGGGGAAACAGGGCAGTTATGGAAAGTGACAGCAACGATAAAGGAGAATATTTGTGGCTCAGGCTTAGAGCAGCATGGTGGTCTAATGGTGCAAATGCTCTCCTCCCACTCTGCAGCTTAAGAGTTCAATCCTGGGTAGCAGCAGATGTTTCTTTCCTAGAGTGCAAAGAAAAAACAGCTTCTGCTGTGAACTCGACATGAGTGTCAGGAAGGGCAACTGGCTAGTAAATGCTCAGCTCCCTCCAGCTACCCTGAATTAAGGGACTGCAGGGTTGTAAAGAGGGAGAGAGAGAGATCCGTAGCTCAGGATTGAAATGAGGGGTCCTGGGTGCTCTCTGAGCTTGGTTGTCTTCTTGCAGACATTGCTGTCAGGGTTCCAAAGATTGCCCTAATTACTAGGTAACATCATCCCTGATGGTAACCACCTTCTTTTAATCCCAGCTGGTACAAAAAAATCACAAGTGGACTGGAAGAATCGTGAGTCATCTCCAAAGAGGAATCTCCTATGGCAACTCCACAAATCTTGACATCTTCTCCAAATGAGAAGTGGATCCCCAAGAGTCTTCCTGCTTTGGAAGAGCCGGTTGGACACAGAAGCGAGAGTCAAGTTCCTCCCAAAGAAGGGGGTTCCTGCCCAGTGAGATCCTCCAGAAGATCTGCCCAAATAAGACCTTACAAGCGCAAGAAGCGTAGGATGACTTTTCGTGGGGAAACTGGGCTAGCGAAACACTTGAAGGGACACGCCAGGGACAGGCGCTTTAAGTGTGTGATTTGTAAGAAGAGTTTCAGCAAAAAATCAAGCCTCTTGATGCATCAGTGGAGCCACACAAATTCGAAGGCAGGTCTTGGATCTGGGGCAGCCTTTGGCCAAAGAGCACAACTTCCAATCTGTACTACAGCCCACCTGCTGAAGGCAACCGGCTATGTGAAAAGCCACACGAGAAAGCACAGGAAAGAGGCAACGTACAGCTGCCAGAAGTGCATGAAGATATTTTTTCTCCACAAAAATTTGATAAAGCATCAGAAAATCCATTTACCATCGGTGCCAGGCCAACCTCAAGCAGGTAGGGATGGCCTTTGGCTTTTGGGAAGCAATGGGATGTTCACACATTACCCTAAGCCCTCAAAAATGCATGGTGGCTTAGTGTGATGTGCAAAGGCAGTCGCTTTTCTGCAGGTGTTTTTACAACCTATATGCAGCGAAGTGAATACAGGTAGTCCTTGACTTACCACCGTTCATTTAGTAAGCGTTTGAAGCTACAAAAGCTCTGAAAAAAGTGACTGACGATCGTTTTTCAGACTTACAACTGTAATAGCATCCCTGTGGTTGCATGATTCCTGTTCTGTTCTGTTCTATTTCTATTATTTCTCCTCTATTTTTCTATTCTTTTTCTATTCTTCTATTTTCTATTTTCTTCTATTTTCTATTTTCTTCTATTTTCTATTCTATTCTATTCTTTCTATTTTGTATTATTTCTACTTTTTCCTTTATTTGTCTTTTGTCTATTTTTCTATTATTTTTCTATTATTTTATTCTATTCTATTCTTCTATTCTCTTCTATTTTCTATTCTCTTTTATTTTCTATTTTCTTCTATTTTCTATTCTCTTCTATTTTCTATTCTCTTCTATATTCTATTCTATTCTTTCTATTTCTATTCTTTCTACTCTATTTTTCTATTATTTGTCTATTTGTCTACCCTATCCTATTCTTTCTATTCTATTTTCTTCTATATTCTATTCTATTTTTCCCCTACTCCTATTCCCTGTTCCCTGTTCCCTATCCCTTATTCTATTTCTATTATTTACTCTACTCTACTCTACTCTACTCTACTCTACTCTACTCTACTCTCTATTCTATTCTCAAGTCCATGTAGATTTTCCATTATTCAGGTCATGGTTGTCTCTGAGGTGCTTTTTCCAAAAGGCAACTGGATTTTCTTGTTGTTGTTTTCCTTTGAAAACCTTTCCCTTCTCATCCGAGAGCATGAACTGAAGAAGCTTTGGATGAGAAGCGAAAGGTTTTCAAAGAAAAACAACAACAAGAAAATCCAGCTGCATTTTGGAAAAGGCAGCTTTGGGGCTTTATTGGCAACAATCACTTGACCCTCTTCAGTCTGCTGCTTAAGCCAAGAGCTCAAGACAAGCAAACCTCTTTTGTGGTTATCTTTTGTGAGTGAAGAAGCTCAGCACCCACCAGGGCAGAAAATGAACTCAACTGCCTGTTTGAGTGTTTGGGAAGTTCCAAGGTCAACTCTTGAAGCTTCAAACCATGGTTACCCTTTAAAATGCAGACCAAGGGTCTTCAAACTTCACAAGTTTAAGACTTGTGGACTTCCACTCCCAGAATTCCTCAGCTAACATGATTGGAAGAGGAATTCTGGAGTTGAAATCCACAAGTCTTAAAGCTGTCGAGTTTGAAGAGCCCTGATGTAGACTTTTCTCCTATTTCCTTCTAGGGAATCCTTGGATAGATCAGAAAGGCAAAACCGAGGAGGCAGAAAGGAACCATTCTGAACTTTTGCTTGAGGAACGTAAGTGTATAAAACGTTTAGCTGGATTGTTGTGGCATGTTGTGATGAGAAATGACACCAATCTCTTCCTCCACAGTGACCAGGATGAGGCAGAATTTTGACCTGCTTATACTCAACCAACAAGTTCAGCTCCAGGTTTTGCAGGGAATTCAGAGACAGATGAATGTTCTTCTGCCTGGAAATGATTTGATCAATTCCAATGTATACAGCATTGGTCTTCTGTTGAGTCAGCAGGCTGCAGCAGTGAGATCCATCTCTCTCCCTTTCCTTCTCAGTCCCAGGAATCTCCTTCCAGGAAGTGCACCTCGTTTTTCTTCTTAAATATCTTCTTAGTCCAATACAAAGTGCTCCAGGGGTTCCTGATGAGCTTGATTTTATTTTATTGTTTTAGAATTTGTCAAACATTTCCTGTAGACCAGGAGTCCACAAAC
The DNA here is from genome assembly GCA_009733165.1 of Naja naja. Taxonomy (NCBI): domain Eukaryota; kingdom Metazoa; phylum Chordata; class Lepidosauria; order Squamata; family Elapidae; genus Naja; species Naja naja. The sequence continues at coordinate 9,427,175 of CM019159.1, forward strand.
CTGGCAACTTTAAGACTTGTGGGCTTCAACTCCCAGAATTCCTCAGCTAGCTATGCTGGCTGGAGAATTCTGGGAGTTGAAGTCTACAAGTCATAAAGTGGCCAAGTTTGGAGACCTCTGCTGTAGACCTTTTTTTTTTGAACAAATGCCGTGGTATGTCTACAGACCAGCCCAATTATCTTTTTCATGTAAGTAGCTTGATTCATTCGACTATTGTCTCTATTCACAAATCTTAATGTAGATCCCATGTAGATCTTAATGTAGATTTCATTTAGATCCATTTTATCATAAGATTGTTTCATCTGTCTTTGTGTTTATAGTTGAATCACAGAGAAATCTCAGTTTCTTTACCAGGGCAGGGCTTCACAAAAATTAGCAAAGGGTTCTCTGCCCAGTTGTTGGGTGGGCGTGACCGTGGTGGGCGTGGCCTAGTTGGCCTCCTGCACCATGGGGGGGGGGGCTCCAGAGGCTTTTTTCGAGCCTCCGGGAGGGCAAAAACCACCTCCCCAGACTCCGGAGGCTCTCTGGAAGCTGGACATGGGCCCATTTTCGGCCTTCCCAAACTTCTGGGAGGCCCGTTTTTTGCCCTCCCTGAGCCTCCATGCGCGCTCTGTACTTACCTGCATCCAAAATAGGCCGCGTGGGAGGGGACTCCTTGGAGGGGCAGGGTGGGCGGGGCCAGCCAGGAGTGGGATTTGGGAGTTCTCCAAACTGCATAGAATCTTAGCTAGGGGCTCTCCCGAACCCCTCCAAACCCCCAGTAGCCCAACCCTGTATCTTTACATAAATGGGAAAGCACCCTGTAATATTAAATTGTGAGAGATCTGTTTTAACACACAACTAACCAGATCTATTAGTTTTTAAATCCATGTTCAGGACTGGTTGGTGGCGATAGTCCCTGATTTAACATCTCTCTAGATGTCCATGGCCCTAGAGGAAAGTTATCTCAGCAGGGTTGGTACCCTGGCTGACACTCATTTCAAGATGTACAGTTGAGGAATGTTATATTTAATAGGCCAAATCTTATTCAGGCCCAGCTTCCAATGCTGTGACATCTTGAAAGAGTGAGCTTCAGGGAAGGACCCCAACATAAATTGTATTTTTAATCTGTGTGTTTTTAGCTTTCCTTCATTTGTCCAGACAATTGAGAAGATCTGCTTTCCCTTAAATTTTTTGGCTTAACTTCTTTTGAGATTCTATGTACCTCTGACGGGCGTTTGGTTTGGGAAGCTGTGATGGAAGCATCTACTGTGTGATAGCCTTTTACCCTTGCTAACAACAGAGTGATTAGGATTGACAACTGGGTTCATTATCAAACTAATTAAATAAACACGATATACTGACTTAATTCTGTGCTGTTCTTTGGCTTCTGACTTATTTCTTTCTCACCTCGAACACGTCAGCTGTCTTTGAGGGAGGTGATAGGGAGAGAAACGTAGGGGGGAAAATTGATTGGGTAAAGTATGCTTCAAAAGCAGAAGATAAACTGAGTATGGGAGCCTGAGCAAGTGGGCGGGCCCAACAGAACAGCAGCGGAGAGAACCAGTTCAGTCTCCGCTGTTCATCTAAGCACCAGAGGTATAACTTTGATTATTGCATCTCTCTTTTTAGGAGCAAAGGTTCCTGGGAATGCTATGGGCATAGGATCCTTAAGGGTTTGGGGCAGTGGTGGGATTCAGCTTTTTTTTTAATAAACACAGGATTAAACATCACCAAGCACAGGATTAACCTTCACCAAAAACCAGTTTTAGACCAAAACTCATAAAGGTTATGTAAACTCACGTTTCAATGTCAATCTTTCTAGCTAGCCAAGAAGCCTTGCTGAATGTCACTCATCTTGGTTCCCTGTCACTAAAAGCTTTGCTTCATTATTCAATTATTTCTTCAAAGTGCTGACTGTCCAGCGAGGTATTTCCTCCCAACAGCAGTGTAAAAATCTTAAAACAACCCTTCCCCTTTAAGAAAGTCAAGCTTCAGAAGCTCTGGAGACAGGAAGTCTAGGCATACTGGCAAGAATGTAATAAGGGTGGAAAAAAAGAAGATTGCTTCTAACTACTGGTTCTTTGAACTGCTTAGAAAGTTAACAAGGGGTTCTATAGAACCGGACAGAACCAGTAGAATCCCACCCCTGGTTTTGAACCTGTGCAAGGTACTCATTTTGTATGTGATGATGCAGTATTGAAATCTGCATTTAATCTCCAGACTTTAGAAATAGTGAAAAAAAATGGATGAGAGGCAAGATCTCACCCAAAATGCAGCCACCATCACCTAACCGATTGCATGTTTGTATGTTCAATCTGAGCGAAGATTTTGTTATGAAACAAAATCTTTTAGCCTTGTTAGTGCTGTAGAAATCAGTTCATGTACAGTATGAAAATTATACAATTCAGTAGTCCTGGGTAGAAGATATCCAATGCCAATTTTCATTCTTCAGCTGGGCCACTGGAATGGAACAAAACTGGTAGATTTTATAGTGAACAATGCAGCTTCATAGAGACGATGTGACGGATGTAGAGACACAAAAGTCAATGCCCACTGCAACAGTAATTTAATAGTAGTAGTGGTGGTAGTGCTGATTAGAGTAAATATCTTGTGATATCTGCCGAATGCTTAAACCGTTGAAAGGTATCTTGAAGCAGACAGATACCAAAGTTGATCTGAAGTCATGAAGGTCTTTCCAGGGCATAGCAACAACTCCGAGAAAAGCAGAGTCAATGTCTAAGGGTGCAATGTCTAGCATAACTAAAAAACTTGTAGCAGAGATTTAATAAAAAATACCATAAATTTTGAGCCACTTTGGATCTTGCAGTGAATATACACCAGATGATCACAAATAGGGTGGCCTTCAGTGCACAGTGAATGGTCTTTAGCCTGATGAAACAGAGGAGAGAAAGAAGAGAAGCTGAAATATCAGTGCTAGATTATTCACAAAACAGATCAACCACTAGCTGGAATATGGAGAGCATGATGGAATATCAATAACAGGACAGAATAATAGAAATCCAGAACTGGAAGGGACCTTGGAGGTCAATCAGTCCAACCCCCTGCTTAAGCAGAAAACAGTATACCATTCTGGACAAATGACTCTCCAATCTCCTCTTGAAAACCTCCAGTGGTGGGAGTAGCCACAACTTCTAGAGGCAAGTGGTTCCACTGATTAATTCTTCTCACTGTCAGGAAATTTCTTCTTATTCTAGGTTGGATCTTTTCTTGATAGGTTTCCATCAGTTACGTCTTATCCTCAGGGGTGGGATTCAATTTTTTCGACAACCAGTTCTGTGGAAGTGGCTTAGTTGGTGGGTGTAGCTTGCTGGTCATGTGACTACGTGGGTGTGGCCAACTCAACATCACTCATTTCAAGGGGTGCTTCTCCTTGCGTGGCCTCTCATGACAGTGGGGATGCTGTAACTTTGAATGGTCACTAAATGAACTGTTATAAGTCAAGGATTACCTGTACAAAAATACAAAAAGCTTCTTTGCTTGCTAAAAGCTGCCCTAAATACCAATCATTAGATTAAAAATACCTGCAAACCAGAGTTATAAATCAGGCAGGGTGTCAGAGCACCTTGAGGAATGAAAATAGTTAAAACGCAGTGATAACTATCAAGCAGCCATCTCTTGCTCATAAAGTGAAACCCTTTAGCAGAGAGGTCATTTAAGCTCTCCAGAAAAAGCACACCCAGGAAAAGCAATCCTTAGATCCATTTGCACCACTTAAAGATACCAGCTGGTCTCACTCACCTCACAAGATATCCTAAGGAAATCATCCAGATTTAAGGAAAGGTCACATGCCCACCAGAAAGGCAGTAAAAAAATCAGTGCCAAGCTTGCATCCTGCCTCTTGGAAGTACACCCCAAAAGGACAGTGCCAGATACCACTAAAGCAGTGAAGGAAGACCCCCTCCCAAACAGAAAAAGAAACGATGAGACAGGAAAAAATTCAAACACAATACAAATAATTAAATCACAACAGTAGCTGTTGTTTGTTGAAGCTGAATAGGAAAATTATCCCATCAATAAACACAGGATTAAATGTCACAAGCACAGAATTAATCTTCACCAAAAACCAGTTTTAGATCAAAACTCAGACAGGGTATGTAAACTCAATCTTTCCAGCTAGCCAAGAAGCCTTGCTGAATGTCATTCATCTTGGTTCCCTGTCATTAAAAGCTTCTTTCTGACAGCTCTGCTTCATTATTCAATTATTTCTTCAAAGTGCTGATTGTCCAGGAAAGTATTTCCTCCCAACAGCAGTGTAAAAATCTTAAAACAACCCTTCCCCTTTAAGAAAGTCAAGCCCCAGAAGCTCCGGAGACAGGAAGTCTGGGGATACTGGCAAGAATGTAATAAGGATGGAAAAAAACAAAAGGAGATTCATTCTAACTACCGGTTCTCTGAACTGCTTAGAACATTAACAAGGGGTTCTATAGAACCAGTCAGAACCGGTAGAATCCCACCCCTGCTTATCCTGCCCTCAGATGTTTTGGGGAAGAAGTTGATCCTCTGTTCTCCATGACAGCTGCTCAAATATTGGAAGACTGCTATCATGTCACCCCAGTCCTTCTCATTAGACTAGACCTACCCAATTCCTGCAACCATTCTTCATATGTTTTAGCCTCCAGCCCCCTAATCATCTTTGTTGCTTTTCTCTGCACCCTTTTCCGAGTCTCAACAACCTTTTTGTATCGTGGTGACCAGAATTGGACGGAATACTCCAAATGTGGTTTTACCAAACCAATATAAATCAGTACTAGCATTTCACATGATCTTGATACAATCCCTCTCTTGATGCAGCTTAGGACTGCCCTGGATTTTTTGGGCAGCTGAAGCATATATCAATCAATTTCGATTTCCACCCATCACTTTTCATTCAAAATATTGTAAGACTAAATTTTCTGAGAATAGAAACCACAGTTATGTTGCTACATACTTAAATAGTAGTTACTATTTAAGTATCAGACACGATACATAATTGGACAACCTAAATCACCATAGACAGGGGCGGGCTGCTGGGGGGTTCGGAGGGGTTCAGGAGAGCCCCTAACTAAGTTTCTGTGCAGTTCGGAGAACCCCCAAATCCCACTCCTGGTTGGCCCCGCCCACCCTGCCCTGCCCCTCCCAGGAGTCCCCACGTGGCCCGTTTTGGATTCGGGTCAGTGCAGGGTGTGCAGGGAGGCTCGGGGACGGTGAAAAACGGGCCTCCCAGATGTTCAGAAAGGCTGGAAATGGGCCCCTTTTTGGCTTCCAGAAAGACTCCGGAGCCCAGAGAGGCCATTTTCGCCCTCCCGGAAGCTCGAGGAAAGCCTCCGGAGCACACTGCAGGAGGCTGACTAGGCCACGCCTCCCATGGCCACGCCCACCCAGTAACCAGACAGAGAACTACATTTTTGCTAAAAATTTTGAAGCCCACCCCTGACCATGGATCACAGCATAATGGGATTCTGTGCAGCAGTAAGAATCCTTTCTTAGGAAAGTTATTGTAAATACTGTGATTCAAGTCTACTTTATCTCTGAAACAGAGAAGGCTCCCAAGCAGCCTTGGCTACACACTGTCTTCAAGTGATTAAAGCAAGAGAAATGCAGAAACGCAGAAAAGAGCCGTAACCAATGAGCACTGGGTTAATGTTTATACTTTTAATTCTGTATCTATCTATAGATTCAGCTGTGTTTCCTGGTTCTGCTTGATTCTTTGTCCTGACGTGTTTTTCTTTGGAGAGAAGACCTCTCCCCACCCCATACACAATATGTCACTCCAAACTGTGTGTGGCATTCAGGCCAAAAGTATTTCACAGTATGCTTTGTGGTGACCAAACGCAATTTTTTTCCCTGAAAGCATCTGCTTTCAGGTAGTGAAACTTAACACACAAGATTGTACAGTATATGCCTTACTTTCTAATTGTCCCGAAGGCCCTTTTTTCAGGGGGCAACTGGACTTTCTGGTTTTTCTTTGAAGACGTTTCACCTCTCATCTGAGAAACTTCTTCAGCTCTGACTGGATGGTGGGGAATGGAAGGATCCAGTCCAGTGGTGGGATTCAGCCAGTTCGCACCAGTTCGGGAGAACCGGTTGTTAACTTCCTGAGCAGTTTGGTGAACTGGTTGTTGGAAGAAATCATTAGGGCAGAAAACCGGTTGTCAAATTATTTGAATCCCACCACTGACCCAGTCCATCCAATCAGAACTGAAGAAGCTTCTTGGATGAGAAGCAAAACCAAAGGAAAAAAAACCCAGAAAGTCCACTTGCCTGTTGAAAAAAAGCACCTTTGGGACAACCATGACGTGGAGGACTGAGGATCTCCATAGACACTTACTTTCTGATATACTGTCGGGCTGCAGGAATTCCAGCCATGTCTTCATTCAGCAGATATTTCTTAGTTCCTAAGCAGTAATTTTTGATGTATTCTGACCAAGTCACTTGACAAACGTCAAAGGAGAATAACTGGAATAAAAGGGAGAGGACAATATCAAAGAAGGCTGGAAGGACTATTTCATTCTTGATTTATTGTTCTTTCTTATTATTGTGAGCCGCCCTGAGTCCTTCAGGAGATAGGGCGGCATATAAATCCCATAATTAATAAATAAATAAATAAATAAATAAATAAATAAATAAATAATCAGAGTTGGAAGGGACCTTGTAGGTCATCTAGTCCAATCCACCGCCCAAGTGGGGGACCCTACACCATTTCTGACAAATGGCAGTCCAATCTCTTCTTGAAGGTCTCAAGTGATGGCACTCCCACAACTTCCAAGGGCAACTTCTGTTCCATTGGTTGATTGTTCTCACTGTCAGAAAGTTTCTCTGTATTTCCAGGTTGAATCTCCCCTTGATCAGTTTCCATCCATTATTCCTTGTCTGGCCTTCAGGTGACTTGGAAAATAGATTGATCCCTCCCTCTCTGTGGCACCCGTTCAAATATTGGAAGACTGCTATCCTGTCTCCCCTGGTCCTTCTCTTCCCTAGACTAGCCATGCCCAGTTCCTGCAACCGTTCTTCATATGCCTTAGTCTCCAGTCCCCTAATCATCCTGGTTGCTCTTCTCTGTATTTTTCTAGAGTCTCAACATCTTTTTTATAATGTGGTTACCAAAACTGGATGCAGTACTGTAGGTGTGGTCTTACTTAGGCTTTATGGAGTGGTATTAGTACCTCACTTGATCTCGATTGTATTCCTCTGTTAATGCAACTTAGGATTGCATTAGCTTTTTTGGCTGCTGCTGCACACTGCTAGCTCATATTTAGCTGGTTGTCCACTAAGACTCCAAGATCCCTCTCACAGTTACTACTATTGAGCTTGGTTTCACCCAGTCCATATGTGTACTTTTGGTTTTTCTTGCCTAAGTGTAGGACTTTACTTTTCTCTACATTTTGAACCTCTTGTCTCATTCACTTTGTAGCCATGGGCTAGGCTGCCTCTTATCTGACCATTCTCTATGCAACATCTCTTCACCCTGTCTCCCAAGGTCTTTCCCACACATTGTTACAGGGACTAACCCAGAGGTGGTACTCAGCCGGTTCTGACCAGTTCTGGAGAACTGGTAGCGGAAATTTTGAGTAGTTCAGAGAATCTGCAAATACCACCTCTGACTGGCCCTGCCCCCATCTCTTCTCTGCCTCCCGAGTTGATAGCTGATAGCTGATCAGCTGGGTCTTCTTTGGTTGCCCTGCACAGGACAACAGAGCTGAACAGCAGGTTAGTGGGGTGGGGAGGGAATGGGGATTTTGCAGTAACCTTCTCCTGCCATGCCCACCAAGCCACACCACGCCCACAGAACCAGTAGTAAAATTTTTTGAATCCCACCACTTGATTGACCATTTCCACAGGGCTCTGAGGAAGGAATTTGTCCTTTCGGAAAGCAACTAGAATCTGTATACACATTTTAAATATCCATGAGGATGCAGTGCTTCAATAAAGATGCTTACATTTTTGTCTTTTGGATTGAGCTCTTTCATCAACATGTTTGCATTCTCGGAGCTCCAATCCCAGGAATGACTGGTAAAATATTCAAGGTGACTCATGGCTTTCTCCAAGCGAGTAAATAGCTTCATCATCCTGAAAGACAGAATAGAAATATCTCAAACAGCTAGGATTCTAGCATCCTACCTCAATGACGATTTGGAAAGTTCTTGGTGCCACAATCCTCTAGGACAGGGGGTCCCAACCTTTTGCATACCCTGCACCCCTAGAATGCTTCTGACATATTCTCGCACCCCTTAAAAATAAAGAATTATATGCATATAATTATACATATAATGTTCTGTTCTAGGCTTCCCAAGATCATGAAGCAGACTCAGTGGTGGGATTCAAAAACTTTTACCACTGGTTTGGTGGATGTGGCTTGGTGAGGAGAATGAGTACGTCCAGGGAAGCGAAAGGAGAGAGATAATGAATAACACATGTGACATGAAAGTTATACTGAATACTGAAATGTAGGTTTTACTTCCAGTAAATAGGTTAAGCAGAGTCCAAGTCATACACGGAGAAGATCAGTCAGTAGTCAAATCGATAATCCCAAATAGCAGTATCCTTTTCCTTACCAATATCATACACAGTTCGATAAACACGGAGTTTGCAAAAACAGTAGCAAAACCCTCACACCGGATCGAAGAGCAACCAAGACCAAAACCGAAGACGAAGAAGATGAAGAAGAATGAACCAGGTTTCTGGCTCCATCTTATGGCCGGTTGCAGTAACTTCATCCAATCAGATTTCGGCATGCTCTTAAAGTTACATACAATCACTTCGCAATCCTGGTTGATATATTGACAACCCAATAGTTAGGTATCCAACATTCCTAACACCAAACACACACTTTGCGCAGGCGCAGAGGTGTTCCAACTCACCTCCTGCAAGCCTGCACTCTCCTGGTCCCTTCAGCAGCTGCCGCGCAGCATTCTTCTGTGCTGCGTAAAGCAGCTGCGCTTCAAATTCAGAGGATAAAGGTGAGTATGGGAGCTCGGACAGGCGGGCGGGCCCAACAGCAGTGCAGCAGAGAGAACTGGTTTGGTCTCTGCTGCTCATTGCTGCTACCGGCTTGGCAGAACTGGGCCAAACTGATAGCATACCACCCCTGAGCAGACTCCTCATCCTGATAAAACCCCTTTTATTAAGGTTAAAGAGAATTCCTCTCCAGCAAAGTCCCAGCAAACAGTCTTTCAAGGGGGATTTACAATCACAGACCTTATCAGGCTTAGAGAGTTGCCAGGCTGATAGCTTCCAAATGCAATGCTGTAACAGCAAGAAGTCAGGAACAGATCTTCACCCTAATGAATTGAACCAATTGTCTCCAGCAAACACCACTCCCCTTTCGCTCCTCTTTATTCCCTATGGGAGGGGCCATTTATCATCCATCTGTGCCCTTACTCCCGAGTCAACCCTTGTTCCTTAACTGTTCCTTTCTTCTGGCAGCTCTTCACATGCACACACTGGGAACAGGCTCCAGCTATTCTTCTGCCCCACTGATCTCTGACTCCAAAGGCAGCTGATAACTGTCAGATGGACCTGGCCCCATTTCTGCCTTCGATGCAGACCCCTCATCAGAGTCTTCCCCAGACTCCAGGACTGGCCCATGTTCCTCCCCAACCTCCTCACTGTCCGAGTCTGCCACCAGCTCCACTGGCAGACCACAACATATACACTATAATTTTGAAACTTCTAAACCCAGGTTTTTGCACCCTCTGGATGATCATCTCCTACCCCCAGTTGGGAGCTCCTGCTCTAGGGTCTAAGGTGGGCTATCCTCTACTACAAGTGTGTCATGCCCCTGGTGGAGACTGACTCTGAGGAAGAGGAGGAACAGCCAACAGGGAGTGGAAGTGTGGCTCCAGAGGTGGTGGAGGGGGCTGGGGAAGGGCAGAGGCTGGCTGAGCAGTCAGAGGAGGACCCAGGCCCATCCCCTATCCATCCTAGGGCACGCAGGGAGGAGAGGATCAGGGTAAAATGTGGTCTACTCAGGAGGAGAGAGCCATGATCCTCTTCATGGGTTGCAGGTGTGAGATTTGCATAAGAGTTTGGACCTGCGTACTAACAGATGCTGGAGACAAATTAGTGTTTTATTCCTAAAGAAGGTTTATCTTGGTTGGCGTTCTTCCAACGGACTGTACCTGGTTAACTTCCTGAAGTTGGCAATTATCTATCCTGGTCTGTCATGGATCTTTATTCAGTGTGGTTTGTTTTTGTTTTTTGCTTCATTATTGGCTCTTGGAATTTGAACTGTGCTTCTTTCCTTTGAAATGTTATTTTGAAAATAGTTTACTCCTACAATTAAACAGTGAAGCCAAGTTGAAGGCATTAAAGGACTATTGGTTATGTTTTGGGTTTTGTTATATTTCTGATATACTCTGGGTCATCACAAAGGGTCTCCAACTCCCAATGCCAGAAACCAGTCTGTGCAAACAAGCAAAACCCCATCCATGAGATATATGTAGCATACAAAAACCTCTCTCGTGGACCAGTCCCTGGTGCCCAAAAGGGTTGGGGCCACTGCTTCACTAGGCTCTACCCAAGGCTTGGATGCTTTCCCCAGAGACGTTCACAGATCCCATTCTGAAGATACTGCTGGGCATGCAAGGAACTCTTGTTTCTGGAAGGCCACCTCCATTGGCTCCTACAGGTTAATTTAATTAATTGATTTTTTTAAATTTGCAATGGTTTCTTTGTTTATAAGATGTTGGGAGGAATTATTATCCTGGTAGTTGTGAGGTATTTGGAGTGGTGCAGTGGCCTAGAGGTGGAGCTCTTGCCTCACAATCAGGAGGCTGTGAGTTCGAATCTAGGTAGAGGCAGATAGTTCTCTCTCTGGGCACAATGAGAATATATCTGCTGAACAAAACTCCGCATTGGTGACAGAAAGGGCATCCGGCCAGTAAACACTCAGCTCCATTCAGTTGTCCTGACTCCACCCCAATTCAAGGGATTACAGGGTCATTAAAAGACAAAAAAGAAGTTGTGAGGTATTTGTACATACAGCAATCAGCAAAGCTGCAAGTCAATCCAGTCTTCTTTCTAATAAATCCCCAAAGCTGTCGAATGGATGGAGAAGGTACTGCTCCCTGGAAAAATGTCTTCCGGATTCTTAAGGGAGCTTCCCTAAAATGGCTATCTGGACATTTTTTGGAACTGTCCCCTATACCCCACAATTTAGATCCAATCTCACCGTGGCTTCTTTCCAATCAGCCGCAGATGCAGGTCACAGAGAAAAGCCGGGATGGTGTGATGGACAAATGTCCAGTACTGATGGACCAAATAGTTGGAGGTTATGGTGATATTTGGTATTCTGAAGGGTTTCTCCAGTGGGTTTTTTTCAAATGTATTTCTCACATGGATTTCTGCGAAATTGTAAAAAACAGATACTGCTTCCAGTGAGGTAATTACATGGAAAAAATGACGATTGATGGACATGTGAATTTATGAAGGCAAAGTTCTTTGAACATCAGGAAACCAGATGTGGTTATTTGTTACATATGATTTAGAAAAGATCATGAAGAAGTGGCAATGGAGGGCCTGCCTGTGGGGAATGGCTCTTCCTACAGGCAAGTCCTACTGATTACTGTGTTTCCCCAGAAATAAGACCCTGTCTTATATATTTTTTTTGTTACCAGAAAAGGCACCAGGTCTTATTTTTGGGAGAGATGTCATCCACTGACTCACCTCACTTGTGTGTGTTGCCCCTGGCCTTCAGGAAATTCTTTGACTAGCAAGGCTTTCCTGAAGGCCTCTGTAGCCCATAATAGAGCTCTGGTTTGATCCAAACCTCTGTTATCAGCTACAGAGGCCTTTGGGAAAGTCTTGCTGGCTGCAGAAGAAATGGACCGAGATGTGCAATACCTGGATACAACTGTTCAAAGGTAAGTAGTATGGCAGCTCCACACACCCCATCCCCACCCTAGCTTAATTCTTACCTGTGCACCCTGGAGTGGGTGAGGATCTTAATTAGGGCTTATTTTGGGAGTAGCGCTTATATTGGGTGCACGTGTAAAAAATCAAGCTAGGGCTTACTTTCTGAGTAGGTCGTATTTTTGGGAAATCATGGTAGTATTATTGCTGTGGTATGACAGAGTCATTTGCCTCCCTTATTTTATTTGGTCAATGTCTAAGTTTATAATAAACATATTTTTACAATGACTATGATAATGATCTATCACCATTGTTGAATGTGCACTGAGAGCTTATGCACCAGAGACAAATTGCTTGTGTGTCTGATCACACAGATCACTTTGTTGTGCCTGGCCAACAAAGAATTCCAACTCTAACTTGATTTTCTTATTTAATACAGTATTTATGAACTTTTGAGATTTGAATTCTGCAGCAAATGAATGGGATGGGATACATTCTTCTGAATTAAAATATGGAGAAAAAAATGTTAAGGACTTGTGAAACACATCCCAAATTATGATCTACAAAAAACTTTAATTTTTTTAAAAAGTTAAGTTTAAAGTTTTAAACTTTAGTTTTTTTAATTTAAAAAAACTTCAAATTCTCCCATGGTCTGGAGTCTTTTAGGGAAGCAGAGTTTGAGAAGATAGAGAGGCAGAGACATTTCAGACTGAAGGCAACACTGGCAGAGTATATTCATGAACTGGAATAGAGCTTGGTAACAAGGTCAGCCAATGAATAGGTATGGCAACTAAATCAGCCAATGAGGACTGTTTTGGAAACTGAAACTAGAATTAGCCTAGGCTGGAAACTGAAACTAAAAGTAGCCTAGGAGTGGCTCTATATTAAGCTCCGCAACTCTGCAGCTATGTTGAGCTCTGAGTCTGTCTATTGAAGATGAAACTAATTGCTCACTGAAGGCTGGAGTTCTGCTCTGAACTTGCAACATGTTTCTGTCTGAGTTTGCTCCATGTTGGAGAAATCTACAACTGGTTTGTAAAATCTACTTATTGTGTTTATAAAGATGTTAAATGAAGCACCAGCCATCTGTGTTTATTTTTCTGGCGCTGAATTATCGCTGCAAAACTCTCAATAAACACATAGATGAATTTTAGTGAGCTACATAGTGAGAAGAAATTGTGAAGAAACAACCAGATGCCTCTTCCAACTCCCAGCCCTTGATGTTTGTAAAGGTAACACCAGTGTGGGATTCATTTGGTGTAACTGGTTCAGTGAGCACACACAGTGTTTGAAAACAGCTCTAAAATGTACCTTCTGCTGCAGCCCCAGTGAGTAAAACAGCTGAGGCGCAGCACAGTGGATTGCCACGCCAATTAGCTGAGCTGCAAACTGTGAAAATATAGGATAGACTAGGGCCATAATGGTGAACCTATGGCATGCATGCCACAGGTGACACACAGAGCCATTTGTGCCAGCATGCGAGCTGCAGGCAAACTTACCTCACTGCGCATGTGCGTGCCTCACAGCTGATTTTTGGCAGGTTTGAGGCCTTTTCCAGCCTTTCAATGGCTTGAGGAAGGCTTCTGCAGACTTCTGCAAGCTTTGCAGGCTGAAAACTAGCCCCGTTTCATCATTTCCAGTATTTTCAGAAAAACAGGAAGTGATGAAAGCCTGCAAAGCTTGCAGAAGCCTGCAGAAGCCTTCCTCAAGCCTTTGGGAGGCCGAAAAAGGCCTCAAACCAGCCAAAAATCAGCTGTGAGGTGCAGTGCAGGTAAGGTGGTGGTGGGGGGGGGGGGGGGTGAGGGATTGCATGTGCATGCAGAATGAGCATGGGAGGGTGCATTGTCTTCTGGGTGCTGGCACACGAGCACGAGCATGCAAGTGCACCCACAATTTTTGGCACAGGAGCCCCAAAAGGTTAGCCACCATTGGACTAGGGCAGGGGTGGATGGGCAGGGCCAACTGATCACTAGAACTATCGGTTCATCTGAACCGTCCAAACCAGCAGAATCCAATCCCTGGGTAACACAGCAAACCATCATCTCTGTCCTTTTGCTAGAAAGAAAACTCACCTATTTCTCTCCAACATAATGGGTTGAGGTTACCCGAGGTGCAGTTGAAAATCAGGGGTGATTCTGGTCTGAAAAGAATGGAAATAAAAGACAACTCAGGATTCAGATAATACACCAAATGTATTAATATGTTATTTGTAACTTTTTGTTAAATTTAAAAATGGAGAATGAACAAATAAAAGATACAATGGTACAATGGTGAAAAACTTTGGTTATAACATAGAAGTAGAGAAATGGCAAAAGGAATTATGGGAAAGGAACTATAACAATGGCAACTTCTTATAAAGGAAATTTATATAAAATGTTTTCTAGATGGCATTTACCACCTGATAGGTTAGCTAAAATGTTTAAAAGTGTGTCTAGCGAATGTTGAAAATGTAATCAAAAGACGGGCACATTTTATCATATGTGGTGGAGTTGTGCTAAAACAAAAATAAAGTGAGCAAAGATACACAGGTGGCTAGAAAAGATGAAAGAAAATCATGTAGATTTTAAACCTGAACTTTTTATTAGGTATAATATCAGAAAAATTAGGTAAGAAAAGTATGTATTTAATATTATATATTGTAACAGCAGCGAGGATTATATTTGCACAATATAAAGAAACACTGCAAGATGAAGAAGATAATTAACAAGATACTAGACTGCAGAAATGGATAGATTGACACTGAAAATTAAGCAAAAAGAAGACACAGAATACTATCAAATATGGAATTTATTTTACCAGTGGTTGGAAAAGGGGGTGGAGATTAAGAATATAATCAGAATAGTTCAGCAAATTAAATTCCCAGACAACACAATGTTTATTAAGGACTAAAAAATGTAATCAATAAAAAAATCAATAAAATTTGGGAAAAAATGTTATTTGTTATAGTGGTGTATATAAGTGGGATTATATACCATACATCCAAAATTATAGCAAAGCCAGAGGTGTTTGCAAAGCAGGTTAAAAAAGACAAGAGGGCAGCTCTTTATTGAAGCTCCACCATACTGGAGCTTCAAACATCACACCCAAAAAGGGATATGTTTTTCATCCCAGCCACTCTTGTTTTGGTTCTGCCTTCCCCTCTCCCTTCCCTCTCCCTCTCCCCCTCCCAGACATTCCTATGTGAAATCATTTTCTGTTTGGTCTGGATCAGGACCACGAAGGGAGTGATCAGCAGATCACATTCAGATCCCAGATAGGAAATGCTCCAATGTTCAAGCGATCCAGTCTTTGCTTGACTCAAGCTTATTTTCTTCCCTTGAGGTTTTGCACCCAGAGTTCCCCTCTAAAATTCTTTCAGCGCCCTTGGAGTCTATGTCCATGAAAGGTTGTTTTATTATTATTTTTTTGGCAGACTTTTGTTGGAGGAAATATCCATCTGGTTCAATTCCAAGCCAGGAGAAAGCATCGGAAATAAAAATGGAGGTTGGAGACTGATTGGAAAGAGGGTCCATTTATTTGATGAAGTAGAACCATGTGTGATTCTGGGCAGCTGACAAAATGGAGTTGAGAATGGGAGGGGGAGTTATACTTTCTTTCGCTTCCTGCTCCTGTGCAAGAACATGTATTTTATTGGCTGTTGTCAGATTCCTACAGGGTCATGTAGGGGTCATAGCTGGCTCTATAGGCAAAAGAGGGAATGCAAATCCTTGGTGCTTGTCTGAGCTAAGTTTGGTTGAAGTTCGGACTGCTCTGGGATGGTGCAACAAAGGGGCTTGTGTTCTGAAAGGGTGTTGGGCAAAATTCCTATTGTGGCTTAATAGATTTAGTCCTGTGTTGCATCTTGAGTGAGGGATAATCCTACCATTCTGCCTTTGTTCGGACTTTGTTGCAGGATGTTTCAAAATATCCTGTCCAGTGGTGGGTTTCAAAAAATTTTCCTACCGGTTTGGCGTGAATGCATGGTTTGCACATGCACGCATGGTTTGCGTGTGCCAAACGCACACTTTGCGCATGCACAATGTTTGCAACTGACCTTCTGCTGCAAGTCCTGTGTGTAAAACAGCTGATGTGTGGCAATCAGCTGTGCTGTGCAAAGCAGATGAGGTTGAAAAGCAGAAAATAAAGGTCAGTAGAGAGCCAGAGTGGGTTGGAGGGCCCAGCAGCTGATCGTCAGAGCAAACCAGTTCGCTCACAGATGATCGTCGGAGCTACCAGTTCAGATGAACCAAGGCGAACCGGGCCAAACCAGTAGAATGCCACCACTGATCCTGTCTTGAATGGATTACCAAATCTGCATTTCTAAAAGGTGGCCTCCTCAGTTTCTGCTTGGGGGCAGGAAGACTGGGGCTGCTTCCTGCCTCTAAAAATATGTATGTTTCTTCATTTCTCCCTTTGAGGGAAATATTTTATTTATTTATTTATTTATTTATTTATTTATTTATTTATTTTGTCAAGCAAGTATTAGATAACAGGTATAAGTATAAGCATGGTTATGAATACATGAAATGGATATGAATTAAAAAAAGAAACAATAGGACAGACCTCTTAGGAAAGGGGTTAGGATGAATTTGAATTAATTAATTGTTTTCTTCCATTTTATTTATTTTTTTATTTCTTTTAAACTTAAAATTGTTTAGAGGTAATTTAAAGGGGAAGTACCATGCGGAATCTGACAAAAAAAGGGATTTACCTTATAATATATTAGGTGATGGAAATTATAATCGTTTAACGGGATAATTTAGAAGTAGAATATTTAATGGGATGTGAAAGGGAATCAACTATAAGATATGAAGGTGACACACTTTAATTGGCAACTATAGAGGAAACCTTGTTTTGTAATGTTTGAAATGTGGATATGGATTGAAATTGTACACAGGACAGATAAAAGTATAATTATTTTGAAAATATGAGAACCTTGAAAAGGATATGCAATAAATTTAGAAATGAATGAGAGAGCTATAAAATAAGCCTGAGGGAAGTATTTGAGGGGAAAAATTAATAAAGAATATTTAAAGTAGTGATAAGATATGAAATTGAATATGAAAAATGAAAGATGAATATGTAACTGAGATTATATCTGTATGGAAATTTGAAAACCTGGAACAAGCTGGTCACTAAAAAAAGATGTTTTATTTTTCTGTGTTTTATGAAAACTGAAATAAAATTGTTTAAAAAAAAGGAAAGGGGTGAGGTCAATAGTAGACAGCCTAAGGTTAAAGTTTTTGGGGTTTGGGGAAGCAACCACAGAGTCGGGTAGAGTATTCCAGACATTGACCACTCTGTTGCTGAAGTCGTATTTCCTGCAATTGAATTTGGTACGGTTTACCTTGAGTTTGTATCTATTGTGTGCTCTTGTATTGTTGTGGTTGAAGCTGAAGCAGTCACTGACAGGGAGGACATTGCAGTAGATAATTTTATGTATTATACTTAGATCGGACCAAAGGCGATGTAGTTCTAGGTTGTCTAGGTATAAAATTTCAAGTCTGGTGGCATAAGGTATTTTGCAACGAGGAGTGGAGAACTCTTCTCGTGAAATATTTCTGGACTTTATCGATTGTATTAATATCCGATATGTAATGCGGGTTCCAGACTGATGAGCTGTATTCAAGTATTGGTCTAGCAAATGTTTTGTATGCTCTAGTTAGTAGTGTGATATTACCAGAGAAAAAGCTACGCAGGATTAGGTTAACAACTCATAATGCCTTTTTGGCTTGTGGTTACAGTGGGCTCTAGCACTTAGATCATTATAATATAATATTCTGCCTTTAAAAAAATATTCCTCAAAATATTTCATTCTTCTTGGAGGATGGGTGCTGACTTTCTACACTTTGAAATACAAACTGGGCCAAAGAAGAAGAATTAGCCTTCCTCTTCCTCCTAGTGATTTCTGCCCTTGAAATTATTACTGAGCTCTGTTCAGATGCTCCCTATAACATTGTACAAAGTGGCTGTGTTCACTTGTTCCCAGGAAAGAAACCCCAGCAATGAAGATTGTAGGTGTGCTGGCTTCTCTCACAAGGCAGAACAACATTATGGATCTTCTGATGGAACATATGAGCCATGGTGGTGCAGAGGTAGACTGCAGGCTACTTCTGCTGACTGCCGGCTGCCTGCAATTTGGCAGATCGGATCCTACCAGGCTCAAGGTTGACTCAGCCTTCCATCCTTCTGAGATGGGTAAAATGAGGACCCAGATTGTTGGGGGAGGGGGCAATAGGCTGACTCTGTAACCCCTTAGAGAGGGCTGGAAAGCACTGTAAAGCAGTACATAAGTCTAAGTGCTATTGCTATTGCTTGTGAATGCACTACTGCCTGTAGGAGGCACTGTTGGGCTTTCAGAAAGCTTTAAAGACCTAAATGATGATATGGGGAATTGCAATTTTGGCAGCTCTTTACAACCTGCAAAAAAAAAAAAAAAAACCATTCTGCTTCAATGGCCTATCTCTCGATCAATAAAGAGGCCCCACCTGTGCATTGCAGTGTACCAGCCAGCGGCAATGGTTAAGTTGATAGCGAGATCTACTGGGATAATATCAGCTAAGGCAGCTGGATTGCATTTTACAGTCTGTAAAATCCCTTTGCCACTCTAGAAATAGAGAAGACATTAATTAACACATGACATATCCCTTGATTTCCTTACTTAGTATAGAATTTGTGTACTTTGAGATTTGAATTCTGCAGCAGATAAATCAGAAAGCATTTTCTCTCGCGTTTCCAATCAGTCATCTTGTATGGCAAGTATAAAAAGATACAATTGACTGAAAGACTGTTCCTGTGGCTCAGGAGAGGTGGAGACCATGGGCCACATACTTCAATATTCTGTTCTGTTCCGTTCCGTTCCATTCCATTCCATTCCATTCTATTCTATTCTATGCTATGCTATTCTATTCCATTCTACTCCATTCCATTCCATTATTTCTATTCTATTCTATTCCATTATTTCTATTCCATTCTACTCTACTCTACTGTACTCTACTCTACTCTACTCTATTGTATTCTATTTTACTTAACAAATGTTTCACTTAGCAACAAGCATTTGGGGCTCAGTTGTGGTTATAAGTCAAGGACTACCTGTATACTAAGGAACTGGGAAAGAACATTTCCAACTTCTTCTGTTCCCAGAACCTGCTCTTCCAGTGCTTTGATGGATATAATTGTCCAAAAAGCTAAAAGGGCAGAGTTGTGAGCTGTTGGATTGGTCTATGCTCTGTAAGGATTCTGCCATGATCTCTTTACAGCTGAGCTTCAAGCTTTGGTTCTCATGGTTTCCTGCTTTTGCTGCCCTAAGATTCAGAAGACCTGAATCTCATTTTCATCTCTATTTCAGAGGTGGCATTCAGCAGGTTCTGACAATTTTTGGAATAGACGCTCCTGCTCAAGCAGGGGGTTGGGCTAGATGACCTCCAAGGTCCCTTCCAATTCTGTTGTTCTATGTTCTATGACCAGTTCTGGAGAACCAGTAGTGGAAATTTTGAGTAGTTCGTAGAACCGACAAATACCACCTCTGACTGGCCCCGCCCCCATCTGTTCTCTGCCTCCTGAGTCCCAGCTGATTGGCTGGGTCTCCTTTGGTTGCCCTGCGCAGGAGAACAGAGCTGGAAAGCAGGTTAGTGGGGTGGGGAGGGAATGGGGATTTTGCAGTATCCTTCCCCTGCCACATCCACCAAACCACACCACGCCCAAGGAACCAGTAATAAAAAATTTTTGAATCCCATCACTGCTCTACTTACCGCGACAAAGGAGCCACTTATGTTATTGAAATTATCAATCCAACCCTGAAAATAAAAATATAGGAAAACTATGTAGCATTGACCACTTCGATTAAAGAAAAGAATATAAGTGCATGGAGGCCACTTCTGAACTTTGTGCTTGAAACGGAAAAGAATGAAACTTTGACTTTGGGTTTTACCAATTAGACTGATAGATCTTTATAGAAATGGCTTGGTTCATATTATTATGGAAAAGGCAAAAGTTGCATTTGATGTTAATGTCTTATTTTACTACAACAGAGAGAGTCAGAAGTCATTGCTTTTTTTCTTCTATTTTTCTTTCACTATGTTTCCTCGCTTCACTTCCCCCTACTGCTTTTCTATTTACTTTTGTATTTTGTATTTTACAATATTTTATAACAATAAAAATGTTAAACCATGAGAAAAACTGTAGCATTAGGCACATCTCATTTCAGTTTGCTAAATTGGGAATCACAATTCTGATGTGGAATTTTGCTGCTCATAGCATTATTGAGAAAATGTTACAAGCATGATATTAATATTAGTTAAGGGCTAACGAACCAGAAAGAAAATAGGTGGTAACTTGGAAACATGAATTCTGCCCAAACTTTGGAAATGAATATGGAAGTTACCAGATTTGCTTCTCCGTGAATTTTGGTGAAGGGACCCAAATTTCAAGCTAGTTTTTCAGGTAGAACAGTAAAGAAAATTGATCCTTCCTGGCCAATGACTGTAGACTAGCAATTTTGATGGGAAAAAAGATAATTGGCTGAAATATTCATTTATTTAAAAACCTCAGCCATTGTCATCACATACATAAATAGGAAAGATGAAAGGAGAGATTTATGACCATTACTAGCCAGTAGTTAGTTATGATGCATAGATTCATGCAATTATGATCTTGTTAATAAGGTACACAGTGCACTAAGAAATAGCAACAGCATGTAGACTTATAAACTGCTTCACAGTGCTTTAAAGCCCTCTCTAAGCATTATATTCATATTAATTCATACTTCTTCAATATTTATTTTCAACCTTACTCTCTCCAAATGCCTACCACCATAACAATTAAACATACCTAATAATTCCATTATTCAATTTTCTCCCTGTTTTCATTTTATTTTTTTAAATGAAAAATTCTCATTTGGCAAGCAGTGTGGTTCCAGGTTTCACCTCTCAGTACAAACATGACCATAATTACCTGTTGTGGCCCCGCCTCGTGAGCCTGTGCTGACAGAGGAAGAGGACCTGGATGATGAAGAAGAGGAGGAACGGGCAATGCCTTCCTCCCCAGGGCCTTCCTCCCCAGGACCTTCCTCCCTGGCAGGGTCTCCCTCCCCAGGACCTTCCTCCCTGGCAAGGCCTCAGGTTTCTTCGGAAAGCCAAGAGGAACAGCCTGAGAGACGCGTATCAGTATGGCCACGGCGAGGGAGGGAGGAGGAGGATTCCTGGCTTGATCCCAGGCAACGTCGGAGGGAGAAACGTCAGCAGCAATGTAGGGGGCGTGGGAGGGCCAGAGATTGAGCTGGACCACACCCCTCCAGGTATAAAAGTGGGTGTGCCTACGTTACAAACTCTGTACGTGACAAAGTGTGGAATAAGCCGAGAATTCCGTCTGTGTTGTGGTTTATGGACTTTGGGAATAAATCATTCCTTCTGTGAGTACTTCATTTCTTGTCAGCTCGAATTTGGCAGTGAGAGCCTGGGTGACTGCCAACACTCTTATCGGGAGAGATAACTTGGATTTTGGAGACAGGCCAGCGTGACTCTCTGTGCTAGTGTTGCTGCCAAGTTCCTTACCTTCTGGGAAGGGAAGGGAGACAGAACAATTACCTATTCATTTTATTTGTTAAATTTCATATTGCATCATCCTTGTCATTATTAAATATTAAGCTTATCTTATCCAATAACAATTCATGTTCTCATATCTTATTTTATAATATTATCTAAAGTTCTTATCTCAATTCTATGTTCATTTATTCAATTCCAAATCTAATATATCTCCTTCCATTTTTCTTAGTATATTCTCATATCTTATGAGCCGGTGAGAATCGAACTGCTGGCAGTCGGCAGAATTAGTCTGCAATACTGCATTCTAACTAGTGCACCACCAAGGCTCATGTCTATTTATTCTTTTGTGTAAAGCGTGGCCAGTTTGTCCAAGTTAAACTGTAGTAGAGGGCTGCTGACAGTCACACTGGAAGATGGGAGAGTTGATTTTATATTGATTTTATATTGAAATCAATATAAAATGTTTTATAGATGGCATCTTCCTCCTGCTAGACTGGCAAAAATGTTTAACTCAGACCCAAAATGTTGGAAGTGTGGAAAGAAAAAGGCACCTATTTCCATACCTGGTGGCATGTCAAGAGGTGAAAAATATTGGAATTTAATTAGACAATGGCTAGAAGAAATTAAGACTCAGAAAATTGAACTTAATCCGAAATGTTTTAAAAGGCATAATAACACAAACATGCAATAAAACAGATAGATATGTCATGTTACATATATTAACAGCTGCAAGGATCTCGTGCACAACTTTGGAAGGACAAAAGGGTTCCAACGGAAGGCATGGTTATAAAAAAAATAGATTGTATAGAGATGGACAGGCTAATGATGAAAATAAAAGATAGAGAAGATTCAACTTATTACAGGGCCTGGGATGCCTGGTTTAGAAATAAAAATAAAATAAAATGGCAATTAGGAAAAGAATGAGGAATATGTAAATATGTAAATATATTATAGAGAAGATTGATGTAAGATGTAATGGTAAAGGAATAAGTAAATATATATATACTGAAGAATGCAAAGAGATACAAAAAATGTCTTGATGTTGATTATGATGTATAAAGTTTTTATTTTATGTTTTTTAAATTTCAAATTTAATAAAATTTATTTTTTTTAAAAAAAAGGAAGATGGGAGAGTTATCTCCTCTGCTTCCATGAATGAAGGTGTTAGAGCAGGGGTGTCAAAAACTCGATTTTGTTGAGGGCTGCATCAGAGTTGTGTTTGACTTCGTGGCCAGCTCAACGTTCATCCACGTTGGGGGCACCTGTGGTGGCCCAAGCATTCTGCCAGTGAAAACAGAGCTTGGTGGGGCCATGTTGCAGGAGGCCATCACAGCTGAAAAAGGAGCTCAGGTGGGCCACATTTAGCCTTCCTGAGCTTGGTTTTTGCTGGCAGAGGCACCATGGGCCGGTCCTGCTCTGTTTCCAGGGTGGCCTAGTGGGCCAGATTTAAGCACCCCATGGGCCAGATCCAGCTTGCGGGCCTTGAGTTTAACATCCCTGATCTAACCCTTGAGAATGAGGTCCACCTTGTTCACAGTTTTGCAGTGTTAATTCAGCACCAGAAAAATAAACACAGATGGCTGATGCTTCATTTAAAACATCTTTATAAACATAATAAATAGATTTTACAAGCCAGTTGTAGATTTCTCCAACATGGAGCAGACTCAGACAGAAACATGTTGCAAGTTCAGAGCAGAGCTCCAGTCTTCAGTAAGCAAGCAAGTTAGTTTCTCTTTTACTTTAGTTCAGCAGGCAAGCAAGAGGAGAGAAGCAGTTTCATTTTCAATAGACAGACTCAGAACTTCACATAGCTGCAGAGTTGCAGCACTTAATATAGAACCACACCTAGACTAGTTCTAGTTTCAGTTTCCAGACTAGGCTACTTCTAGTTTCAGTTTCCAAAACAGTCCTCATTGGCTGATTTAGTTGCCATGCCTATTCATTGGCTGACCTTGTTACCAAGCTCTATTCCAGTTCACAAATATACTGTGACACACCTTGCTGGAGTTCTGTTGCAATTATGTGACCTCATGGCCTTCGGATCATGAAAAAACCCATCCAGGTTAACTCTCTGGAAGCAAACTATTGCTTTAGCGTTCATTGGTGGTTGTTTTTTTTTTGCAAGTAATTTTTTATTTTTATTTCTTTAAATATATGATTAGGTGAACAGTGGGGTTCCAGGCTTTTTACATTTTAAATCAAACATGACCATAATCGCAGATACAGCTTTCTTGCCTAATTTCACATCGTTATCTATTACCAATTTCCCTTTTTATATTCTCATACATTATTTTATATCAGGGCTCTTCAAACTTGATAGCTTTAAGACTTGTGAACTTCAACTCCCAGAATTCCTCCTCCAGTCATGTTAGCTCAGGAATTCTGGGAGTTGAAGTCCACAAGTCTTAAACTTGCCCAAGTTTGAAGACCCTTGCTTTATGTCCATCTCTTTATTCTCTTTCATTCTCTATATTCATTAACCATATATTCTTATATCCATCATATTTGCAAATTTTATCAATTCATATTATTCCATTAGTTATTCACAAATTCATCTTGATTTATATGATCCAAGTGTTATATATGGAAATTTGTCATATACACCTAATAAGAATATAAAGAGCAAGACTGAAGACATATTTGTTTTCTATGTGACCTGTTAGAGATAAGAACAGTTATAAAACGTGTTGCTTTGCTAATGTTCTGGTTATGAAATCATTTGTTCTTGGCTTGGGTTAATTAGAAGGTCATTTTGACATTATTGGGATATTAATGATCACTTGTGTAACCATTTAGAGAAAAACAGGAAGTCTGACTATAATGAGAATGTTGGGAGTTTTCCATGGAAGGTTGGAACTTTGTTATGAAAAACGTTGTATAACTTCTATGTATGGACAACAGAAAGGGTTATGTAACCATGTGATTTGATAAACCTGTATAACCTGTTTTCATTAAATGGAAGTGTCTCCTTTCTCCTAAAATGGTTATTTGGGAGTGAGGGGTCCGATACTGCAGTATCTTATGTAATAAAGCATCCTATGGATCAGATTATCAAAAGTCTGTTGATTTATTTTTATGAATTCTCACACCAAGCTTTAGAGTTCATTGGTGATGGCTTCCCTCCTGAAGGGGAATGACATTCTTATTTACATGGAATGGTTCTAAATCAACCCTTTACTCGGTGTTGGATGAGAACCAAGCACTGGCAGAGTAAACCTACTTACCGGGAAGGGCTCTTGCCAACTAGCTCCCCGATGGAAGGTCAATGATGGCAACATTTAAGTCTCCTTTCTCCTGCTGGATCAGATATTCAGTCAGAGCTTTGGAGAAGGTGTAGGTGTTAGGCCAGTCTCCAATCAAATTGGGGGTGATTGCTTCGATGAGGGACCCATCCATCCACCTAAGGGATTTTAGAAAAGCAACATCAAAGAGATGCATGGGAAGAAAAATATTGACAGTGAGAACATCAACCAATGGAACAGCTTGCTCTCGGAAGTTGTGGGAGCTTCATCACTTAACCCTTTCAAGAACAGATTGGAGTGCCATCTGTCAGAAATGGTGTAGGGTCTCCCGCTTGGGCAGGGTGTTGAACTAGATTACCTAGTAGATGACCTACAAGGTCCCTTCCAACTCTGATTATCTGTTAAATCTGTCCTTACCAGTGGTGGGATTCAAGTTTTTACAACCGGTTCTGTGGGTGTGGCTTGGTGGCTGTGGCAGGGAAAGGATACTGTAAAATCTCCAGTCAGAGGTGGAATTTGCCGGTTCTCCAAACTACTTAAAATTTCCGCTACTGGTTCTCCAGAACTGGTCAGAATCTGCTGAATACCACCTCTGGTCCTTATGTATTTTATACACATTTGCCTGGAAAAGCTATATGAGGGACCCATCTGTCACCTAAGGGTTATTTTTCAAACATAAAAATATCCATGGGGAAGGAGGGAGAACAGTTGTCCTTATGCATTTTCATATGCACATCCTTGTAAAAGTTAAATTTCTGTTACATGGCTTGACTTCCTTTATGCAACTAAGTAGAAGTGAATAAGCAGATATGGCTGTATGTGAAGAAATCCATGTAATTTGTTTCAATTGTTTTGATTTTCATATATTCAAGAAACCAAAGCAGGAAATTAAAAGAAGAAAAGCACACGGGGTATATATTCACATTGTCACACATGTATGCAGAAACTGTACAATAAATCTTCCATTGAATTAAAATCATACGTCATTACAATCATCCATAAGCTATTGAAATTAGGAATAAACTCATGACAAGAATACATTGGAAAAGAACATGAACATACAAAAATAATGTATCTCAGATCTAAGATAATGGATGTAATTTCCCAAAGGGGATTTTTCAGGAGGCAACTGGACTTTCTTGTTTTTGTTTTGAAGACATTTTGCTTCTCATCCAAGAAGCTTCTTCAGCTCTGACTGGGTGGTGGAGAATGGAAGGATTTATATTCCTTGCAGACAGCTGGTCATTTGCATCCTTTAGAGGGTGGTTGAGGCCATCTGGAGGTTTTTCTGTGTCCTCAGGGTCACCCTGAATAGTGCAAATGGTTCCTGTAGTCTGCAGTTTTTCTCTGGTAACCATTCAAAGGGTTCATCCCAAATTGGGACATGACCTGGATCACTAAGAATCTCTACAGATGGATGCAATATGTTTGCTCCAAAATGGAATAATTGTTGGGTACTGTAGAAGCTTATACTGAAATGAAGTATTAATGTCTGTTGAAGGATAATAAAATGAATTTTAAAAATCGGCTTAAGTCTTGCAGCACAAGAAAACAGAAAGGCCTTCTACAACTGGAATCATATCCTATTCTGCTGATGGTCACCTTGAATCAAAAATCATTTTCCCGATCGCCTCTAAAGTGGAAGTTAGAAATCTCTGTTAAAACTAAGAGAGGTATTTGAGTGGACCTCACATTTCTCACATTGACACTATATATGAGATTGCAGGGTCAGATGCAGAGCTGGTATTCAGCACATTCTGACCAGTTCTGGAGAACCAGTAGCGGAAATTTTGAGTAGTTCAGAGAACCGGCAAATCCCACCTCTGACTGGCCCCTCCCCATCTATTCTCTGCTTACCAATGAGTCCCAGCTGATTGGCTGCATCTTCTTTGGTTGCCCTGCACAGGAGAACAGAGCTGGAAAGCAGGTTAGTGGGGTGGGGAGGGAATGGGGATTTTGCAGTATCCTTCCCCTGCCATGCCCACCAAGCCACACCATGCCCAGCAAGCCACACCCACAGAACCAGTAGTAAAAAAAATTTTTTTGAATCCCACCACTGGTCTGATGACATCATATAACTTCTAGTCTTCCCAGAGGCTCCAGGTACAGAGGGAGCACTGTTGATCAGCTGATAGACCATGGAGCCGCAGTGGTGCAGTGGTTAGAGTACAGTACAGCAGGCTACTTCTGCTGACTGCTGGCTGCCTGCAAATTGGCAGTTCAAATCTCACCAGGCTCAAGGTTGACTCAGTTTTCCATCATTCTGAGGTGGTTAAAATGAGGACCCAGATTGTTGGCGCATTCTCTTTGAGAGGGCTGTAAAGGACTGCAAAGTGATATATGAGTCTAGGTGCTATTGTTATTGCAAACTGGGGTTGCCTGAGGCTGTGGTCCAAAGAGTCAAGAAGGTAACACAATGATGGTTGATGCTCTTTTGTCAGAGTATGTGTTTCCTCCTTCTCCATTACTATTTACCAGGACAAAGATCATTGGATTATAAAATCTTTGTATTTGTGATTATGATCATGATTTATCACTTGTTGCTCGCATGTACACTGAGAGTTTATGTACCAGAGACAAATTCCTTGTGTGTCCAATCACACTCTATTCTATCAAGAATTCTATTCCATATTGTAACAATACTTTATGTGAGGCATCTACATAAATCTTATCCATTTCTGGAACTTCATTACCACAAATCCTCTCTCTTGGAAGGAAGTGTATGGGACGAGACAACAATTATTCTTTCAAATGTACTTGCAAATATATCAGAACAGAGGAAGGGTTGCTTCCAGTGGTGGGTTTCCAAATTTTTTCCTACCAGTTCTGAGAGCGCACTTAGTGCACAAGCACAGGGTTCAAACACCACCCTCTGTATCAACATGGGTGAGGTGAGCTGTTTTTTACCTCAGTTGAGGTGTGGCAATCCACTCTGCTGGGCAGATCAGCTGAACTAAGAAACAAGGAATATAGAACAGGAAAGGCGGGGCGGGTAGGCTCGGCCAGTCAGAAGTGATATTTGCCGGTTCTCCAAACTACTCAAAATTTTCGCTACTGGCATGCTAGAACTGGTCCAAACCGCTGAATACACCTCTGGTTGCTTCCATTACTACTTGACACCAGTTCCAAGAGCTTCTTTGGTTCTACAGGAACAGGATAGAAGATTCCTCTATGTGCCTCCGATTACAGTTTGAGTAGGCCGTTGAAACGTGGATGAGGGCTTCAAGGTTCTTCATCTGGTGGGCCAGCCTCAGGAGCTGCTGGGTGCCCATGACATTCAGGAGAAGGGCATCCCTGTTCAATAAAGCATAAAAGCCAGGATGAGGTTCACCTGGTGTGAGAGGAAGTCCAAACCAATCCTTCTGGCTCTTCTGAGAACCACTTCAAAGACTGAAGAGGAACATAATTTCACAGAGATAAAACTGCCGTGCTGGAATTGGAAGTCTATCTTCACTACTTTGATGTCAGTGGTATCTCACATGGCATGGAGAAAAGCTGAAATTACATCATCTTACAAAAGTCTCTGTTGTAAAATTGGAAATACACCTCTGGCATGGTTGAATTTACAAATTATTAAATAAACAAACAAACAAACAGATAAATAAATAAACCCATCATCCATTGCTCTTTCCTGGTAACTAATTTTTCCCTCTGAGAATGTCTTCAGGAATGGCCTGAAGGTTGTTATATCAAAGTGGTGATTTCCATAAAATAAGGAAGGACGGAAGGAGAACTTACTTGAGAGGCTCATCAAATCGAACTGTTGCAGCACAATGGAAGATGACGTTGACCTCAGAAAGCATCTCCTCCATATCTTCAGAAGAGATGGCCAGATTTGGCTTGGTGAATTCAGCACTGATGGGCTTAATCTTCTCGTGGAAATTGGGCAATTCTTCCCGACTCTATCAAACACCTAGATTTCAAGACAACGTTCACTTAGCAAACAAGGAAAATGCTCCTGGTTCCTCAAGTCGAAATCCACTAGGAATTAATTTATTTTACATTATTAATAGTAACATCAAATGCTGGCATATAGAACCAAATTGACTGCTGAACAGAAATTTCAAATTTATGGATTAATTTAGGAATATATTAGCTTTGAATATAATTTTTAAAAATATTTCTTACTATTAGAAATTCAGTTTATGTAAAGTGCCACAGAACAAACAAAGAGTACAGTCACTATGTGCTTTACTGTTCAACTGCATAAGGGTACACAAACAGGAAACTCTGCTTAGAACAAAAGAGAATTGAGTATATATATATATATATACCATAGATCCAAACTTGTAAATACTGCCAAATACTGGCTGAATATTACTGTAGTTGTTGCACAGAAATACATTGCAATAATGGATTCCAACAGTTACTTCCTTCTGCATTCCCTCTGAATATTTACATTTAATAGCAGCATCTCCCAGCCTAATTATCTTTACAAGTTGTGGCTGAAGTAAAACCACGATGCCAAGAAACCTAATCTTTGCTGCTATGGATAGATGTGCTCACCACAGCACCAAAGGCACAAGAATATGGTGACTTTGACTGACTCACCCAAACTCTACTAGCTGCTACCTGTTTCTTCCCATCTTTGAATTCCTTACCTTGCATTTCAGCATATTCTCTATTCGAGTTTGTATGGAATGTCCAGCTTTGGGCGACACACACATAGATGGCTTTCACATCGTGGCAAGAATGGAGAAACTTTTCGATCAGCACTTTGCCCATAAACCCTGTGGCTCCTGTAACAAGGACTGACTTTCCACTGTAGTAAGCACCAACCAAAGACACTGTATCCTTCATTTCCAGGTGCTTGCTGGCAGGATCTAGCAGGAAAGTACATGAAATCACAGCACTCAATGTTTAAATCTTATGGAACAACCTTTGAAACAGCCTTCTGATATGCAGGACATCTATACAATCAATCTGCTAAATCTTCCAACTGTAGAATCCAAGAGCTTTTAACAGAATAACAGTTGAAAGGAACCTTGGATTCTTCTAGTCCAGTCCCTGACTCAAGCAGGAGACCTTATACCATTCCAGACAAGTGGCTGTCCAATCTTTTCTTAAAAGCTTCTGGTGATGGAGCACCCGTAATTACTGGAGGCAAAATTTCCATCCATTGTTTCTGGTCTTGTCTTCTGCTGTTTTGGAAAATAGGTTGACCTTTTTCTTTATGCCAGCCCCTCCAATATTGGAGGACTGCATTCATTACAATTACTACCAACCTGCCTTCCATTGAGGACCTGTATACTGCATGAGTCAAAAGAGGGCTGTGAAAATATTTACAGACTCCTCACATCCCGACATAAACTGCTTCAACTCCTTCCTCAAAACGATGCTAGAGCACTGCATACCAGAACAATTAGACACAAGGACAGTGTTTTCCTAATGCCATCACTCTGCTAAACAAATACCTCAACACTGTCCAACTATTTACAAAATTCACTACTATTACTATTAATCTTCTCATCCCTCCTATCACCCATCCTCTCCCACTTATGACTGTATGACTGTAACTTTGTTCCTGTATCCTTACGATTATATTTATTTATTAATTTATTAATTCGAGCTTATATGCCGCCTCCCCCTCTCTCCCAAAGACTCGCTCAAGCGCTCACAGATTAAAAAAAATACAACAATAAATTACCTAAAAAAACTGTATTAAACAAACTAAGCCGAATTAACATTAAAACCCCCAAAGATTAAAAAATCAAGAAAACCTAAGGAGTCAGCATAGCCTAGATTGTAAAAAAACAGCCAGGTTTTTAACTCGCGGGCGTGAAGGTACGTGAGATCAGAGCAAGTCGGAGCTCCAGTGGAAGGAGATTCCATAAAGTGGAAATGCCACAGAATAGTTTCTCCCCTTTCCCCGCCGTTTATTACATTGAGTCGGATCGCACCCGAGGAGGCCCTGTTTGGCGCGCTTTGCATCGGGTGGTTGGTACTTGAAACTGGGAGGAGTCACTATCAGTATCCTGACCCATGCCATGTGGGACTTTGAATGTTAACAACATATTGACTGTTTCCCAGCATGATTTGATTGCTTATTGTACCCTATGACTATCATTAAATGTTGTTCTGGATGATCTTTGGGACTTGACTTAATGTATCTTTTCTTTTATGTACACTGACAGTATTTGCACCAAGATTACCTCTTTGCATGTCCAATCACACGGCCAAAGAATTATATTCTATTCTATCATGTCATCCTAGACCTTCTTCGAAAGCAGACTAGACATGCCTAATTCCTCAGTAACAGTTCTTCATGCCTTTTTAGCCTCCAGAATGCATGAAGAATGGTTTCCCAGAATAGGTCTAGTCTAGTGGGGAAAAAGGAGAAAGGGTGGGCTCAGTGGCTAAGACACTGAGCTTGTTGATCAGAAAAGTCAGCAGTTCAGCTGCCCAAACTTAGTGCTGCAAGCTCCTGTTACTTGTCCAGCTTCTGCCAACCTAGTAGTTCAAAGCTGCAAAAATGCAAGTAGAAAAATAGGACCCCTTTTGGTGGAAGGTAACAGTGTCTGCACCTTCAGCGCGAATACAGCGCCGCCACATGACCACAGCAGAGACGCCACAACACACAGCCGACTCTGTAATGGAGATGAGCACTGCCCCCTCAGAGCCGAGAATGACTACACATATGTGCGAGGAGCCTTTATCCTTCTTAGCCTAGTGAAGAGAAGGATTAATGCTGATATGATAGTAGTCTTTCTCAAAATTGGACCCAAGATTGTTGTGGGGCAATAATGATTTTATAAAAATGCCGCTTAGTAATAAGCAGGCATATACAATAGAAGGAAGGCTACATGCTGAGCCGCATTGGGTTGTATCCCAAAAATTGTAAGCTGCCCTGAGTCTCTCCTGGAGAAGGGAAGTATATAAATATGAATAAAAACAAAAAAATTAAATTAAAAAAAACAGTGAGAACAATGCACCAGTTAGTTTAATGAAGTTCTGTAGAGAGTAACCTGAATCCATGAGAAAGGCTAAATAAAGAACAGAAAACACTCATGAAAAGCAACTATATCATGGCTGGTGCAATACACAAGCACATCTAGACAAAAAATGATTAGGTAAAGCAACAACAAGATTGCCAATTACTTTCTGCAAAGAAGTTGATGCAACAGTAGGCCACCTGGTTAGCTATTGAAGATTGTGAAAACCAGCTACAAACAACAACATGACAAAGCAGCAACAAATGGTGCACCGAATATCCGCTAACATAGTTAACACAGTAGTTTACTTTAGCAACATACCGGTGTTACTTTTTTGAAAGTTTGTACATTTAACACCATCAACATCTGTTTAACCCAGGTAGAAGAAAATATCAGATCCAGTCTAAACATCTGATTGACCATCCAGCCACCCATAATCATAATAGTCCGCTAATGATTGCCTTGTAAAGCAACTGTCTGCTATGAAGATGATGACAAAGTAACTATACATCCAATCATGTTTTGCAGGTCTGCAAAGGACGCCAGAAATTGTGCATAAGACACTGAACTTACCATCAGAAAGGTCGCAGTTCAGTGGTTCTGGAATTCCTGAAGCTAATGTAATGAGTGAGTTCTGCCATTTGTCCCAGCTTCTTGCCAACCTAGCAGTTCGAAAGCATGTAAAAAATGCAGTAGAAAAATAGTGACCAGTTTGCGGGAAGGTAACTGTTATGTATGTAGGTTTGAATGTTATTGGTTTAGTTTGAATTGTTCTTGTAAAATGTCAAATAGGATTGGTTTAAAAGTGCGGAAAACCCCTGCACTCTGATTGGCTGGCAACCACGGCTGCTGGCTATAAGAAGCAGCAGTAGCCCAGCCAAGTCGGGTCCATTCGAGCTGTAGTCACTTAATAAACTCTTCACTGAAGCTCTTCGCGTCTGACTCTTCATGCAAACTTAACACTGGCAACGAGGGGGATTCTGAAGAAGAGACAACGCGAAGACAAGCAGAAGAGCGAGATGGCTGCGCTGAACACCCCCCAGCCCCGTTCGATCCGGGCAGAAGACTGGGAATCGATGCGGATCGCTTCCAAATGTATTTGAAGGAAACGACTGCCGATATCCCCGAGAAGCGGAAGAGGGCGGTATTTTCACACTGCGTCCGCAGTCTTCAAGATGGCGAAGGCATTGGCGAGACTTGAAGGTAATGGAATGGCCTGATTTAGAAAAGCTTTTAAGAGCCCATTACATTATGACAGTATCGCGCCTCAAGAGACACGAAGTTTTACCGTCGGGATCAAGGGAAAGCGAAAATGTTAACACTTCTCGTGGCAAGTTTAAGGACATTGGGGGTGCTTGTGAGTTTACCAACTTAGAAGAGGCCATGTGATCGGTTTGTTCTAGGCCTCAAAGATAAGGTCTTACAGAGCAAATTACTAATGAAACCTAAGATCACTTAAGGAGGCCATAGAGGAAGCTGTTTCAGCGAAGCAACCAAGTCCTCAGCAGCAGCCATGAAGAAAATTAACAAGGCCTCAAGCCATTCTGATGTGGAAAAGTCCACAACAACCCATTTGCAGCAAATAGACTCTGATTCAGACTGTAGTGAGGTGGAGGAAGGAATTTATAGACTCAGAATGGAGAAGAAAAGGAAAGACCTTGGAAAAAAGAGGCAAGAATTTTATTGCAGAGGCTGTGGGGGGGCCACCCTGACTGAATGCAAGTTTTTAGACACCATCTGCCTATGCTAGAGAAAAGAGGTCACCTAGCAAGAGTCTGCAAATCATCCAGAACTCCACCTAGTAGGAAGAAATTTCCTGAGAAAGAATTCAAGCCCAACAATTTCAGTGAGAAAATGGGGCAACTCAGAAGCAAATGGAAAGAATGAAACTCATCAAACAATCACCATTGGTCATTCTTCACCCTTGAGAAGCAGAAAAGTACATGTGAAGGTATTCATTGAAGGAAGGCCTTGCCAAATGGAAGTGGACTCAGGCTCTTATTTATCTATGGTGTCATGGGACACTATTCACAGGCTACTTCCCAACATTCAGAAGAAACATTTCCAGAAGCAAGCACTGACTCTTAAAGACTACCAAGGAACAAGATTCCAGTAGTTGGAACAAGAGAATTCAACGTGAAGTTTAAAGGCCACACCAAACGTTTGCCCCTGACCATCGTGGACAAGGATCGCCCAAGCTTGCTGGGACTTGAGTGGTTCAAGCCACTAGGCATCGAGGTGACTGGCATCAATCACGTGAGCAACTCTGAATGGGAGGAGGCCTTGAAGTCTGAGTTTCCAGAGGTCTTCAGCGAAGGATTGGGCAAGTATATGGGGACCCCTATCACTTTCAACCTAGATCCCAAGGTGCCCCAATTCGCTTTAAAGCCCAGAAGGGTTCCATTTGCTTTAAAGGAAAAAATTGATGCACAATTAGACAAATTAATAGCTCAAGGGGTTTTAGAGCCCACTGACCACTCCAGATGGGAGACACCCATAGTCACACCAGTCAAGACTGATGGGTCAGTAAGAATCTGTGGAGACTATAAGGGGACACTGAACCATGCGCTGCAGCAGAGCGATATCCAGTTCCAGTGGTGCATCATCTGTTACATTCACTTGGCAGGGTACAGTCTTTGCCAAATTGATTTGGCCCAGGCATATCAACAACTAACAGTTGATGATGCCACTGCAGAGGCCCAAACCATTGTGACTCATAGAGGTGCTTTCAAATGTAAAAGGTTACAATTTGGAGTAAGCGTGGCACCAGGCATCTTTCAAAGCCTTATGGAAAGAATGCTCCAAGGACTGCCAGGGGTAGTGCCTTACTTTGATGATGTGTTAATCTCTGCTGAAAATGACACTCAGTTACAAGAAAGACTCAGAGAAGTCCTTACCAGATTCAGGAAAGCGGGTTAAAAGTCAAGGAAGAAAAATGCACTTTAAACTGACAGGGTTGAGTTCTGGGCTACATGATTGACAAGCATGGCATCCACCCTACAGATGCCAAGGTTAAAGCAATCAAAGAAGCCCTAGACCTAAATGCAAAACAGATTTGCAAGCTTTCCTTGGACTTATTAACTTTTATCACATGTTCCTACCTCAAAAGGCAACCATTGCTGAACCATTGCACAGATTACTTGATAAGAAGTCTGTTTGGGTCTCAGGAAGGAACAATCAGCATTTAACAGTATTAAAAGACTAATCACGCCTGATGCTGTACTGATACAGTTCTCTGAGAATTTGCCTGTTGTACTGACTTGTGATGCATCCCTTTTGGAGTGGGGGGGGTTTGAGCCACAGGCTTCCCAGTGGGAGAGAAGCCCCTGCATTTTACTCTCACACTTTGACCAAAGCAGAGAGGAATTACAGCCAATTGGACAAGGAGGCATTGGCAGTTGTTGCAGCTGTTAAGAAATTTCATGAATATCTGTATGGGAGAACATTTACCATTGTTACAGATCACAAACCTTGTTAGGCATTGTGGCAGGAGACAAACCTACACCTACTATCCTGTCACCAAGAATGCTGAGGTGGACTGAATTTCTTGCTGCTTATTCATACAAACTTATCCACAAGCCTGGCAAGGACATTGGACATGCTGATGCACTGAGTCGCTTGCCCACTTCCTTGCCACAAGGAGGACTTTGAACCTGAAAACACACCTTTTTCCTAGAAACTGTTGCCAAGCTTCCAGTTCATGCTGCTGAAATTGCCAGAGAGACTGCCAAAGACACTGTGTTGGCTCTGTTATAGGCTGGATTAAGAAAGGTTGGCCT
Organism: Naja naja; assembly: GCA_009733165.1. Taxonomy (NCBI): domain Eukaryota; kingdom Metazoa; phylum Chordata; class Lepidosauria; order Squamata; family Elapidae; genus Naja; species Naja naja. The sequence goes on from CM019159.1 coordinate 9,462,481, forward strand.
CTTCAAGATCTACCTCACCTGCCCAACCTTTTAAGTCCAGGCAAACTGAATTATCTGTATTAAGAGGATGTTTTGTGGGGTAACAGGGTGGTTATTCCTGCAAAACTGCAAAGAGAGGTTTTGGAAATGTTACATGAGGGTCATCCTGGTATTGTAAGGATGAAGGGATTGGCCAGGAGTTATGTATGGTGGCCAGGTATTGACAAAATGGTTGAAAACTGGGTTGCATCTTGTCCCAACTGTCAGGTAGTCAGGCCTGCCCCACCTCTGCCCCCACACAGGAATGGGAATGTCCTAGGGGCCCATGGTCCAGGATTCACATTGATTTTGCTGGCCCTACCAGAGGGCACACACCTTCTTATTATAGTAGATGCATATTCCAAATGGCTAGAGGTAATTCCCATGGCATCCACCACAACTGATGCTGTCATCAAGCAGCTCAAAAACTTTTGTAACCCACGGGTTACCTGATGTTCTTGTCTCTGACAATGGCCCTCAATTTACATCCAACCTCTTTGAATCCTATTTAGCACAACAGGGTATCAGACATGCCCTTACTGCCCTGGGCACCCTTCTCGCTAACGGCGGGCTGAACGATGGTACGCTTTTACCAAGGAGAAGCTTCAGCAACTGGGTCCTCACTGAGAAAGTTGAAAACTTCTTAGTGTTCAGCACATCACTCCTAACCCATCTAATAACTTATCCCCAGCAGAGTTGTTGATGGGTAGGAAACTTAGGTCTTCCCTTGACCGCCTTCATCCCACTTA